>OW029930.1:11342500-11790000 GCA_932305915.1 Agriopis marginaria
CATACATAGCTTCATAGCTGCATGCATAGCTTCATACATCTGTGTTATTGTTCCAACCATACCTACGTAGTACCAATAAATGCAGGGTAATGGGATGCAGACGCCTGCATATAATTGCTTAAAACCAGCCAACATCTGTTTTTATCAGATATTTAACAGCATAATGACTGTTACGGAGCACAACTTGCGTGAATGTGAAAAAAGCTCGTTTTGGCAAACCAGTGCTAAAACATTTTGAATGTTATATAAAAAAAAGTTCAAATAATAATTAAATTTAGTAGCGACATAGAATCAGTTTTTTTAAAAAATAATAGATAGGCTTGCGCTTGGCCGCCATCTCGCCTGATGTTAAGCAACGATGCGGTCTACGATGGAGCACGCTTGCCTAGAAGAAACCGATTCACTTTCGACTTGAAGACACCCAGATTGTAACTGACGGGGAACACCCATTCAGGCAGCGAACTCTACAGATTATAGGGGCAAGTGCTTTTATTCATCATCATCATTATCATTACTTATCAGCATAACTATCAGCCATAGGACGTCCGCTGCTGGACATAGGAGCCTCTCCCATCGATCTCCATAAGGGCCGGTTGAAAGTGGCCTGCATTCAGCGTTTCCCTGCGGTCTCTTTTAGGTCGTCTGTCCATCTTGTGTTTCCCCTTTTATTACCCCCTTTAGTGATCAGTGCTTTTATTATCTAAACATAATACCAGCTAACACTACAAAAACAGTTAGACTTACACACACAGACAGACAGATAGACCGTTGATGGTTTAAAGAAAAAATACGTGCCAAATTGAGAACCTTCCTCCTTTTTCGAAGTCGGTTAGAAATAGTTTCAAACTGAGCTATCAGAAGACAAATGATGTTTTTTAAACTAAAATCGTGCGTATTGCAACCTTTGTACGAATAAAAACCCGCTTAGAATTCTTTTGCATTCTAAAGTACACACACGTTAAAAAGTTCATAACTCAATTCGATGAGGGGTGATTTTTTCCCCGTTGATGTTTACGATTTAAAAGGTTTTCGACGTAAAATATTGGCGTTGCAAAGAGTTTCCCGGCTGCTTCAGATGTTGGGCTGAAACGTGATAAAGTTGTTGGTTAGATTTTAATGTTTGGCACGCTTGGTGGGTATTACTTGGTGTATATCGCGACGAGTTTTATACTGTTTAGATATTTTTGTGGCGTACGAACTGCAGATAGAAGTATAAACATGCACCAATCCTTTTGAAAGTTGCTGAAATGGCAAACATGGTCGAGATATTTAATATTAATTAAATATTAGGCTTGCTATTGACCGCCAACTCGCCTGATGAAGCGGTCTACGATGGAGCATGCTTGCCTACAATGACGATTTATATTATCTTTGCTTGCCTAGACAAACCGATTCACTCGTGATTTGAAGAGGGATTTGAATACATCCATTCAGGCAGCGCATTTCATAGTCTTGCAGTTTGCACAACAATTATTTAGTTACTTGAAATATTTAGGTACTTGAATTATTTGCAATATACATAATTATAGTTACTTGAAATATTTGGAATATTTAGGTACTATATATTTGAAATATTTAGATGCTTGCTTTAATTATTTATCAGCTCTATTACTTATTCTCATCAAACGACATTGACACGGTACTGCTGCTTTCAAAATAGAGCTATCTCCTAATACAGGTTGTCAAAACTTAACAGGAAAGCCCGACTCATGCAAACTTAGAAAATAAGACTAAGAAAGAAAATAAAAATTTATGAATTTTATTTTGAAAAAATGTTTACTCCTTTCGCTTTAAAATTCATTGCATAAATTTAACAAGTTAAAAGTTGAATTACACACAACTTTACACTATGCATAAATTCATATTCTCGTATAACTCAGCTATGTAGTTAAATTTTTGCACCGAAACTCTACGAAATTCATTACAAGTTTTGAAACACCCAAAGACTTGTAAGAAGCACTACTGAATACAGCAAAAAGTTAGTAATGTATGCAAATTACAAGTCAAACTCTGTGTAGTGAACCGTCTCCGAGTCAAGTTAGATGTTCCCAAACGGAATTAAGCCAAGTTCGACTAACGATATCTAGTTATGATAATACTTGGGCGGCTTTCGACGGCTGAAATGGGATTGTTTAATTCACTGAGATAATAACTGACTTCGTGATTAAATTATAGATACTTTACAATATCGTTACATCTAGTTTGTATGTTGATTTTTTACGTATATTTCCCAGCATAGTTATTACTTATCCATTACTAGTTTTTAATGAAATATTATTAATTAGAACCGCCTAGTTAATTATGATATAGAAATAGGGTAACGTGACCCATATGATAAGTCCAGTACAGGCGGACGGTAGCTTGTCTGTCAATTTTTGATCGCCCAACTACTGTGTATCGCTCTCTCGTACAACGACCGCTCACCAACGAAGTTGGATTGCAACTGGGTTCACACTGGTGCGCTTTATGCTTGAGCGCACCACTGAGTCAGTATCTTTGAACTGGTCTTTTATCATGTAGGACAGAGTGAATACATATTATATCCCATTTGAAGTAAGATAATGATAATGATGATAATGATAATTTTATTCATAATAATAATTACATGTCAAACATTTCAAAAATAAACCATCTACTAGTTTTTTATTTCGACTAAATTGATACTTTTGGAGCTTAATATATTTTTAATGTTAAGCTAGACATACATTTACATTACATAGATTCTTCTTAGTATATATTTCTGTTTTTTTCAGGCAATGTACACAAAACATTAAAAAAATGTGTGAAAACCACGTCAGTTTCCATATTAAAATGTACACAAAATTCGTGATATTTTTAAAGTAACGGTTTTACTTTCTATAATGTACAAGATATTAGAAGTAACTGTTGTCTAGATTGCAGCAATAACAATTGTCGAAACAAATAGAACATTATTCAGCTAGATTAAACCATTTTCGTTAGCAACAAGCATCTGTTCAGACACTTTTATCGTCTCTTTTTATTAAAATTGGCAATCGTGCAACATTAAAATTAGTGCAAAATTCACATGTGAATGGACGGCGCGTAATATCTACTCTACATTTGGCTGCTGGTGGCAATGAGATATGAAAGGAGAATTTTGTTTTGTTTGGGAAATAGGCCCACCACAAACTGTAGCGTATAGTAATGAAGCTCATGTCGATTTGTTCCCTATAATCTCTAGATTACAGTGGTAATATTAGCTATATCTCATCTAACCGAAATATTAAAAAATTAAGCTGCGAGAATCTCACATCCTTCATGCAGGATTTTGAAAAGAAATGAATGAACCTTAGCAAAAAATCAAAATAACGCATATTATTCTTGATATACGCATATGATTTCGGTTGCATTTTAACCTTATATTTCGTCAGATTGCTACAAAATCTACAAATTTTATAGTGTTGTACCCATCAATATAGGCTACCGTATTCAATGGGCCCAAAAAAATTGTCTCCTTTGAAATTTTTCTTGCGTAATCTAGGATCAAACTACCAATGTGCGATGAAGGTTAGTGCGAAAGAATGATGCTGCTGCAAACTACTGATTGATGGAATCGTAATCAGACGAACGAGAATCCGAAATCGTGGTAATGCAATATATTATTTTATCTTTATTATGATATATTACACACGATATGATATTATTACAGATGATATGATATTATTACACACTGAATTTTGCTCATTGAAGATCACCCATGCAGTATTTAGATATATTTCCTTTGTATTAATCGCTTATACTCCAAGTGCTCTCATCCAAATCATACTATTATCGCTACACATCTCGATCAGTGGAGTACACGTCCCAATATGCTATCAGACAGGTGTTTGATTTGTTAAAAATAAAAAGCTTAGTGAAAAATATAAATAAATGTTTTACTGGATATTATTTGAATCAGTTTTGATAGCCCGTTGGTCCAGTTGGTAGTGAACCTACCTTCTGAGCTTGGGGGCGTGGGTTCGATTCCCATCTAGGACAAATATTTTATGTGATAAACATTTGTGTTTGTTCTATATCTGGTTGTTAATATCTATTTAAGTATGTATTTAAAACTATATATGTATGTATATCAGTCTCTGGCAGTCATATCACAAGCTTTGCTTAGTTTGGGGTCAGACGACCGTGTGTGAAAAATGTCCCGAAATATTTATTTATTTAGTTAATAAAGTTCTGATATATAAGCGTTTAAAGTTTTTGGTCACATAAGGAACCCTTTCCCGCAAATTGAGTGTCAATATGAAATTTGTTGGTGTACTAACCAGTGAAGTCATCTGTAAGTATAGTGCGCTCTCCTGTCGCTGCGCGTTGTGTGCATATTGGAGACATCCATGATTTACTTGATATTTGAATTTTTACATAATATTATGATTATTAATAGTAATCAAAATTTATCATAACTGACATGGAACAAGTGGAATCTGTTGACATGAAAGCGTGAGCTCGCGGGTTCGAACCCCGGGCCCGTACCAACGAGATTTTTGGAGCTTATCTACGGATTTTCATACCACTGGCTTTTCGGTGAAGGAAAACATCGTGAGGAATCCTGCATACGTACGGAGAAGGAATTCAATGGCGTATGTGAATCCACCAACCCGCACTGGGCCAGCGGGGTGAATATGGTCCAATCACCCTTTCGGGGCTAGGCTAAAAGTACAGCAGTGGACTGTTAAAAGGCTGATTATGATGAAGTGAAATCAATAGTTTTGATATTTATAGTGAAGTGGAGAAATCTCACTATCCCGTAACGACCCCACAAAATCGGGGCAAGAAGAAGATGGTAACTTTTAGCTATCAATCAAAACACACGACTAAATACATACATTGTTAGTTTGAATTAAGACTTTTTGCAGCATTATGGACATGGTAACATTTGTGTACTCGTAAAAGATCAATAACACAATTCATCCAGTCTGAAAGCTTTCAGTCCTAGGGGGCGAGGTGTCGCGACTAACTTGTTTAATCTGTGGCGCTACATCTGTCAGAGTGTCTGCAGTGTCGCAGACTTAGATTGAATTAGCCAGACGGTGTCGAGACACCGTAAGTTAGACTTGGACATTCGCTTGGGATTGAAGGCATTAGGAACTAGATTTTCATTTTGTGATATGAAGTAATTAGGTATTTTTGGATAAAGCTTGTTGTGAAAAATAGCTGAAAGTATTCACTGTTATGTCATATGAACGAGTGAACCGGTTTCTTTTAGGCAAGCGTGCTCCATCGTAGACCGCATCATCGTTAACATCAGGTGAGTTGGCGGTCAAACGCAAACCTAAAACTACGTAAAAAAATGGTTTGTATTTTTTTTTTACACTTAGGCATGTGTTGTGTGTGTTGGTCGTCCAGCTGCAAGATGGGTTGACCATATTGTCACCATCGCAGGTCGAACCTGGACTCAATTAGCACAACACCTAGGCAGATGGCATAGCAAGAGTGAGGCCTCTACCCAGCAGTGGGATAAGTCAGGCTGTGGATGATGATGAATTACTAAAGATATCGTGACAAAAGTTACGCGATAGACAGAGATACAACTTCTAGGTTAATTTAGCTGTAGGTTAGCAATCGCACGTCCTGAATTGCACTTTATTGTGTAGTAGCAAGAGTCGCTACTAATTGAAATGAATTTGCGGAGTGAATCTTCTGTACTTATACTTATATGTATTCTGTGCTATTACGCAGAGCAACCTGTGCCTACAGGTACAATCAGGTACAGAACGTATAGGCACAATTTGCCCAGATTGGATTCACAACGGTGGGTATCAGAGGATCAATGCGTTCTGTTAATCTCCACCGATTGTGATTGTCCCTTTTTCGGACAACGATTGTAAGCCTCGGATAGCTTTTAAGGATTGAAATTCTGATGAGAGTGGTCAGTACACTTGAAATCAAGGATCCGAGCTTTGTTACTGAAAACTGGCAGCGTCCTGCGGTTTTACCTTGATTCCTAGAGGAACCGTGGATTCTTTAGTACCTATTTAAAGTGAAATCAATAATTATGCAGCAAACAATACATCGGGCATAAAATATAATAGGCTTATAATAGAAGTCATTACAGACTGGTGTCCTAATGTTTCATTTATAACAAATATTAGGCTTAGCGAACGATATAACTAAATACATTACACATACTGAAAAAATAATTCAAATAGACTGATTGAGATATAAGCGTTTAAAGTTTTTGGTGGCGATAGAGAGCGGATGCGCTGTCTTTCTCCCGCAAAGCGTGTGTTTGTACCTATAGCATTTGTATTTCACGCGTATTGCTTGTATTGACGTTATAATGTGCTGTGCTGTATGTGTAAATTACAATTACAAATTTTAGAAGAAAAAAAATAGGTGGGCTCTATCTATGATCAGCTTTCTTAAGAGGTAATAAAAAATAGAACTCATGCCTATTGCGAAAAATCGTGTAAGTGTGTATTGTTCGCCCCAAGCTCCGTAAAGTTTTTAGTAATTAAGCCAACTCTGTGCAGTTTCAATGCTTTTGCTCAAAAACGGCGAAGGAAAACATCGCGAGGAAATCAGTATGTCCAACAACCTCAAAAGTTCAAAGTCATCACTAACATAAACTGGGTCAGCGTGGTTGATTAGCGCCCATTCTCTCTCTTTTTTTTTTAAATATTTTTTTAATATTTTTTTTGATTTGTATATGTCCTAGTGTAATTCCGATTTTACTTCCTTTCGAGTACAATAAGGATCGTAACGACGTAGAAGCAGAATTACACTAGAAATTTGACATATACAAATTAAAAATGGACTTCCGCAAAGTAACGCCTGATTCAATCAAGTACCCATTCTCTCTCTGAGAGAAGGCCTGTGTCCCAGCAGTGGGAATGAGATTTCCACCATAAGAGATTGTCTTCTTGTCATGCATCTGGTAGTGTTATGGAAGAATGTGCAGCTCTTGTGCACAAAATATCGATAAGCTAGCAATTTAA
This sequence comes from Agriopis marginaria, assembly GCA_932305915.1. Classification (NCBI taxonomy): domain Eukaryota; kingdom Metazoa; phylum Arthropoda; class Insecta; order Lepidoptera; family Geometridae; genus Agriopis; species Agriopis marginaria. Next base: position 11,349,454 of record OW029930.1, read on the forward strand.
CGCCGGTGTGACAAGCTCTGTAGCCTGTATTCCACAAACAAGTCATTATTAAGGTGGTACGTTTTACCTATGACGGGAAATTCAAATTTCAAACAGTTTTCTTGTCCTTGTAGCTAGGTCGGGTAATTATTGTAAACGATCATAATGTTTGCGCAAATTGATTATTATTCTTTACAAAATCATGTAACGCTATTTATCTCTAATGCACATTATTACTTATATATGTCTTTATAAAAATTTTTGCTGTTTCAAACGGTTTATTGACAAATGTAAGTAATATGGTGCTATACTGTTAAATAGGCGTACATGATAATGTAAAGAACACTCAACAATTTGCGCAAACATTGTGTTATTTTAAAATAATTACCCGCCCTAGCAACTAGGACCAAAAAACTGTTTGAATTTTGAATTTACCGCCATAGGTGAATGGGTGTTCCCCGATGGTTACAATCTGGGTGTCTTCAAATCACGAGTGAATCGGTTTCTTCAAGGAAGCGTGCTCCAACGTAGACCGCATCATCGCTTAACATCAGGCGTGATGGTGGTCAAACGCAAGCCTATTATTTATAAAAAATATAAAAAAATAGGTGAAACGTACCACCTTAATGAGTCTTTTTTCACACTTAAAGCACAAAAAATTTGCAAAAATAAATATATACATAGAAATAACAGCCAATTTCGGCAAAACCACGGGCGCGCGCCTAGTTTTATGATAAGCAATTATTAAATTCTAATGTATTACAAAATTATTTCACGGCAATCTCCACAATGTTACTTTTAATTTATTCCTAATTCCGTTTTCTTTGTTTTCGTTTACACGCACACTTCCTTTGAAGGCTTAATTCGCTGTTAAATTAAATTGTTTAATTAAACTCACTTCAGTTAAAGTAGAGGGCCACTTTTCTTCGAAGGGGTTTAATTTAAGAATATAATTTATATTTCACTGTAACGTAAATTAGATGACTGGAAACAGATTCATCGAAGACGTAGCAGCGTATATTTTTCCTATTTTTTATATGAGTATGTTGGTTAATTATTATTTTTTGTTGGCAGGCTAGGCGTTTGACCAAATTTCAATTGATGTTAAGTGACGATGTGGTCTAAGATGGTAAATACACTCAGCCTGAATTGGGAACTGGCTCTCAAGTGAGGAAACCGGTATACACCATTAAGTGCTAGGTGACGATTTTCAACTTGAAGGTGCTAGCTAGCCAGCCGGGCACAAAAAAACCCTATCACCATGTTGATGTTTCTTCACTGTGTTTTCCTTTACTGGCAAATCAAGCTTATTGTTGGGATTTGAACCCACGCCTGCTGTGTGAAAGTCGTATAAGTCCACTACTAAGCTATCTTTAATGGCTCTCAAGATCAAGACAAGTTACCTACTGATATGAAAATGTTAAACGATAACAAATTCAAAATGAAATTAAAATGATGGCTTATTTCCAAAGGATATTACAACTTAAATGAATATTTTGGTGACTAATAACAATTTTACTGTTAATATTATAATTAGAATAACTTTTTAAACTAGTTATTTTAGGTTAGCATAATACCAACTTATACCTTAAGTTATTGTACGCTCGTAAAGGGCAGACTGTTGATACTATTATGTTTTTACCATCTTCTGTACACAGTTTTACAATAAATGATTTCTGATTCTGTTTCTGATCTTTGCTACAAGTGTGTACATAGTATGCTTAGTTCATCTATGAATGTTGTTTAAATTTTTAAATACCATAATTGGCATACACCGATGGATCGATGGTAAGATTTGGTATTAAGTTAAAATTTGTTCGTAGAGCTTGCTACAGTTCTGCTACGCTGCTGTAGATAGTTGTAGCACTACCGTAGCAAACTGCTACGCCACGGTTAAAACTATCTACGTTGCTACGACACATAAAATGTTGTTACTGCACACTGCAAAGCTATTTATTTGCAGTAACTTCTTAAGCACTTAATTGGATTTTGCACCTGAAAAATTTACAAACCCACACTTCTTTTATGAATACTTAAAGCCACGTACATGTACAAGGCAGATTTCGAACGAAACAAATTAATTACGCTGACAGATTACGCGCTCCTAGTATAATTTTTAAATTGGTGAGGCATGACTATCAACTAACCGATTTCAGGTTTGGTCCCGTAGTAAACGTTGTTCATAATGATGAGTACAATGACCTCCTTTCAGCTTTGTAGAGTCTATACGCGTACCCTGTATATACTACCCCTCAGAGCAAAAAAAAAATACAGAGGGACTACCGCGAACACGAAAAGTGAAGCCACTTTTTGAAACATGTGTGCGTAGTCGAAGTTCGTGTCGTGTAATTCATCAAAATAAGTGATAATATAAATACTTAAGTGTGGAAATATTCCATCCTTCTTATTTACTTTTGTGTTGTTTTTACAGTTCTTAACACTGCAAGAATTAATTGTTTCTTTTTAAAACGGATGTTTTCAGTACGACTTTATGACAATAAATTCACGTAGTTTTGAATGCGTATGCGTGCGTGAGTCGTTTATTTATTGGGAATTCACGTAGTTTTGGAAGCTATTTTGACGTCACTTTGGCAGTGCGCCGTAGGGACTCTGTATTTTTATTTGCTCTGAGATACTACCCCTCCAAAGGCTTGGCAAGCTTGGCAGTGGCATTCGACGTGAATAGGGGAGTGTTATGGCGGCTGAATGGCATTGGTGGATTTGCAGGCAGATGTCGTATCCTTATTCTGTTACATTTAACCAAATTAGTAGCGTATCAGACAATTTAAAAGCAAAATATCTTACTTGTGAAAGCAAAGCTAGTTTGGAAACACAGATTTTTCAACAACCACTTTAAACAAAGACAGAAACCAGCAGTTTTACATAACACAGATCTACCTTTACATTCATTAACAGAACTACAACTTTATAAAAAGATCCCATCGGGACTTGGGTCGCGCTTTGCCAGCATTTCCCTAACTATGTAGGTACCATCAACTCTATACACATCTCGTCCAGTTTAGTTCCTTGTCGCTACAAAATGGTGACAGGTCTTCTGCGCGGCTTAAGGATATTTTGTTTGATAGTTACTGTGACATGGGACGTTTTTGAGGATGTATTTACAGAGCTGACTTTACCCCATGTATCCCGGGACCGCTCGGGACCGAGAATGGACTCGGGATGGAATTAACGAGCACCATATTGTCACTTTCACTTGTTAGGTATCTAACTATTCTGTGTAAGTTGGTCGGACTTATCAAAGCTATTAAATACCTGACTTAGTTATTTTCATCTACACTTCTAAAATATAATTTTAATTATGTTAAACATTGTTTATATAATACGGGAATTATTGACGTAAGAATAAGAAGGTTTAGTAAAAAAAGATCGCTTAATGCGACTGAAACTATTGTCAGAGTAACCAGCTTAAGCTCAATCAAAGCATTTATTGTCTCTGACAGCTTTTTACAATCTATTGCAGCTGTCGGAGCTAAAAAAATGACCGAATATAGTTATAATATTAAGCCGAAATGTATATCAGACACTACTGAAAAAATTTCTTCATCATATCATAGTCAGACTTTTAACAGTCCACTGCTGGACTTTTACCCTACCTCCGAAAGGGTGATTGGGCCATATCCACCACGCTGGCCCAGTGCGGATTGGTGGATTTGAATTCCTTCTCCGTACGTATGCAGGTTTCCTCACGATGTTTTCCTTCATCGAAAAGCCAGTGGTATGAAAATCCGTACATAAGCTCCAAAGAGCTCATTGGTACGGGCCCGGGGTTTGAACCCGCGACCTCAAGCTTTCAAGTCTAGCGGTTTCCCAAACGGGCTACCACGGCTTTTCAACATTTCTTACCTTGATGATAATAATAATATTAGTGCAAAATTAAGACAGTGAGGCTGTTTCAATTTTACACTATGATTTTATTACAAATTTATAATTTTATGATACAGAAACGATCGCTCAAAGTATATTGATGCCATAGCTCTTTGTGAAAACAAAGCCTCTACTTTGATGAATGTATTTTGATTTTAATAACAAAACACTTCAAGTATTAAAATTAATGAGATGCTTTCATTAGTCAAAACAGGACGTTTTCAATAGAAACGCTTTAATAGTACTCGTAGATAAAATAAAGGAGGAACCTTTGAGTCGAGAATAATTAGATTCTTGCGACTGATTTAAATCAGATAGAGGATTCTTATGTTTTCCTGTTAATATAGTTCAGATCATATTTCCGGGTAAACTTATGTTTTTTCCCATTTGGATTTTGATAATTAAAGAAGGTACCTAAGTGAAAAGTTCTGGCTTCAAACCATCCACGTATTTGTACGTACTTTTATTTTTTATTTTTTTATTGTTGTTTTACTAAACTGACCGTAACATCATCTGATTGGTTATTTAATTACTAAATACTAGTAGGCCGCCCCTGCTTCGCACGGGCGAAGCCGGGATATATAGCCTATGTCAACCGGGGATAGTGCAGCATCCCAACAGTGAAATAATTTTTCTAATCGGTTCAGTAGTTTCGGAGCCTATTCAATGCAAACAAACAAACAATCAAATCTTTCCTCTTTATTATATTAGTATAGAAGTATAGATTATAGTAAAAATGGCATTGCACGACCTCTACAAGTGAACACTGAATTCACGCGAATGAATACAATAGTAAAACTAAACTAAAATTTAAAAAAATAAACCGGCCAAGTGCGAGTCAGGCTCGCGCACTGAGGGTTCCGTATCACCACAAAATTCTATAACAAAATTACCAGTTATAACATGGTAATGAACAGAAATTTGTCACCGACTTGCACTTGGCCATTTTTTATTATTTGTTGTTATACTTTAGAGTGTGTACTATAATCATGCCAAGTTTTACGCTTGTACATATTACCGTTTATACATTAGAGCTTATACAAAAATACGTAAAGAAATAAGTTTGTTGTAGGGGGCCCCTTTTTTTTACTTTTAAAATTTTTGAGTATTCCGCCGTAACATTACATGTTCTGTGAAAATTTCAACTAGTTGTATTACCGTTCGAAAGATACGCGTAGTCAGATCGCGGTTACGTTGTAACTATACAAAAAGTCTGCGCAATTCATAGCTTGCGCCGAGTTTCGGTTCGGACATTTTTTTGACACGATTGTGACTTTATAGGTATTGTATGTCGATGACTATAGCGTATTTTTTTGTGTTTGTGTCTGTTAAAAAAAAAAGGTTTTCTTATTTGTAATACATAAAATGCCAGGCACGTATAGCCTATTCAACGAGTTAATAAAATGGCGGTAAAAATAGTCATTCATCGCCAAACGATTTATCTGAAGTTTCCGTATTGAAGTCGTTTCCTCAGTTATCACAAGGCTTTTACTAACTGTCGTTTAAATAATCCGATGTTTACGATCCCGTGGCACCGCATCGAGTTTATAACGCGCACAACTTCTAATATCTGACTCGTAAAGGCCTAAATCAAGGTGTTTTATAACCTAACTTTGCGCATAAAAGACACTTTATCAAGCCTAGCCCGAACTTAACTCGATATGTCTAGTTAACAATATGCTGTTAGAAACAAGGTTTTACTCGTAAATCACTTTAAATTATATCACAGGTAATAATTTGCTAGATACTGAGAATAAGATACTAAGTAATGAATAATGATATATTGACTACCTGCACTCTGTGGTTTTACCGCCAGAAATCCAACGAAACAGTTTTTTTTTTGTTTTATTTGAAGTAAACACTTCTTTAGCCGTGTTGTACGATTTTTGGTAGGGGCAAAAGTTATGGGTTCGGGTCACCGATATGCTAATGTACCGTATAGTATTTACTTTTGTCGGCAGTCCCCTATGCAGTCCCATATGCAGGCAGTCATGACTGCTTATTTATTTTTTTTATTAACGGGGGAAATTTTTGTAAGATACCCAGCTCGGCTCGTACTTGTTCATAGAAATTGTGTTTCATTGAGTTAATTTTATTTTGAATTTCCTTAGAAGTAGACATTGAAAAGTATATTTTTTCCAGAAACCCAACCTACCTACACAAAGTTCCGGTCGATTTTCGCCTTTATACTGAGTAAAGACTAACTGTACCATAAAAATTAAACCAATGGAGAAGGGCCTAAACAATATACAAGCTCAATAAAACTAAATATATTTTTTTTACAAAAAAAAAACATAAATAAAATATAGAGAAGAGCAAAAAATCAGCTCTACAATTGACGCTACGTACAATGTTTGTGTAGCGCTTAAAATAAGACCTCTGAGTGAAATGTGAATATTTAACAAAACAAAACAATTTAGGTTATTAAACCATATTCACAAACTAAACCATATTCCTAAATATGTATACACAACATGTTTCTTTTTAATGCAGTAATTGGTAAAGTATTACAAACTAATTTAGATACAAAAATATTAAATAAACTTAACTACTTTTATTATGGACCGTAAAAACAATATTTCGTACATCTTTTGGTACAATTCTAAAAAGGAAATTCTACCCGCGATAAAAGTTTGACAAAATCAAATTTTCTAATATTTACACGAGCCAGATTCCATGCTCATCAAGAAAGACAAATACGGTGTGGCAGAGAAGTCGGTTATTAATTTATTTTGTTTGAGTAAAGCTTCTTCTCGAATGACGTGAGTTAAGTTCGACACTGAATTTCAAAGTGGAAACGCCATGCGCCTTGTTTCGCTGTGTCGGGACTAGGGCTGTCACAAGCGTTACATCAAGGCTTAATAATATAATAATTTCCAAAAAATAAACTACTTTATCTTTATGCTAAAGCAATTTTAACACGTCAAAAGGTCAATAAAAGTCCTCGCTAAAGACGTCTTCAATTAGCAAGTGCGTGCTTCATTAAAAAATTGAAAAACTTAGTAAATTTGAATTGTGATGACGTTATCGAATTTAAAACAGGACAATCACTTTTTATTGTCTGAGGTAATAACTCTAGCAGTTATATTCGGAAAAAATTATGTTCATTCTTTTTATCCCATTGAAGCTTATTCTATAGCGGACGTTAATTTTTGCTAAAATTAGGACAAACGGGCACTTTTTATTTTCTGGCGAATAACTCTAGCTGTTATGCATGGTAAAACTTTTTTGCGATATCTGATATATCATTGAAGCCGATTCAATAGCAGCCGTAAATTTTAGTTTAATAAAAATAAAAGAGTTTAATCTAAAAAGGTTATTAATGTTTTAAGAATAAGAAAACTAAAATGTGTATTAAATTTTTTACTTTTATTAATTTCGTGTTGTAATTAAATTTTTTGCGCACCAATAGCTTTTTGAAACGATAACATTTTAAATACGTACATAGAAAATCGCGTTCTATCTGTTATGCCAACCTTTTTAGAAAAGTTTTTTAATGGAGGTTTTGATTATGTATTAATTTAAATAATTGTAACATAAAATAATTATAACGTCATTTTTTTACCACACCTCCTTGCTATAATTATAAAACACAATATCGTTCCCATTTTTGTAGTAAAAATACACTGTATATAACATGGGATTCCCCCATGTACTCGATACATACTTAGGTAGAAAACGGCCCTCGCTATGCTTGTGCTGTAAATGCCTCGTTAAATACGTTGGTTTACCCCAGTGCGTTAAGTAATGTACTATTTATAGTTATGTTTTATTCGGGGTTTGAAGTAGTATTTGTTTGATCCACTTAGCCTCAGTAGAGATGTGGATTCCCTCTCCATTTTTTATCGCTTGTTTTTCGGGGAATACTCTGAAGAGCTTTTTGAACTTATTCCTACATCAGACTTCCACTACCGCTCATCCCGACACCGTCAAAAAGCTCACCCCCACATCTCTCAAAGCTGGAAATCCCTCACCGTTCGATATTTCCGCTCCTTTATTCCGCGGACCTGCAAGATGCCTGCCTGTGGAATATCCTTTCCAAAAGGTCTTCCCGCCGAGCTTCAACCTGAAGCGTTTCAAAAAGGGTGTCTACAACTACCTCTCCGGGCTGGAAAAACAATAGGCGGCGGTTTCTGCTTAGCCCTCAGGCGAACCGCAAGCTTGTTTGTCAGTTTTCTTATTTAAAAAAGTAATATTATGTGTTATTTATATTACACGGGAATTACTCACGTAAGATTAAGCCGGTCACTCCGACTATAGTTTCAACCGCATTAGGCAGTCTTCCCGTCCCGTGTGTCCCGTGTCCGTCCGCATTCCCGTGTAATATATATAAAATGTGTGAAAACCACGTTAGTTTCTATAATAAAATATTATATGTTTATTATAGTTTAGTAAAGAGTGCGTGTGAACCCTACAGTGAGGATAGGTTGACGACACATGGATTTACAATTTAGCTGCGACGAACTAATTGGATGCAGGTAACAATGTTTGCGCCTGAGCGTCGTACAATGGAGCTGCCGGATAATTTTATTGCGCTTTATGCATCGAAAAATTGACGCATTCACTAATTGCCCTGAAAAACCTACATAAAAGAGAAGTAAATAGAACGAAAATGAGAAGGAAAATCTGTTACCAGGCATTATGAGTGAACCTTAATTGAACATTCTTATCTAGATCAACGCGTCAAACTCTGCATCACAGTTGTCTGGATAACTCTAACCTAGGTTTTAAGACAACTTACTAACTCGAAATGTAACGTACTATGTGTTTTAAATAAAAAAAAAAAAAAAAAAAGAGTTCGCTAGTTAAAAGTCGAAGGTTTTCACATGGGCATCGAAAATTTACCCCATAAACGAAACGTATTCTAGTAAAAAAAATTGGCTTGCGTTTGAGCGCGATGCGATCTACGATGGAGCACGCTTACCTAGAAGACACCGATTCACACTTGATTTGAAGACACTCAGATTGTAGCTATCGGTAAACATCCATTCAGGTAGTCATTGTATGATTGAATAATTTTAGTAGATTGATGGATTTAAATTTACGGTCTGCGTTTCTAACAAGCTACCCGGACGTTTCTAACCAGGGACCCGGGTATGTCCTAAAACTGCGACCAGAACCACCGGAGGATGGGCAGCAGCGTCCTGTTAGTACACGGTGAACGTACTGCGATCTCCAAGCCGCCTGCCAAGCGTGGGGATTATGGCAACGCCCCTCTCTAAGAGGGAGGCATTGTTCAGCAGTGGACATTTAATGGCTGATGGTGTTTCTAACAAGCTGGAGAGATAAGGAAATCAATAAAGTTTTATAGATTGTAATCCTGTTGTAATTCAATTATCGTAATATAATTCGATTAGAGTCCCAATCAAATAGTATGATGGAAGAGAAGTCTGAATCTCAGGCGACGATGTCTATTAGCCTAGTCTGTCTTGCGGTGACTAACTGATTGTATAAATTATCGCGAGAATAATTCAATTTGGACTATTATTGGTCTTGTACCATTCTCTAAACTAATCTGACAGGACTACAGTTGTCTGTGGCTCTTTTAATTTCAATACTTGATGACAATTTTAGAAAGGTAAATTTAGTTTTGTTATGATACACTAGACGTGAGATGCCAAAAATTTTCTCAAGAGAAAAAAAGATAAAAAATATTGTAAAACAGAATCAACACGAATATCATACCAATTATAAGTATCAGCAAACATCTTGAACGTGTTCAAACTTTCCCTCTTTAACCTTTTTTAGAGTGTGTGCATGTCAACACGTAGACATGCACATTAAACACACTACAACCAACTGCGCAGACTATCACAGTCGAAACCCCTTCGTCCGTCGGACCGACCGTCCGTCCGTCCGTCCGTTCATCCGTCCGTCCTACCTATTAATGGCTGTATCTTTCGAACCGTAATAGATAGCCAGTTGAAATTTTCACAGAATATGTAATGTTACACCGGATTCATTAAGAAATAATAAAAAAGTCAAAAAGTAAAAACGAAAGGAAGGGAATTTAACAAACTTTATTTATTTTTTATTTTTTACCGTTTTTTTGTATTCGCTCTAATGTAAAATGATAATACGTACAGGCGTCAAAATTGGCATGATTATATATAGTACATATAGTATAAATTATAGAATAAATAGAGTTTCAGATCCATGTTGGATCTGAAACTGTATTTATTCTATCTCTCTCTATTTTATCTATTTGAAACATACATTAATATTAAGACGTGAATGTTAAATACAACATGTTATATACTCGTATCTCAGTTAATATTAATTTTCACTTTATTCAATATTCGCTTCAAACAAGTGAGGGGAACTAATTAACCGACATTACAGCCACATAATAGGTAGACAATATTACACTCAGTAAATTGCTAATTAATTATAATATACATATTTACTGCTATTTTGTAGAAGACACAGATATAACAAAACTTTTAAGTTGCATACCACCAAGTTTTCCAAATATTTTTTCTATCTTAAGCTCGCAAAGTTCTTGTTTATGTAATGGTCCATGTCTTAACTTTGAAAAAAAAAATACATCCGTTCTATTATTGTACATAGTGTGCTATGTACACAAAGCTTTTTTCTATTATCTACGGATCCACCAATGAATTTTCAAGAACGTAGTATATAAATATCAAAGGAGCCGCTTATCATATTTTCTTCCCGGGGCGATTAAAGCACCTATAAAAAAACACAAGAAGTTTTAGGTTCCACAAGAGGACACACTAACTTATTGTAGAAACTGACGTGGTTTTCACACATATTTTGTTGTGCCAAGCGAGACGCAGCCGCGCGCATGGATTCGCCTTGAAAAAGACTGCCAAATGCGGTTGAAACTATAGTCGGAGTGACTGGCTCAATCTTACGTGAGTAATTCCCGTGTAATATTAATAAAACACACAAACTTGTTCACGACAATGTTTCGTAAAACTAAGCGTGCTTAACAGTCTCTGTAGAACTACCAGCTCTGAGAGTAAGTCACAAGTCTTTTTATTTAATTTGATAATAGGTTTGCGTTTGACCGCCAACTCATAATGCGGTCTACGATGGAGCACGCTTGCCTAGAAGAAAGCGAATCACTCGTGATTTGAAGACACTCATATTGCGCAAGCCTATCTACTATTTAAAAAAAATGTACCTATCGGGGAACACCCATTCAGGCAGCGCATTCTAAGGACTCAAAATATGTATAACAAAAGTGGAATCAAAGCGCTTCGTATGATATGTGGAATATCAACCATAAAGCGGTGAAGATTTTTCGTGACCTCTCTGGCAGTCCGTTAACAAAATTAGTAGGAAGGAATTAGATCACGTAGATTACTACTTCTCTAAAATCGTCTTTGGGCTTAAAAGCTACTGTGGTCTAGTAAAGTTCCTACCTACTGTCGAGTCATCTCTAACCGAAGACAGCACGTGGTGACCGCATAAAACATCCCCAGTCACCCATCTATGTAGTTACTACTAAATTTCTGTTGCCCTGGTATTTTACCGAGCATGCAGTACTGCGAGACATGTGTTGCGTTATGTTATCGTTGTTTACAACATGAAAACACGGGATGGCAAATAAAATGACAGCGTTTTACAAAATCTGTTGTTTGTTGTATTTATAAAATGTTTTGGTTTAGATTTGTTGCAAAGAGAAGCAGGAAAAATCGACGGTATTTTGGTAAGTGTGACGTACGTCGAATTGAGGATAAAGCTGGCTTGATACACATACGTATGTAAATACACACTCGAGAGGCCTTACGGCTAACTCTTAACGCAGGCTCGAATTAGCGCTAAAACAGCGCAGTTCAGAAAATCACGCGAACGTAAACCCCAACGCGCCGAGATACAGTTTGCGGTCGCGAAACTTTTCTCAAAACTAGTAGCCGTGAGGCCTCAGTTGAGTTTGCATTAAAAAATAATATCTGTAGGATATATTTTACATGAATCGCAAAATGTTGTTTCTGAATATCTTGTAGATCTACTTGTATAGTTTTGTTGAACACGAATTCTGCAAGCAGTCACGCACTGATGTTTTTATTAATTTATTTCTTCGATGGATATTCTGATAAAATGAATCTCAAAATCGCAAAAGTTATTGTGTATGTATGTACATTGAATTACTGAATATTGTTGATTCTATTTACAATGTTTTTAATTTATTTTATTCTAATGTCTAGTGTTTACAGAGTAGGTATATTTCTTTTTAAGCGACTTCAAAAAAGGAGGAGGTACTCAATTCGACTGTATGTTGTTTTTATATGTTGGTTACGCGATTACTCCGCCAATTATGAATTGATTTTGATGTATTTTTTTTGTTTGGTAGGTCATACTTTAGAAGTCCCATATCAATTTTATCAAAATTGATTAAGCGCTTTTTGAAAAATCAACAAAAACAAATATTATACACATATGACATTTTGGTTTGTGGTTCTCTCAATGAGCTTAGAAGACTTTTATATTTCGTCATTGGGCGAAAATGGGCCTTTCAACAAAATTTAAAGTCCTCATCAAAATGAGGACTTTAAATTTAGTTTTGACTGTAATTTTTCTACTTTTTCGTTTAAGTTGGTACATATGTAGGTCAAACATGTAGGTATACTCTTGAAGTTAGTTATTGTTTTTGAAGTTATACTTCTTATGCGACTTGCAACAAGGTTGCGTTAAACGTTTAACGCTACCATGGAGGGGGAATTTTTCTATCTCGTATGGTTGCGAAATGCGTATCCTTTTTTCGCGCTGCGACTAGCAGATCCGGTAGTGTAATGGTGTCGCTAATGAATTGAGAAGCCTAAGGAGCTAGGTTCGAATCTCGAGAAAAGCATGTTTTTAAATTGTTGATATTTTTGCCCTAGTTATAATTTTAGGGTTCCTTGTTGAAGTACAACTTCTTCCGCGCGGAGGGAAGAAGTTATTTATACTCCCCGCACTAATTTTATTTGTTTAAATTTTCTAAAAATTGAGTTTTTACTATTTTTATTCTATTTTTATTTTTGGACTCAAAACTTCTGTAGCCTATAGAGACAGGCTGAGTCGAGTTTTGGGCCCACAGATAATTCTCAGCAAAAAAAATGCGAATTTTTTGCTCAATTAATGTTTTTTTTAACTTATCATAACGAAAACCAATACATAAACAAACCTTTAAATCTATTGCTCCGCTCCACGTGTACCACACACTTTAGCGCCGCACCAGCACTATTGTGTTTTATTTTATTTCGCACCTCCGCCGCCGTGGGAAATTCCAGTTTCGCTGACACATATTGAGTTACCGGAGTTTCGTCAAATAAAACCATCTATTTTTTTATGGAAATTGCGACTGTTAGGCTCCTTCATATTATTAGGCTGTTTTATCGGCTCTTCATTTAACGTTTTCCAGTTCATAATATTTAAACAAGTATAAATATTTAAAGCTGTTTTTCTGACGAATCTCTACATAGTGTAATTCAAAGTAACGCCTGCATCCAAAGAGTAGTATAATAAAGGGGGGACCAGAATCTATCAATATTGCTGTCATGTTTTTTTTGTTAATTATTTTATATTCATGGTTACAAAGTCCATTAGTCGTAACATTATTGTTTATTTTGGACATTTTTGCACACACCATCATCTGACCCCAAACTAAGTAAAGCTTACGATATGGCTGCCAGAGACTGATATACGTACATATATATAGTTTTTAAATACATACTTAAATAGATATTAATAACCAGATATAGAACAAACACAAATGTTCATCATATAAATGTTATGTTTCCTAAGTGGGAATCGAACCCACGTCCCCAAGCTCAGAAGTTAGGTTCACTACCAACTGGACCAACGGGCTATCTTATTAAACAAGTTCACATAGTATTAAATAACGTCAAACAAGTCATAGTCACAGTCAGAGTCAAGTAAAGTAAGTCCCAGTCAAGTCAAACTCATGCCCCAGTAAAGTGGTGGGGGCTTTATTAAGAGTATTTATGCTATACCATAATAATGTTTACAGTATACAATACTAACTGCGCCCCGCGGTTTCACCCGCGTATTGATGAAAAAAAAGGTGATGATGATGAAAAGTAGCCCATGTCACTCTCTGGCTCTTGATATACCCATGCAAAAAATCAGGTCGATCCGTTGTTTCGTTCCAGCGTGAAAGAGGAACAAACATCCATACATCTATACATAAAAACTTTCGCGTTTATAATATTAGTAGGATGTAAATAAGTCCTTACTTTCAGTGCTTTGTTTCAATTTTTATTTCTCCAATATTTCTTGTCCACTGGGAGTGGTGGTGTAACTTTCATCTAGTTTGTGAGTTTTGTTTTATTCCACAAAAAGGAGAAACTCCTGTCAATGATTGAACGAGTGATGTAAGTTGAAATATGGTCGCAGTACTGTTTGTTACTCACTCCTCTGGTGCAGCTACCTAAAGTAGGTTTTGGTTATCATACACTATTATAGCGGTTGTACGGATGGTATTTAGTCTAAAGAAGATCATTGTACTTATCATCAAGAAGAACGTTTACTATTTATAGGAGTAACCTCGAATTGCGAAAAAAAACGTAGATCTATTCTATGTGTTGGCGCGTTGACGTTGGCGCAACTACCGTCGGATAGTTTTTAAGGCTTAGATTATATAGGTAGGCGTTACCTAGCTTTGTTTTGGTGGACTAGTGATCGTGGCGCTATCACTGGTGTAATGCTGCAGTAACTTACTCTGCTGAAATTGTTAACGGATAAGTCGTTGGCGGCCAATTAGCGTTTAGCAAGTTTGGATACCGTCCGGGAGAGGCTCTAGGCGCGGATACGCGAGGCTCGGTGGAGCTCACTTTGTTTTGGGTTGTGAATATGGACTGTTGGTTGGACGGTGGCAGCGTTCGTTACAAGGCGGAACACCTTGTCCCCAAGTAATTTTCAAGTAATTTGATGTTGTAATTATCAATCATAGTGCTACGGAATAAAAACTGTCAATTGTACGTGCGATGTCTCATTCTCCTCGGCCGCTATACTGACGCCATAGAACCACGATATCTGATGCAGATCGGCCACCGGCGTCCCTCGACAACGTGCCGACATATATATTAAAAAAAAAAAAATACTATAGTCTATTAGCTTATAGTCATTTTGAACAATCAGCGTATCGTGTACATGTATATTACGAGCGAGATTTGGCTATAATACTTTGAGTAAAGTCAGATTTTTTAAACATATTACGTAAATAAGCGAAATACATCTCGCTAAATAAGTTTACATACAAATGGTACACGTAATACGAAAAATGAAATATTTGCGTGCTCGCTACGTGTTCCGAAGCACCGTCGTAGCGGTGCTACGAAGCAAGATTAATGTGGTCCAAGGTGATCAGGATAGGTTGACTACCTTAAAAAAAAATTTATAAGCTTGTATTTTTTTGTTTAGGCTTGCGTTCGGTTACCAAATCGCCTGATGTTAAGCGATGATGCGGTCTATGATGGAGCACGCTTGCCTAGAAGAAAACGATTCACTCGTGATTTAAAGACACCTAGATAGACAATAGATTTCATAGTAACTCATCATTTTTGAGATATAAGGGGATATGTTACAATGGGTACCTAAATATTCTAATCAAAAACCAAAAGATAAGTTTCAAAGTCGGTATTAAATGAAATTACTTTTTAACAAACTTTATCTGAGAAGCGCTGTAGGGGAGACCTGGGGCCTTATGGACAACTGCTATTGCGGCACCTAATCCGCTCAGTTGGAAAATCACGCGAGCGCAAACCGTATCTGGGCGCGATAAAGTACACGTTCGCGTGATTTTCCAACTGAACGGATTAGGTGCCGCAATAGCAGTTGTCCGTAAGGCCCCTGTGCTCAGTAATGGCAGAAAATGTGGACGATAATGATGATGATTAATTGTTAACAATGAATGATGATGGTGTGATGAATGATGAATCATTATTTTGTGGCAAAAAATACAATGTAATTTTTTATTTATTTATGATAAAACTGTCCACTTTAAAAAAATAGCGGTAAGCGCAGCGTAGGACGTCCACCCACAAGATGGACAGATGACCTAAAAGAGACCGCAGGGAAACGCTGGAAGCAGGCCGCTTCCAACCGGCCCTTTTGGAGATCGGCCTATGTCCAGCAGTGGACGTCTTATGGCTGAAACGATGATGATGATAAAAATAAAAGCGTAGACAGTATTAAGTTTTATTTTAAGTAGTACAATGCAGTTAATGCATAACGCATATCTTATGTATTGTATCATACATTAACTACATTTTGTTATAAGTCTAGTAATTTCTAATAAAGTATTTTTTAAATAAATGCGTTCTCAATGTGTTTTACTAGTGTTCAAGCGTTTTTCTTCCTGTCTTATTAACGTAGTCCAACTGTAGAGACCAGAGGTGGTTGTTTATGTCGGCTATGAAAAAAGGCGCAATAAAGCATCTTCCTAGTAACCTGCTTAGTACCAGTAGACTTAAAATGCCTGGAGTAGCAGGAAATTAAATGAAAAGAAATTGTTACGGAACTAAAAGCCGGTTTTCCAACTCAATTAAAGTTGTACTGATAGTAAATTTAAAATAACTATCAATAAAAATAAAAAAAACAGTCAAGTACGAGTAGGACTCGAGCGCGAGTCCAAAAAAAAACTAACTGATGTTGAAATATTGAAAGATAAACTTAACTTTGTAGATGACAATAAGGTTCTTCCTCTACAAAATGTAAGTTTGTAATTGTAAAACAATATTTTTTACATTATTTATTTATTTATTTATTTATTTATTCATCAACAGAATGCTTACAGTTAAACCAAAGCGCAAACTATTTAAATAACAAATATTATGTATTCTACTTAATTACCTACTAAGAAATAACCCTAAATATGAGGAAATTATATTAATATTGTCATAAAAAATGTCAACATGCTGGAATTCACGCGCAAATGCGTTGAGTAGCGCCACAGCCCGCCGCGTGGGCGCGTTGTTGGCGTGGTGCGTCCGTGGCACGGAGCACGCGAGCATCTGATGCCGGCGGCGGGTTCCGCAGCGCAGATAGTTGTCAGGCACAAACAACCCAATACTGCTCAAAGTTTGTGGACTGTTCACTTTACTGCGCAGTATTAGTATGTAGTGAGTGACCAGCTGCTGCTTCCGCCTAAGCTCCAATGTATCGAGCCCTATCATCGCAGATACAAATAACGATGGATACAGATATGGATAATAACCGTATCTCCGCTTGTATACGTATCGAGCGAATTTCCGCTGGAGCCGTTCCACCATCAAAGTATATTTGGCCTCCCTCGGGTCCCAAATCATGATTGATGATATACATAAATTAACTTAATACATGATTTAACTTAAAATTAACAACTTTCAGATTTATTCCTTTATATGTGCTGTAAGACCTTGCCTCTTGCCAAAATTAATGATGCTAGGTCAACGGGAAGTAACCTATTGGATTTGATTCCCCTGTGAAATCGCAAAATATGCGACATAAACGTTAATATCTTTTGATTGCGTTCACTTACAACTTTAATTTTTTTACAGCCGAAAGAAACCATAGACCCAAGTATTTAGTATAAATTTCAACTTGATACCATTCTTCAGCGTTCTTGAGAAAAAGGGTCTTGACAGACGGACAGACGGACAGACAGACGGACAACGAAGTGTTCCGTACCTCAAAAGGAAAAACTGAACCCTTATATGATACTAGCGGTCCGCCCCAGCTTCGCACGGGTATAGATTATAGCCTATGTCACCCGGGGATAGTGTAGCTTCTCGTCAGTGAAAGGATTTTTCAAATCGGTTCGGTGGTTTCGGAGCCTATACAATGCAAACAAACAAACAATCAAATCTTTCCTTTTTATAATATTAGTATAGATAAGGGTTTGTTTTTCCTTTTGATGTTGGGAACTTTACTAATTTCGAAGTCGTTTTTAGGGTTCCGTATCTCAAAAGGAAAAACTGAACCCTTATATGATATAAGGGTTTAGTTTTTCCTTTTGATGTACGGAACCATAAAAACGACATCGAAATTGTAAAATACGCAATTTAGGTTATTTATTGTAGATTATATCATCCAAGTAAACAAATTTTCCAGTTATTGTGATTTAAAAGCCAAACTTCTGAACCGATTATGATGAAATATCTATGGTGCTAATCTCTAAGTATATTCTTTGAAATAAAAAAGAATTTTCCAAATCAAATAAAATTCGACAAAAAAAAACCGAACTGAGAATTCTGGAATTCTGGCTCCAGTGGCTCCTTTTTTGAAGCCGGTTACTAAAAATTTAAGAAGAATTCGAATTTCGTTAGTGGCCTGTAGCGAAAGAAGGTATTATTCATTAAAAAAGGAGGTGAAAGATGATGATTGAAAAGTGATCCTTGCAATGCAAATACAATTTTAAGATTTGAATATGACCTAATTTAACGCAGGGGTCGTAAAGATATTAGTTACTATGGGACCAACCCAGAAATATCTTACTTAACTTTCTTGCCCTTACGTTGTTGGCGCAAAGACAACTTACTGAATTATGGCGAACTTCTGCTTTAGGGCGTAAATTAACCAACATACGTTAAAGAAAATTATACATATACAATCAATTGAAACATTACGGAAAATCCATTTACTTAATTACAATATCAGGTCGCTGAGCAATCGGGGATTTTGCCGTGAACTCGAACGTACAACTGATTAATTACGTTACGTATAAATTATGTAAACAAGTATTCAGTGCAAATGAACGGTACAAATTGATTTCTGTTAAATGAAAAATGGGCATGGTTTGATGTCGGTATTTTGTAAAAAAATATACATATCACACCCTTTCCCTATTCATGCGTAAACTAACGGCTAGACTAAAGGAAACCAACATTAATATGTTTGTAAAATAATGGCTCCTGGGTCGTGGCTCATGGCTCATGGCTCATAGCCTATGGCTCGTGGCTCGTGGCTCGAGGCTCATGGCTCGTGGCTCGTGGCCCGTGGCTCGTGGCTCGTGGCTCGTGGCCCGTGGCTCGTGGCTCGTGGCTCGTGGCCCGTGGCTCGTGGCTCGTGGCTCGTGGCTCGTGGCTCGTGGCTCGTGGCTCGTGGCTCGTGGCTCGTGGCTCGTGGCTCGTGGCTCGTGGCTCGTGGCCCATGGCTAATAAAATTGTTACACAAAATGATCCATTTAAATATGAACCCTTTGTTCAAACGACGTCGAAAATGAGTTGTATTTAGTTTCCTAGGATGAAGAGTGACTTTTCTTCTATAACATTTGCATGAAATTGAATAAACTTTCTCAAAGACTCCGCTACCAATAACAAAACCTAAAAATAACAAAGGAATAACCATTTATTCTTCTGAGAAACAAAAACAAATGCACTGTCATTTCGGGTCGGTTCGGCCAATGATTTGCCGAACGTCTAATCTAATTAATGATTGTTTTGTCACCATGTTCGAATTACGAACCGCGTGCTAGGATACATAAATAATTATGCGGTTAGCTTGAACCTTAAGGGGTATGGATAGGGGTGAATTTCAAACGAGTTTGATAATTATTTTGGGCAGGTTAGGTAGGCGTGACGGTTACAAATGGCACGCAGATGGACACAGGGTTAGATCGCGAACGACATAATTGATGGGCCGGTGTGGTCGGACCCTGCAATATTGGCAGAGACACACTGTTCTCGATATTTATATACCCTCATGAATATTTACGTTGGAAACGGGAACAAGGGTATAATAAACAGATTCGTATAGGTTTTCGCACAATACGTTATTATTGATACTGATATATGTGCATATTTACGTGAAGAAAGATGAATGATGTGAAATTGGGGAAATAATGTCAAATTAGTCATAAATCATATGAAGAATATGGAAGACTACAATGACAATGTGACTGTGAAGCAACAACCAGTCCTATTTTAATGACACCAGAAAAAATATCTAACGTTGAAAACAAAAAAAGTGGTCATATCATCGAGATAACAATACATTAGAGTCATAATTGTCCCAAAAAAAACCTAACTTAAACTCGGCGCACGCTACGAATTGCGCAGACTTTTTGGTTAGTTACAAGGTAGCCGCGATCCGACTACAACGCCGCGCGATGCCAGAGCTACGATGACATAGCGGACAACTAACGTTGAACATTTCACTTCATCACGTCATTTTAAGATGTAAAAACATGTTATTTAAGGTTTGCATGCATACATATGTCGCAATAAACTTATTAACCGTACCAATAAGCACTTTGGAGCTTACATACCTACGGATTTTCATAGCACTGGCTTTTCGGTGAAGGAAAACATCGTGAGGAAACCTGCATACGTACGGAGAAGTTGTTCCCCGATAGATACAATCTGGGTGTCTTCAAATCACGAGTGAATCGGTATCTTCTAGGCAGCTCCACCGTAGACCGCATCATCGCTTAACATCAGGCGAGTTGGCGGTCAAGCGTAAGCCTATTATTTATTTTAAAAAAAAGAAGGAATTTTATGGCGTATGTGAAACCACCAACCCGCACTGGGCCAGCGTGGTGGATATGGCCCAATCAACCCATCAAGGGTAGGCTAAAAATCCAATAGTGGACTGTTAAAAGGCTAATTATGATGATGATGATGAATAAACATATTGAGTATTGAAGTAAGATTTTTTGTGTAGGCAGTAAAATCGTTCAAGCATTACATTTTTGTTAAATCTTTAAGTTGCTTTAGCATGGATGTTCAATCTATTGCTCTACACATGGCCACAAAGTTGTCCTGAACGTGGACCCCGGGGAGACACGTGACTATCTCGATACTGAATACAACTTTGTACAAAATAGCACTAAACTGGGGTGGTTCATTTGTGAAGTTACAGCACATTACGAGACATCTCTACTACAGTTTAAGGTCCTGTCCAGGCGACATACTTTATGTGCACTTTTATCTATTTCTGATTTCTCTATTACACGTAGAATTTGTTGTTTTTGATTTACGCTTACTTTTGAAGGCTCCAACTAAAATAACAATTATGTAATCTCAGATTTTCACGCAGTCCGACGCAATTGTTGTATCGTTCAAAATTATTAATAAATTTAATAATTATCAATTAAAAAAAAACTACAAATTAGTAATCGCTTAGCCAAAATTATAGATAGGTACAGCTAAATCAACAGGCGCTAGAACAAAATAATTCGTTCGTTCGATTGCGGGACCACCTTGAAAGCTTCCTCTACATAAAAATAATCATGTAAATCGTTATACACAAACATTTAAAAAAACCGAATTAAGGACTTCTTTCTGAAGTCTGTATTTTTTTTTAATAATTAATCTTAGACGGTTGTGATGACATATGGCAGTGAAACGTGGTCTCTCTCTATGGGCCTCATAAGTAAGCTCAAAGTCACACAACGAGCTATGGAGAGGGCAATGCTCAGAGTTTCTCTACGAGATTGAATCAAGCATGAATCCGTAGACGAACGAAATTTACCGACATGTTGTAGTGGAAGTGGTCAGGACACATAACACGCAGAACAGATGGCCAATGGGGCCAAAATGTTCTCGAATGGAAACCACGGACCGGTAAGCGCAGCGTAGGACGTCCACCCACAACCACCTAAAAGAGACCGCAGGGAAACGCTGGATATGCAGGCCGCTTCCAACCGGCCCTTTTGTAGATCGATGGGAGAGGCCTATGTCCAGCAGGACGTCCTATGGCTTAAATGATGAGAATGATGATGATGATACACGGTTTTATCACATTTTAAATGAGATAATTATTCTGCTTGTGACTAAAAGCGGAAAGGGGACATCGGGATAACTAGCAATAAAACTCGTTATTAAAATGTTCACCAATGTAAGTTAATTGCAAAGCTACAAAATTGTTGCAACAGTCTGCAACGTAAATGGGTAATTAAAAGTCGTACTAACTCTTTTCAGTGTGTGAAGTGGGGCCGTCGTTTTCAATGGGTGACCTGAAACTTATGAAACTTAATTTAATATCGTCGAAGTGCAAATTGAGTTGTGTAAACAAATTAATTTAACTTCCCATAAATTTCCAGTTTGTGATCTACGTTTTACGCGAGCGTAATAGTGCAGTTATACATTGACTTACCTATAGATAGATAGATATGGAAATAATTTACGTAACAGAATCGACGGGGGATGCTAAAACACTAAAACCTATGTATAATACTTCGTGAGGGTCGGGTCCTTAGATCAGATAAACAATGGAGAAATGCCTAAGTATAATTATCTTTCATGTTTAAATGTCTCCATTTTTCACCCAAATTTTTCATACTGCTAAACTGCTTAACACAAAAACTGCAAGATCAGCACACTGACTAATTTTTAACTAACACTAATAATTTTTCAGTGACACCCTATGACCTAACTCACAGTTTTTTTTTTTTTTGTTTAAATTAGAACGGCTGTCAAGGCATTTTTGTAAGAAATTTGTTGTAGCCAGTTGCACCCATATAAACGAAACGTCAGTCTTTCGAAATCAGTTAGCAACTGTGATGCGGACAAAGAACTTTGAGACCTAACCCAAATAGGTAAGGTCCAAGTTCTTTGGATGCGGAGTTCGACGCGTTGACATAAATGAGAATGTTCAAGCAAGGTTCTGTCATAATGCCTGGCGACAGATTTTATTCTCATTTCCGTTCCATTTACTTCTCTTTTCCTTGACCTAACTAATGGTCCACATGCAAAAAAAGGCGGCACGATCGAGTGTGTTCGATTAAAGGTACCAAGCCTGATTTAGGCCTGATCAGTTCGCATCCGTCACGCCACTTTACTATATGTTTGTCTGATCAGAGGGCCAAATCAAAATTTTTTTTCACCTAAAAGTCTAGAGTATATAGAAACCACTAATACCATTCAACGACTTCGTAGAGTAACAACTTTAGTGCTAAAGGAACATTGCAGGAGGCATCTGTAAATCCAAGTGTGAGGTAGAATGCAAAGCGAGTACTTACACTAGTTTGTAGTCTGTTCTAAATAGCCAAAGTGAAATAGTGTCAAGGAGAAACTCGTGCTATCACTCTGTAAGCTACTTATAGTTGTATTGCACGGCAAACTTAGTCGTGATTCGTAAATTGTATTGATTGGAGGACGACAGAGAGTTTCAATACTACCGTTTTGATGACAATTGACAATAGACAAAACTTTATTTGTAGAAAGAGATTACAACTAGGCAGAACATAAGTATTATTAAAAAAACTAAAGCAGCTTTTCGTGTCTGCTATTAATAGTTGAAGATTTCCCTCGTTAGGAGCCAACCTTGAGTGCAGTAGTTATATCATGGTGTCACTTAGAATGTGTTATCATAATTGAATGCGTATACAATATTTCATGACTGTGCTGCTATTCATTGAGGAGTTCCCTAGTCAGAACCCAACCCTGAGTGCAGCAACCATGTCCAGGTAAAACTTAAAACCAGCTATCATAATAAAATGGGTACACAAATTTAAGTGTATAAGCTGTTGATCGTTAAAGAGTTCTTTTATCTGGAGCTCATCTTGGAGCTAGTACAGGTTATACTTAAAGACAGTGCGTTTTATACTGTCAGTACTGAAGATCAGTACGTATCGTACTTTCAGTACTGAATAGTCACAGCGTATCTTACTGTCGGTATATGATCAGTGAGTATCGTATGCAAATGCATTTCCTGAGTACTAAAGGCGAGTGCGTATCTTAACTTTAGTACTCAAGGTCAGTACCGTATTGTGCCGTCCGTACTGACGATCCGCGTCAGCAAAACCTTGATATTTGTTTACTAAATCCCCAAACCCCAGATCAATCTGAGCTAAACCCTAAGAGAAATCAACAAGTACACCTAAAGGTCATATAATAACAAACAACTCATTCAGTACAATGTCAGCGACTCGATGCCGATGCCGGTATAGATATCTCCAAAGGGGATTCGGAAGACGGCTATAAAACCAATATTGTCGGTTGGGTCGGCAATAGTGTTGCTAGAACTTGTTTATGATAAGCTCACTGTTGTAGGTTTTTGTTTCAAAATGGTCAGTGACCGTTTCATGTCTAAGCCAGTTTTTCAGTTATAATAGACTTGTTTTTTAAACCATTTTTTTTGCTTGTCCAAATTCTTTTTTGATACAAAATACAAGGTTACTTTTTAGGAGTGCTTTAAATTTGCATACGTCAAGTTCATTGAACCTAAAATGGCCCGTATATTTTTGTTTCACCCTTTTTGTAACAAAAATGTCTAACCTAAAATGCGCGCCCCCGCGCTCTCCTTTATCATTACCGGACCTTGTACTATTTATTATATACTAGCTGCGCTCCGCGGTTTCACCCGAGTACCTAGTGATGCAAAATGGTGATGGCGATGATGATGATGAAAAGTAGCCTATGCCCACTCTCTGGCTCTTGAACTATACCCATGCAAAAAATCAGGTCGATCCGTTGTTCCGTTGCAGCGTGAAAGAGGAACAAACAAACAAACACACTTTCGCATTTAACATATAATATTAGTATGATTCACAGGATGAACCCATATAATTAAACAAAATCTTCGTGAAATAAGTCTAAAAACGATAATACCTGCGTTATAAAAATTTACGCACTCTAAAAAATAACCCCAGCAAGCCGAACATTATGAAATGAGAAAAGGAAAAAAATAAAGAGTTTTTATCTATCTTGGTATATTACGTTTTATAATTTTTTCAGTCAAACGCCATTAGCCCTTCATTCGTGAAAACTCTCGCTGGATACGTCATAAGTCGTGGAAGCTTTCAAACGTGCAACCTGTGCCCAAATAAGGTATAGTCGTGCCGAACCTGCCAACTACATGCCAATCTCGGTCGCGTCCATACTCTGTAAGACTATGGAACGTGTCCTCAACAACAGGCTCCTGGCATATCTAGAAGCTAATGATCTCCTCAGTGACCGGCAATACGGATTCCGCCGAAACCGGTCTACTGGGGATCTTCTAGCTTACGCCACATACATCTCTGAGGCTATCGTGTACAATCTGGATGTCTTCAAATCGCGAGTTAATCGGTTTATTATAGGCAAGCGTGCCCCATCGTAGACCGCATAATCGATTGACATCAGGCAAGGTGGCGGTCAAATGCAAGCCAATTATAAAAAAAACAAAAGTTTAAAAACATCAACAACACGAAAAAAAAGTAAAAAAAAAACAAGGAACAGATAGAAAGAAGCAGTAAAATATTTCGTACTGTTTTAAAATTACATATTTACTTACATCAATGGTTTTGTTAACGGCCGGTTATACCAAATTTGACTGTTTAAATCAATTTTATTCAGTTAAATTATAGTATTTGAGCTGGAAAAAAATACATGTCACAGATACATCTGTGTTTGAGTATAAGCTTTGGTTCAAAAAAAGACAGAATATACTTTACTTGATCAAAAAAAAAAACTGAAACAAAGACGATTTAGTTTTTTTTTTCGTTTCATGCTCTAATGAAAGTTCGCAACAATCTGGAAATTGCATGTATTAAAAGGCAATCCTGTTCAAAAATAAATTGCCTACGCGACTCGGATAACCGGCCGTTAATAAAGGCAACATTTACTGCAATTTAGACGTTATGTCGCTTGCATAGTGTTCAACGTTAGTTGTCCGCTCATGTCATCGTAGCTTTGTCATCGCGCGGCGTTATAGTCGGATCGCGGTTACCTTGTAACTAACCAAAAAGTCTGCGCCATTCGTAGCGTGCGCCGAGTTTTAGTTCGGACATTTTTTTGGCACTATTTTTCTGATGATCTCTATATATTTTTGATGATTCTGCAAAAAAACATTATTGGTAAGTTATGTTATGGTTTTATTATTATTTTTACAAGTTACCCCAACAATTCATCAAAATTCCGTCCATCGCTCGAGAAACAGCGATTGTGCGGAGAAACCTCAGCCTGGCATCACTGTCTGACCTCTGTTATATAATAACACAAAAGAGTCACGTACAAGGAATCTTGGTCGAGCTACACGCATGACCTACCTTTATTCCTTGCTTACGGTTTTAACCGACTCTGAATAAAGACGTAGGTCTTTGTTGTGATTGGAAGTCGCTCAGTTGATAACTATGTGCCAAAACGCCGAATAGACATGCTAAAGCGAGAGCATGCACAATTGCACATGCATGTGAATATAAGTATTTATTTTTATTTTGGAATAGGCTTGAGTTTGATCGCTTGATGTAAAGCGATGATGCGTTCTACAATAGATCATGCTTAAACCACAAGTTTGTCTTAAACCTCATTTATATTTTTAAAGATCTATTTAATGATACATGATGGTGCTGAAACAAATAGGTTTTCTTCCGCACTTTACCTTTTTAAAAATTTAATAATAGAACCGCTTCGTTTGACCGCCTCACCTCGCCTCATTTTAAGCGATGGTGCGGTCTACGATGCAGCAGGCAAGCATATTATTTAAACATAAAAAATAAAAAACATTTACTCGCGACTGATACCCAGATTGTAATTATCGAGAATCGCCCATTCGGACAGCGAATTGCGGAGTAGCTGTTGAGTCTCTATCGAGGATGTTAACCCTAAAAGATAAAAAGCCCTTGGTGTCTATTGATATTTTTCGTAACGGCGGTACGAATTTAGACAGATTAGGTATATACTAGTAAAACTGAAGTTGGGAACGATACTCTCGAAGTTGTTGACGATTACACCTATCTTGGACAGATTGTTCAGTTAGGTAAGTCCAACTTAGGCAAAGAGGTCGCCCGAAGAATCCAACTCGGATGCGTTCAGGAAATTGAGTGACATCTTCTCGTCAAAGATACCACAGTGCCTCAAATCGAGGGTCTTTGACCAGTGTGTGTTGCCAGTGATGACATATGGTACTGAGAAGTGGTCCTTAACTGTTGGCCTTTTGGAAAAACTCAGAGTCACTCAGCGGGCAATGGAGAGAGCTATGATCGGAGTTTCTTTGCGCGATAAAATCCGAAACATGGATATTCGCCAAAGAACCAGAGTCACCGACATAGCTGTTAAAATTTGCAAGTTGAAGTGGCAATGGGCAGGCCACATCGCTCGAAGAACAGATAACCGATGGGGAAGAAAGGTTTTGGAGTGGAGACCACGAACCGGAAGACGCAGCGTAGGGAGGCCTCCCACTAGATGGACCGACGACATTGTGAGTTGACACTGTCGTTCAGTGTGGAGGTTAAAGGGGAGGCCTATGTTCAGCAGTGGACGTCTTCTGGCTGATGATGATGAGTAAAACTCAAAAACCGCCATGACAAAATTTGTGAATAAGGGACCTATATGGGAGCTTGTCGCCATCTTGTATTTATGATGACGTCCAGCGCCGGCACTAGCCTTAGAGGTGGAAAATTTACAACCCTTGAGAGATATTAAAGCCTGAATAGGTAAAGGTAAGGTTAAAAATAATCATTAAAATCGGTTCCCAATATAATATTGCGTAACAAAAAAAAAATGAATTACATTTTGGTGGAGGCGTTGTCGGGTGTCTAGAATGCTGGCTTTTATTTCGCACAGATATTGAGCATTGCCATTCAACGTGGCAATGCCGCCAGCATTCTGGGACCTTTCCTTCCACTAATGGTCTTTTAGTTTAAGTTTTTATTTAGTTATTTTAAGCTTTAGTTTTTAGTTAATAATTATGTAAATTTTCTGTTTTTTAATTTGTACATAATAAAATTACTTTGAATTGTGATTCTACTTTTAGGGAGTCGGATAATTTGAAAATATTCGTTCCCACGCATCGATCTATATTCTTCGTACATATATAAAACTCCAACGGTGTCGCAACAAAGGGGAAAGTAAATTATAACTCTGCCCGATATTCCACAAAGAATGAAATTTAAAAATATTCGCCCCCTGACAAAAATGAAAGTTGAACGAATTTCGCACTCAATTTGGGAATTTGGGCAGGACGTGCGATGGTGTGAGCGTAGATGCTCACATTCATTAAGGGGGTTCACACACTCGAGCTTTCATTTGCTAACGTTTTGTGTGACTTTTAATTTGCTAACGTTTTGTTACTTGTGACTTTGTGTCTGGTGCTGATTGCACTGAGCTGATTTCCTTTTATCTAGTGATTCTCACAAAGAAAAAAGTTTCGGTTGGCGTTTTTTAGCCTTCACAGGCAAAACTACATTTTGTAGAGAAAACGAAGTCAAAATGAAAATCAACCCAGGGTTATCAATGAGAATAATCCAAGTTATTCTTATTTGAATTCGTGCTTAAACAATTCGGAATTGATATGCCTTCTTTTATTTTACTCTACCTTATACCTGCAGATTTGCCCGCAATGCGAATAAAACGTGGCTCAGATCATTTAGAGATGGTAGTATTTTTAAGTTTGCAAGTTTTTTGGCATTTTTTAGGTGCAATAGTAGGATCCTAAGCTTTGCTCGGGTTTCACGTTATTTGAAACCCCGTAAAAGTTACTGCCATTTTAGAGTCCTAATTGATTTTTTTAAATTTTTATATGTGAAGAAAAAAGTCATAGTATTAAAGTTATAAGGCAAACAGCAAGCAGTTAGCCGTTTTTCGATGAAATTCCCATTGGAAACTTACCAGTAACAAACTTTTTAAGACTGTCGTGCCCATATTACATTAGCTATACTAATATTAAAATAACACGAGTTTTTTTATATAAAAAAGAACAGTAAACCGTATACGGTGTATAACGCCAATTTATTCTAACTTTAATTCAGGTTTCTAACTTTGACAAATGATTAAACTTCCATCCCCTATTATAGACCCTTAGGGGATGAATTTAAAAAAAATCCTTTCTTAGCGTCCCCCCCCCCTGTTATATAATGATTAATGATGATGACGTTATCTGTTAATGAAATAATTGGGTAAATTGGAATCACTTAAGGTTTTTAGCCCCCGATGCAAAAAGAGAGGTGTTCTAAGTATAATGCGTGTATCTGTGGCATCATAGCTCCCAAACGGCGGAACCGATTTTGGTTTAGTTTTTTTGTTTGAAAGGTGATTTGATCGAGAGTGTTCTTAGCTATGATTCAAGAAAATCTGTTCAGCCGTTTGAAGATTATCAGCTCTTATATGGGGGTTTAAAAAAATATCTATGTATACTTGTTATTAAAAGGAAGATGCCGCATAGGTAGACATCCCACTAGATGGAACGACGACATCGTGAGAGACACGGACATCCAGTGGATACAGAGGGCAGGCTGTCGTTCTAAGGGGAATCTTTTGTTCAGCAGGGGTGCTGAACAAAAGATTCCCCTTAGAACACCCACACTGAACGACAGCCTGCCCTCTGGACTTCTTCTGGCTGATGATGATTAAGTAGAAGCTGTAAGGACGCTGTCTGCGAGAGGGTATCGTTAGCTAATTATTAAAAACCTTAATTTAACGCAAACTTATTAGGTCAAATTTTAATAGAAGGATAGTACACAACAGGATCAGTTTCCTGCGTGAAAGAGCGTGCGTGTTGAACAGCACACTAAGTACGTTGTAGCCGTGGCCTCACGGGTTGGAACGGGATTACCTGCGTTTCAATTTACACGTTATGGCTAATTTACTTCGCTTCTCTCTCAGGGGAACGGATGGCGGTGATGTGATACGGTAGGTAGGGTATACCTAGTAGTATGCATGTTGCTATATTCATAGTATGTTGTGTGCACCTAACACGTGGTGGGTAAAGTTAACTCTGGTTTGATACGATGTTTTTATTTTGCAATAGAAAAAATACGGCAGTACGCCAGGTATGGCACTCCGCGACAAAGGTCACGTGGGTGACACCATAGAGCACATTATAAATATAGCCAATATAGCTACGTCTTTTTTGTTAAATTTTTCATACAAAGACATTCAGTCGTAATATTAAACAAGTTTACATAGTATTAAATAGCGTCAAACAAGTCAAAGTCACAGTTAGAGTCAAGCAAAGTAAGTCACGGTGAAGTCAAACTCATGTCCCAGTAAAGTGGTGGAGGCTTCTATGGAGTTTTGGAAACAACACGAAAATACCATGTTTCACCGCATTATATCATTAACCCATACTCGAGGACATCCACGAACACCTAATAAATAATAATCCACCATTATTACGCATTAATGCTCGAAAATAAACAAGTTTGGGAAAATATTACAACGAGACGACATGTTTTTTTCAAGTTGGCGCCAAAACTCTTACATCGACCGGTTTATAAATACACAAACCCAGTGTGACCATAGACTAAAAATACTGAGTGATGTGACACACTTGTAGTGTTGTGCCTTAAAAGTGATAATCTACAGCTCATAATGACCTCACACTTAGCTTTAACTCACTTCGCTACGAGTTCAAATTTTAAAGAATAAAGAAAGCTCTGGTTTCTATAATTATAAATAACTAGTAGGCCGCCCCGGCTTCGCACGGGCGAAGCCGGGATATATAGCCTATGTCAACCGGGGATAGTGTAGCTTCCCAACAGTGAAAGAATTTTTCAAATCGGTTCAGTAGTTTCGGAGCCTATTCAATGCAAACAAACAATCAAATCTTTCCTCTTTATAATATTAGTATAGAGTATATATAAGTACATACAGGGCCGTGGTAGCCTATTTGGGAGACCGCAAGTGAGTTTGGGAGAAAGTGAGTACGGGTTCAAACCGCGGGCCCGTACCAATGAGCTCTTTGGAGTTTATGTACGGATTTTCATACCACTGGCTTTTCGGTGGAGGAAAACATCGTGAGGAAACCTGCATACGTACGGAGAAGGAATTCAATGGCGTATGTGAATCCAGCAACCTGCAACTGGGCCAGCGTAGTGGATATGGCCCAATCACCCTTTCGGGGGTAGGCTAAAAGTCCAACAGTGGACTGTTCAAAGGCTGATTATGACGAAGTACATACATATTATATACATACATAGTCACGCCTCTTTCCCATTGGGTAAGCAGAGACCACATCTTTCTACTTGGTGCGATCCTGACACACATCAATTTTTTTATGACATTCTATTTTCTTGAGTATTCTCAAATAAGCTCGTCGATTACGGGTACTTTTGACAAGGTATCTTCCAAAAATCTTTTAAATAAACTAGGACGTTTGAACTAACTATATTAAACTGAGTAAGTTTCGCAGATATCATGGATCTAGTTAAACCTATTTGTAGACGTCTATTGCATCTAACAGAACTCCGCGTTCAGAACTCAGCGTTTCACTTGAGGCATCTCAAAGCAACAGCAGTTCGTCGTAACGTTTCAAAGCAATTAAATCGTGAACAGGTAACTAATAGAATTGTCACTTCCGTCTATACTTGAAAACACATCAAAAGCGACGGATGCCTGCACACTATCGCTTCCAAGTAGCGTTCATTACGAACCAGACGCTCAAGTAGAAGCGACATTTGTCTGCACTGGGATCTCTAGTCGAACTCCCGTAATCTGCCATTTGTACCCGTCGCGCAGCTTCCTCCGCTTCGCTCAAGACAAATCGCCGGAGTCAGAGTGCCGGCTGCCCAACCTCAGTCACCCCTACGTGTGTCAATATATGATAGAAGGAGATTTTGTTCCCGAGACCCTGCATTTGCATACAGTAGCACCTCGATAATCCGAACTATATGGCCCTTGTGATTGAGACTTAACGCTTGTGATTGGAGACTCAAAAGTCATTCATTCAATTCACGCCTATAGGATTGGCCCAGTGGAAATAGATTGTGCTGAAAATTTTGTACCTTTGGCTTACGGTGGGGATGAGCAGTCAAGTGCGTTATATCGTCATTGAATTAAACCATCCCCGAATTATAGAGTCAGCAAACAGCATTACCACAACCAAACCATTTAATAACCTTAACAAAATAACAATATGGTCCACGAGAGCAGCTGTAATAATATGTTTGTCTGATCTGAGATGGAAAGTTTCAAGACCGCTCGTAACTACGAGAGAGAGAGAGAGAGAGAGAGAGAGAGAGATTTAGTCTACCATGATGAAGTTTTCACTTCTGTCGTGTGGTCTTAAGCACATACTTTTTTTGTTAATACAGTCGTTGCCCTACTCTCCCACCACGGAATCCTAGCTAGAGCTATGAGCGTGCTATGTTATTTACTTGTTTATTTTATCTGGCAATTCGAATTATAATGACGACGTTCTGTTGAGCTCATTAACGGATTATCCAGACTGCACTGTATTTGTACGCAAACATAGTATAGTTCGCAAGTCCATTCAGTGAACGAAAGCATTTTATATTTTAAGTCATTTAAATTTCAAGGCATGGTAATAAAGCTGTAGAAAAGAAAGTACGAGTAAACTCAGTGTTTACAATTAATTCTGCATGCTTTCACCGCTCTACTGGGATTGTGAGAACTTTTTCATTTACTCACTTAAAGCCTTTTAATTGGCATTGTGATGGCAATCGACTTTCGATGGAAAAGCATTTTAAAAGAGGGTAAGTAATATATAATAATAATTAATAAGTCTGTTATGCTTATCATAATGAACAACTTTTCCTACAGTATAAATAATATAAATAGCGTACCGAATTTTATTATATGCACAACTCCCTAACTGTAAATAGTTGCCTGGAAGAGATCGCTTTTAGCGATAAGGCCGCCACTTGTGGCACTAGCTCGTAAGTGTTTTCTATCTGATTGTAATTTAAATTTATGGTGTACACAATAAAAAGTTTCTATCAATCTTTAAAAAAAAAACCGGAAACAAACGAAAACTTAAATTTTAACTAAAAACTCAATTATTTTTTTTAGATAAACACTAAAAACTTAAAATTAAAGACTATTTGTGGACGGAAAGGTCCTTATAATTGAGGAAAATGCCGCCAGCATTCATTTAAAAATAAAAAAATGTCAAGTAACGAAAGTTAAAAAAACTATACAAATAATTTAAACTGTTCAGATAACTTTCGCCACTACTTAAAACACTAATAACGCAGTCACCAAATAAATGTTGATAACAGTTGTCTTAGACAGAGTGTTATGGGTTTGTATCCACGGATCCCGGTATCGGTTTGATAAGCCACGGATCCGGGCGAGTTGTATCCACCGATACCGTGATCAAAAAAAAATTTCATTTTACCCGCTAATACCGGTATCCGTGGACGCATCATCATACTAATATTATAAAGAGGAAAGATTTGATTGTTTGTTTGTTCGTTTGTTTGCATTGAATAGGCTCCGAAATTACTGAACTGATTTGAAAAATTATTTCACTGTTGGGATGCTGCCGGTATCCCCGGTTGACATAGGCTATATATCCCGGCTTCGCCCGTGCGAAGCAGGGGCAGCCTACTAGTTCTTCATAAGAGTGCATTGAATCCCAGATTAGAACTAGAAATCGGAGTAGAGAAGATTGAAGTGCGATACCCCAACGTTCGAGGACTTGTTATATATAGCTGGTGAAATAAGTCCAAAGTGTCTAGAATTCCGTTAGCAAATTTGTAAAGACATAAAAGGTCCAGTGTCTGCCTACGATGAGCCAGTGATTCCATCTTAAAGTACTTAAGTATAGCGTGGTAGCTCTTAAAATTAATTACCAAGTTAACACGATTACGTTAAATGCCACATGAAACTTTTCTGCACGGTTTCTTTTCTTTTTTGTGAACGTCGTAGAGGAAAAAGGATTCCAAACAACGCTACGAAATTCTCAAGTACTGCGCACTAAAGAGTTTGGTGTTTAAACTAAAACCAAGCCAATCCAGTCAACTTAAAATTTAAATTGTACAAAATCCTACTAATATTATAAACGCGAAAGTTTGTATGTATAGATGTATGGATGTTTGATCCTCATTTACGCTGCAACGGAACAACGGATCGACCTTATTTTTTGCATGGGTATAGTTCAAGAGCCAGAAAATGACATAGGCTACTTTTCATCATCATCATCACCCTTTTTTCATTACTACGCGGGTGAAACCGCGGGGCGCAGCTAATGAAATAATATAAAAAATGCTATAATATTAAAAACTTAATAAAATAATAAATAATAATTAATACAAATTTAAATTACTTAATGCCAATATCACATTAATTCAACTTAACCTAGCAAAAAATTCAATAAAAAAAATGTTAATAAAATTCATTCCAATTAATGTCAAAAACAAAAATATTATATTACAAAATCATATGAGTCCAATGCACCTTCTTCCGCTTCAAGAGTTATAAATGGTTGTAAAGCATATTTTGGTGCTGGCTGCTTTCAAATCCCAATGCCTTAATATCACAGGGATTAATACAACAATGACCATTGACAAAGCTAGTGTGTAACATAAATCAGCGAATGTATTCAGATCGAGGAAGCGAACTAAGTCGATTAAATCAGTGCATATCTAATGTCAATCTACATATATAATGACAGACTATGCAGAATGCACTAACGAGAAACAATACCTATTTCCATACGTACACGAGCGTGGCGGTATGTACCTACACCGGATAGATAAACAGAGAGATTGAAGGTTATTTTCAAAGCATTTTGCTTACTTTAATAAACACAAGTATTAAATGAAAAAAAAAAAAACTATAAAACAGCTGATCATCTACAAGCGGCTGAATAGATTTTCTTTAATCATAGCTAAGAACACTCTTGATCAAGACACCTTCTAATTCTAATTGTAATTCAAAGTGGGGGTGATAAGACCTGCACTGACATCCCGCTTGGGGTGTATTGTGCATTTGCCCCTGCAAGCCTACCCAAACCAGCCGAGCTCCTTAAAATAACGGAGCACGGTTTTGACTGTTCTACCCCTATTTCGCCAGGTGTTGTGGTACTGGAGACTTGTCGCTGTTGAGTTTCTTCAAGGAGTCTCGACCATAATAGTGTATCTTTTTTGGCCTAGTACATGCTCCACGGTCTCGTTCTCCTGTAGACAGCCTCGGCACAGAGGGCTGTCTGTCTGGCAAAACACCTTTCAAACAAAATAAAAATGGTTACCCATTTGGGAGCTACGACGCCACATACACACAAATGCACACGACACCCCTCTTTTTGCGTCAGGAGTTAAACATATTGAAATCCACGAGCGAGATAACCACAAAGCATGGGCAATAGCTTGTACAAGATGCAATGCAATTATATGTATAATTTGGGCACATTCAAGAAGTTCCCGATTGAATAATTCAATTCAATTACTTACCCGCTAAGTTATGGCCCATCTAGGCTGTTGTCTGCAACGTCTGTATTTCAGCTGACGTTGATAAATTGTGTCGTCGTAAAGTAGGCCCGCAAATTGTAAACTTCGTACAAATATTTGCAAAGGTACTTACAGATGATTTTATAAATGGCTGGGTAAAACTGTTGCAATTAATTATAGTAATAATTTTCAGGGTTTATGCCCTAAAATAACGAGAATGATAGAGGTCATATATAATCTCGAGCATTCATAATATAGGGCCCGAACTCAGGTTACAAAAATGCTGCTATCAGACGAAGAATTCAGAAGGATTAAAGACGAAGAATCTATCAGACTGCTGATAGATTGTTATGAAAAAAAAAACAGCGATATTTTTAGCTAGCTTTTTCAAGTTTTGTCTCTAGACATCTTGTCTATTCAGCTAGTGTTAAGTATTACAGTGTCAGATATTTCGTGAAATCGGTAATACAAATTTTGAAAAATAAACAAACAAGTCATAATCAAAGTCAAGCAAAGTATCATGGTCAAGTCTAAGTCATGAGCATATAAAGTAGTAGAGACTTTACTGTTCATAGAGGGATCTATGGACTTTTGGAAACGATGCGAAATGACGTGTCTTTTCGCATCGTTACACGGTTAAGTATACCTAAGTCTTGCCATAGAAAAATGGTGGAGACTACTAAACGCTTATGGAGTTTTGGATGCAATTCGAAAACACAATGTTTAACCTCGTAAAACACTTAATAAAAATACAAGTTTAGGAAAATAAGAATAAGAAATAAGAATGTATTTTGCCATGCTGGCGCCAAAAACTTATATGACACGTTTATTTGCATTATAGCATTTTCCTTCACTCGAGCATATAAACGGACTATTAATAAATCATAATTCACCATTACTATCCATTAACGCTTAAATAGACAAGTTTAGGGAAATAATATAACGAGGCGACATTACATTAGAACGCAATTGTAGTAAAATCGGACTTGCGCGAGTTCTCAGTCGACTGGCGAGTGAGTGCGAGACTGGGACCGATGGCGTTCTCTTGTGTCAAAGGCAAAGACCCACTTTGGGTCGCTGATCGCTGCACTAGCAAAATAAGTAAGTCAATAGTCAATTATCATCGACACCTATCTATTCATTACCAGAATAGCACATCTGTTGCTTAAGGTAAAATCATCGCAAAATTCGTCGCATTTTTCGACGTTGATATATGATTGTTCATGTTTGTAAACACTGGTATTGCTCGCTGAACATTGTACCGCATTTATGAAAAGCAATTTAAGAGGGACTTTTGGGTAAGTAATAATTTTATAACTTATTTTAACTTTAAACCATCCGAGTCTCTTGTTTTGAATTTGTATACGGGGTGTAAGGGGAACACTCTTGAAGCCAAAAGAAGGTAATTGTACTCATCATTATTAACAACTTTTACTATGGGACCAGCCCTGAAATCGCGAAAAAAATATCAGCTGTTCTATAGAAAACGGTCATTGACACTCGACAAAATGTATGGAACAGCAGATTTTTTTATTCGCGATTTCAGGTTTGGTCCCATACTAAAAGTGGTTCATAATGATGAGTACAATTACCTTCTTTTAGCTTCGAGAGTGTTCCCCTTACACCCTGTATTTAATTGCATAATTTAGAGAAGGGGTACGCAATCGCTACAAGGCTTTTCACGAAATAAATGTTCACAATCGATTTCAAAATCAACCTGAAACAATTCCAACATTCAATTACAAAATGGTAAACTTTTACAGTACAATATCAATTCGGTTTTTTTTATTAGCCTAATACAGTTTGTTTGTCAATAAAAAGCGTAAAGCCATCATAAAAATGACATAATCGTCGCATAAAACGAAAGGGTGCCAGTAAAACCGATCCCATTTTAACGAAAGATATTATTTACTGTTGCAATATCAAGGGCATTCGCAGCTATAAATCCTTGAGGCTGATTTTATTTGGATTTTGTAGGTTTTCGAAGATATCCTTTATCACTTCTCTGTGAATACTCTCTAGTAGCTTTAGCTGAATATTATTTATAGCTCATATATTTTATAGCCTTTCAATTTATTTTGCAATATCTTGCTAATGAAACACTGTTTTAAACTATCACCGTTGTTCACTAAAGTTATATGATAGTAAGACTAAGAAAGAGGGTAGTTCGTTATGTCTGCACCTAACTTTTTAACTGTTCGACCAAACTCCCGCATTCTTCAGCCTGCCCGTGAACATGGTTCATGTAACTGCGCCGAAATATCGGGAGCTCATTCCACAACCTTACCACGGTAAATATCTCGTAAATAATCATATAACTTTATCTTGCTTATGTTCTGCTTATTGATTTTCGTCCACTTACGGTTTTGAAGTGAAAACTTCTTTATGCACGTTGTGTACGGTATGGGGAAAAAGCACTGAACTCGCGTGACCGTCACGCTCAGATATTTTGTATCCGCGCCATCTCTTGTGGAATTGGTGAGTTACTACGTAAGTTGTAATTTTTAACTTGCAGCCCTTTTTTTTTCGATGGTGTAATCTTCCTTGGGTATCCGGCTGCATTGGGATGCAGCCAGGTATGCATACTTACATACGATTTTTTTTCAAATTACAAGCTCGCATAACCGCTAACTTGCCTGATGTTAACCGATGATGCGGTCTACGATGGAACAATATTCCCTAGAAGAAACGATTCACTCGTGATTTGGACACACCCAGATTGTTACTATCGGGGAACACCCATTCAGCGACCGCATTCCACAGACTAGCAGTTCGCAATATAAAAGTGGAATCAAAGCGCTTTGTACAGGTTTTCGGAAAATCAACCATAAAGCGGTGTCGAATGTCGATTAACTTATTGAATAATTTAAATTAAATAATAGCAAGTGCCTTTATTAACTAAACAAAATACAAGCTAATACTAACACTACAAATACAGTTAGACCGCCCATATACTGTTGAAGGTCTAAAGACAATCCAAATGCTCAAGCCCACTATTATTTGGCAGCGTACCCAGTATGCTGGCGGCATTACCACGCTAAATGGCAATGCTTATGCGTTGAGCAGAAACACGCCAGCACTTTGGTCACGCGTCGCATTAACCAGGCGCTTTGAAAGATTTTTGAAAATCAAATCGTATGGAAAGTTCATCATGTATGATTCCACTGCTAAATACAGGTCTCTTTCATTTTTTTCAAGCATGACACTCAGTCCAAACTTTTTAGGCAGCAAGTTTCGTGATTCAGTAGCTTTAAACAAACGTGTCTCAGAAAAAGCGTCGGACTGTAACTAAAAAAGCCTAAGTGTATCACTCTCACCGACAACAGGCTCCTTAGTCACGAAAAAACGACTTCCATTCCTCCGACTTTTTTACTACTAACGAAATGATTTGTTACAAGAAAATTCCATTTAGGTCCTGAAACGGTTTCCGAGCATAACATTGCTATTTTACCCGTATTGCCACTCGATCTCTTTATGGGCGGGCCATCTCGCTTTCCTTCAGAATAAACACATTTTTATTCGGATCTCATGCTAATAAAATGCAAATTGGGCCCTTACGGCTTAGGGTTTAGCAATTTTGAACAAATGTGCGCTATTGAATTTTATTTGAACCCCTTAATTGTTGACCATTGTTGTTTGTAATTTTATTGGAAGGACACAGTTTCGATAACTACGTAAAATTACGGTTCAGTGGGTTACCGAAATAGCAATCTAATTATGAAAGAGTTGTAATCTTAATGAAACCTCGAAATTCGGATTAAAACAGTTTAGTTACGTATTTGGTTAGTTGGACATTATACGTGAGCATTTTTGTTGATCTTCGGCTACAGTTCCGAATGCGGTTGAAACTATAGTCGGAGTAACTGGCTCATACGTGAGTAACTCCCGTGTCACATAATTAACATCTTCAGTTTCATCTGAACTCATACATTCATGTTACTCTATCGACTGTGGAAATTTCAAATGTCGTAACGGACACAGCCCTACCCTACTTTACAGTAGAGAAAAAGAAACAGTAGACAAAATTTTGTTTAAAACATTTGTACTTTTTATTTATTTTCTCCGCAAAGATGATTTTTAGAGAGATTGTAGGTTATAGAAGAAACTAAAATTAATTCGATAGTAAGGTGATGTCCATGACACATTGCAATTTTGGAAGAGATGTCAGTTGCAACGTTCTTTCGAGTTTATTTTATATCGAATTTTTATTCTGTGTCTCCCGCTCTTCGATGCGTCGCTCTTTCAACGCCCGATTTTTGGATAACGTACAATAAACGCAAAGCCTTGTTTGGATTCACGTAGTCATCAAACTATTCGGTTCGCCAAAAAAGTTTTTTTTTTTATTCCTACGCGGTCTACGATGGAGCACGCTTTCCTAGAAGAAACCGATTCACTTTTGACTTGAAGACAACCAGGGCCCCGATTCTACTAAAGAAATTGTTTTTAAATTGTAATTATTTCAATTTAATTTTTTAAATAATTTCCTCTGAACAGTTTGAAAAAATATTATACTAGAAAAATACCACCACCTAATATTATGACTTAGTATAAAAAAAACTGTAAATTTTGGGGCAATTATTTAAAAAATAAAATTGAAACAATTACAATTTAAAAAACAATTTCTTTAGAAGAATCGGGGCCCAGATGTGCTTGTATAACAAACGCTCGCAAATGAATGCTCACAAACCAAATTTGCAACACGAATGCTCCTGGTGAGTCCCATTAAGAGGGTTTGTGTTTCTGCTATAAGAGCACGACTGCAAAAATCTGCAGTTTTTTCCCGTCAGAAAGAAATAAGCTTACTAGCGCTCGAGTAAACCTTCGTTATGCCCCACTCAAACCAATCACTATTACAAATGCATTGTTGCTACAGTCCCAAGCTGTATACTCCAATTAGAGGCACAATAAAATTTGCTTCAAAGCGTAGATGGTTTTCCACAGTGCAGCAAAAACCGAGTAAATCAAGGTAAAGTTCTAAGATAAACACTGGCTTTTTCACAAACGACCTAACTATACTCATATCTGACTAAGATAACTTGGATTAGAGCGATGGTGGGCGAACAGTAGCATGTGCGCTTTATTATTTGACGG
Organism: Agriopis marginaria; assembly: GCA_932305915.1. Classification (NCBI taxonomy): domain Eukaryota; kingdom Metazoa; phylum Arthropoda; class Insecta; order Lepidoptera; family Geometridae; genus Agriopis; species Agriopis marginaria. The sequence continues at coordinate 11,389,412 of OW029930.1, forward strand.
CACCCAGTTTGTCAGTATCGGCCTCGGCAATCCTTGGCCCTGCACCAATAACTTATTTAGTACTTACTTAAATAAATTTTGTGCAGTTTCGATGTCATCACTCAACAACGGTGAAGGTAAAGATACTGGTATGTCCAAGAACCTCAATGCTGGGTACGCTGCCAACTGGTAGTGGGCTTGAGCATTTGGATTGTCTTTAGATCAAACAGCTTAGTTTTTCGATACTAACTTAGATTAATTATGTGTATATATATGAAATAAATAAATTAAAAAAAAAAAAAAAAAAAAAAAACGGTCTATGGGCAGTCTCACTGTATTTCTAGTTTTAGTTTTAGCTTGTATTTTGTTTAGTTAATAAAGGCACTTGCCCGTCAGAACCTCAATAAAGTTCAAAGACATAAATTATATTTACCAACATGCACTGGGCCAACATGTTAGATTAAGGCTCCATTCTCTCTCTGAGACCTTGTCTGTGTCCCAGCAGTGGGAACATGATAGGCTGTTTTTTTATGGCGACATTAAAAGTTGCCAGACCAAAAGTGTATTACTATTTTTTTTTTGTGAATTTGACGGAATTGACAGTTGACCAGATGACCAGTTATCCAGTTGAAATGATGATGAACCAAAAGTAATAAAAGTTCTGTAATTCAGGTTAACATTCGGGTTTACTATGGTTTAGTCCTGCCACAGAATATACAGTAGTAGTAAAAGGTCCTACGGTTGAGGTATTTCAATATTGCAGACGTCAATAATATATCTAACAAATAGAACTGGTCCATTTTATTTATGTTACACGGGAATTACTCACGTAAGATTAAGCCGGTTACTCCGACTATAGTTTCAACCGCATTAGACGGCCTTTTTCAAGGTGAAAGCGCGCGCGCGGCTGCGTCACCGGCTGCTTGTCGGGTGTGGGGGTGGTAGAACTGGTCCGCTGGCATACTCTCACTGGAGAATAAGTCCTACAGAACAAGATAATCAGTTCAAAAACATAGTCAGCAAAATAGCGGAAATGGGATACAAGTAAAACCCACCTCGTTAACAATCTTAATTACGGGTTCTTATTTATTTTAGAAAACTACTTTAGGTGGTGCAATTGACTGATTCAAAATGTTGTCAAGATTCAATCGCATTCAATCAAACGCTCACTTGATTGTCCATCGTTTTCCTAACAAATCCACCATACGAGCTGAAGGCGAGAATAGGCTTGCTCGTAGAATCATGATCCACTTCTTATGAATTATTTTATTTTATTATATGGCTTAAAGTCAATTTAACGTCGTATACACTTTTATTCGAAAATCACACAAATATTATAAATGTAAAAGTTAGTGTGTATGTTTTTTCGCACTCAACTCTATGAAGGTACCTTACACCCTGGATTTACACTAGGCTACTTTTTATCTCGGAAAGTTCATGGCTTTTGCAGGACAGCATATGAAAACGCAGTATCTACCTTACTTTAAGATTGACAAGGATATTCAACCAAATGCGATTGTATTTTGACAGCGTTTGTAATCAAGCTGAAAATTTCACACGATTATGACACGGAGCGAGCACTGGGCTCACAAATTACGTTCAAGACGTACGTTATCCTACATTTTCTGTTTCATAAATCTCCATTTAGAGCCAGTCTGCCGGTGAATAGGCTCGTTAGTCGTAAATAACCGAACTCTGGTCGTTATCTCTCATTCAGCCGTTCATGAGGTAAGCGAACACCCCGCGATTTTTCCCCAGAAAACTTGGAAACTTTAAATTTCTGTTTGGTGTTCTTTAGAAGTTTTATATAGCCGGTTTCAGGATATTTTTGGGATTAGAGCATGTTATGGTGAAAGGGGCTCATTTAGGTGCTTTTACGGTTATTATTTTTTGTTGTTAATGGGGTCGAACATGCTGAGAGTTCAATGGATGAAGTTTGTAACAGGCTTGCGCCCCGAGAATATACCCACGATGTTCCAGATTTCCCACATTTTCCAGGGAAACAAAGTCTTATTTTTTTTAAGGTCTCGTATCCAAAGGGTCAAAACCGAATTGAAATTTTCACAGAATATGTAACGTTACGGCGGATTAACTCAAAAATAATAATAATAAAAAAAAGTTAAGGATCCCTATACAAAAAACGTTTTTTTAAACGTATTTTTGTATTTGTTCTAGTGTGAAAACGGTAACACCTACAAGCGTCAAACTTGGCATGATTATAGCAAATCACTCTGAAATAAAACAACTAAATAAATACTAGCCAAGTGCGAGTCAGTGACAAAGCGTTCACCGAAGTTAAGCAACGTCGGGTGCGGTCGTTACTTGGAGCGGTCACCCGCCTGGCACGCCTTAGAACAACTTTTTTGTATTACCTCGCTTCGTCAGCGATGATGTGGTCTAACTGTGGAGCACGCTTGCCAAGAAGAAACCAAATCTCGCGACTTGAACACATCCAGATTATACCTATCGGGGAATACCCATTCAGACATCACGTTCTGCACTCTAGTGGTTCGCACAAGTGTTTTTTTTATTTTTTATTTTGGACATTTTGGCTCACACGGTCATCTGACCCCAAACTAAGCAAAGCTTGTGATATGGCTGCCAGAGACTGATATACATACATATATATTTTTTAAAACATACTTAAATAGATATTAACACCAAGATATAGAACAAACACAAATGTTTTTCCTAGGTGGGTATCGAACCCATGCCCCCAAGCGCAGAAGGCAGGTTCACTACCAACTGGACCAGCGGGCTATCTTCAACTACATAACAGCTGAACGAAATTGAATGTAATTTGGTATGAAGGTAGCTTATAACTTGCATTAACACATGAGCTGCATTTTACATATCATAATATTCAGAAATAATAAATAACTTTTTTTTTTTTCATCCAGCTTTTGTGCATCCGCTTATCATCTAGGATGAAAGTGCTTGGGAAGGCAAATCCAACGAACCCAAACTCGACGGGGTTACGTCGTTTCGTTTAGGAGTTCCTATGGCCATCTTTTGTCTCCATCATTAGACTAGCTCAATGGTACCAAAACACTACATTGTCACCGAACTTACATATAAATTTCAGCTCAATCGATTGAAGATAATTGGTCTAAAATTCAGCTGCAAGATTTGTCCCACACATAGGTACATACAGAGTCACCGACATAGCTGTAAAAATTTGCAAGTTGAAGTGGCAATGGGCAGGCCACATCGCTCGAAGAACCGATAACCGATGGGGAAGAAAGGTTCTGGAGTGGAGACCACGAACCGGAAGACGCAACGTAGGGAGGCCTCCCACTAGATGGACCGACGACATTGTGAGAGTCGCGGGCATCCAGTGGATGCAAAAGGCAGGCTGTCGTTCAGTGTGGAGGTTAAAGGGGGAGGCCTATGTTCAGCAGTGGACGTCTTCTGGCTGATGATGATGATGATGATAGGTACATACTAACAGGGAAAGTTAAATAAAAGCTTGTAATAATAAACAGATCCTGTAGAAAACGGGTAAAACGACCAGCGCTGCTAAAGTTTCTTAATATTACCAAACTTATTTAAAATTTCAGATTACAACGTAAAATATAACATGAATAAAATAAAATTAATCACAACTATTATATAACCATGCGGTTGAAATCACTTGTGAAATAATTGGATTGCCATTTTGAGTTGAATCGTGTATGTATAATATTTAAATATATGTACATTGTACGTGTGTTAAGCCTTGTGAAACCGCGTATTCGGAAATATTTACCTACGGCTAAAAGCTTTTGCCTGTAAAAAATTTAATGCTTACGATTTATGTCAGTTTTATGTTTTACAAACGCATGGAAAGCGTATTACTGAACAGCGTAAAATATCTGTACAGCAAAAAAGTTTTGCTACTACAGATTGCAAAGTTTCTACTGAAAAGAAGTACCTAGTTACCTACTTACTAGAAGTAGCACATACAAACAATTGTAAACGTAAATAAAGTTTAAAAAAAACCTACTTAACATTAAAATTATTTAAATTAAAACATTACAAACTTAAACTAAAAAGTAGTTTTTTTTTTGTTTTTGTTGTATTTTACAAAAAAGTACTGAATCAATTACTATAACATTTATATAGGACCTCTAAAAGTATGATCTACCTAAAAAAATAACTATCAAAATCAATTCATAAGTGGCGGAGTAGTCACGTAATAAATATACAAAAAAAAACATACAGTCGAATTGAGAACCTCCTTTTTGAAGTCAGTTAAAAAGTATACATAGCGTATATTTCTTTAATACGTATTTCTACATTATCTTAATCCAACAGTACCTTCCATCACCAGAGTTTACACACATTTTGCGAAATTTAACAATTTTAATTTGCAACTCGTCTTACTTCGCTCCGCTTCGCGTCCAAAGTGAGCGTTGTTAAAACTTGCGCTGGAGTTTCATGTCAGTAATTAGCTTTATGTAATTTAGTTATATCGTTATAGACGGAGAGCTAGTAGCAATTTTAGTAAGCGTACTTTCACCGTTGACTACTACGAAGTAGTAGCGACTACTACGAAGTAGTACTAGCGTCATATTATTGAGATGAACTGGAAGTAACCTAAAAAGAATATGCATTTAAATAAATGCTAAATGCGATTCAATAGTGCGGTGTTTTGTGACATAATTAGGCGAAATTAAGTATTGCACGTCGTAGATATCGATAATATAAAAAAGCTAACTCAAATATAACTTCATTAAAATTTGCGTGAGGATTCATTATAAAAATTAATTAAACCGGTCGATCGTCTCGACCGATAAACATAATTGTGAGTGTAAGCCAATGTTATAGTAAGTTATAATATTATACCTACATCTCTATTACTTGAAGGTTGGCACTACCGTAGAGCAAGTTCAAGATCACCTGAACACTATCTGTGCGAACAGTACCTACGGAGTGGTAGCTCTGAAAGCAAGAGGAAATTACGCATCATTTAAATTGGATGTCCCCTCCAAGCTGGCTGACGTCATAATGACTCCTGTTAACTGGGCTGAAGATATCTGCATTAAGCCTTGGAAGCAGTCCTTTCGGCCGGAAGGTAGAGAAAGTAGGAAAACCCAAATCTAAAAAAAACGTACATCTATATTATCAGAACGTGCGCGGCCTTAGGAGTAAAACTGCAACGTTCTACAATGGTGTCTCGGCAAGTTGTTCCGATATCATTGCACTCACTGAGACGTTTCTGAAGAGTTCCATTTACGATGGTGAATTGTTTCCTCCAGGATACGTAGTGCTACGAAAGGACCGCGCTGGCGATGTAGGGTGGGGTGGAGTTCTTTTGGCTGTGCGTGATAATTTTTCAGTAAAGCAGGTAACTGATGTGGACGGATTGACTGATGATAAAGAAATGCTAGTGGCCAAAATTGTGTGTAAAAATATTAAATTCTTAGTTTGTGTTGTATATTTACCTCCGAATTACAATGATATCCAATATTTAAATGTTTTAAGCTGTATTGAAAACATGGTGTGTAAATACTCGACAGCTCTAGATATTATTGTAGTCGGAGATTTTAATCTAAACTCGTGTAGTGTTAATGTTAAGTTGCAATATGATATGTTGGTAGAATTTTGTAAATTAGAACAGTCAAATATTATTTTCAATTGTTATGGAGGCATGCTGGATCTCGTGTTAGCTACCATAAATACTTGTTGCGTGTCTGTGACTGAGGACGTTGAACCTTTGGTGCCGGTAGACGCTTACCACCCTCCTCTCAAGATAACGCTGTCGTTCTTGCGTGGATCAGATTACTCTATCGCTACTACTTCTTCTCATAATAATGTTGGTTATGCTCCTGATTGGAATTTTCGCAAAGGAGATTTTCACGCGCTATATAGTAATGTAGCTGCTATCGACTGGTCTGACTTGCTTCTTCAGCAGGATGTTAACCTGGCTATAGAGCTTTACTATGCAAAGTTAAATGATGTTATTAGCAACCATGTGCCCATAAGGAAAGCGCGCCCTAATGCGCAACTACGCCAATATCCACCGTGGTTCACATCTGACATCATTAATAAGTTAAAAATAAAATATTTTCATTTCTGTAAATACAAACAATTAGGTTTAGATTTCAATTATGAAGTATTTAAGTACTACAGATCCCACATTAAAGAATTAATAGAAGAAGCGTACAAGAGCCATATTAGTGTGATAGAGTCAAATATAAATCGGGATCCCACGCAATTTTGGACACATATTAGAAATAAACGTAGAGATAGGAACCAGTTAAATGAATATACGCACAATGGAGAAATCGTGACAGGGCAAAAAGCAGTAGATGCTTTTGCCGCATATTTCAGCTCCGTATTTCTACCTAACATCCCGGTGCTGGATGCTGAGGCAGCCGCGCACTCTGATGAGGTTGACTCTCGTCTCGTGAGCGTGGATAGCGTCACTGTAGCCGATATCCGACGGGCTATTCTCCGTCTAAAGCCATCTTCAGCAGCTGGACCAGATTCTATACCACCGTTTCTGGTAAAGGACTGTTCTTCTTCGTTAGAGATACCGCTCCTACATCTTTATAATCTTTCCCTCAGCACTAGTTGCTATCCTGATAGATGGAAAATCTCCAGAGTAACTCCAGTACCCAAAGTGGCTTCATCGATAGATGTTGCTACGTTTAGGCCAATTGCTGTACTAGGAGTTTTTAATAAAGTGTTTGAGTTTATCATCAACCAACATCTATCACGTCAGCTCCAGGTCAATCTGAGTGACGCGCAGCATGGTTTTCGTACCGCCCGCTCGACAACCACGAACCACATCGTCTTCGTGGACTATGTCTCTGCACACATGGATACCGGCAGACAGGTCGATGCTGTGTTCCTTGATGCTAGGCGTGCATTTGATGTGGTAGATAATGATATACTGCTAATGAAGCTGTCAAGGTTAGGTGCATCTCCGAAGCTCTTAAATTTTTTTGCCAGCTACTTAAAAGATCGCAGACAATATGTGCAACTACATACGCATAGATCAAATGAATTTTACACAAGATCAGGCGTCAGCCAGGGCAGCACTCTTGGGCCAAGCCTGTTCTCGTTTGTGGTCGATGACCTTCCTAAAGTACTGAACACAGCTCAATGTTTGATGTTTGCTGACGACTTGAAAATTTATAACGCAGTGGATCAAGTATCAGACTGTACAGACTTGCAACAGGATATAGAGTCTGTTGAGAGGTGGAGCCGTTTAAATAAACTTTCTTTTAATGTTGCCAAATGCAAAACAATGACCTTCTCTAGGTTACCTGTACCTTTAACCTCGCCATACACTCTGGAAGGCTCAGCACTGGAGAGAGTAAATTCCATTCGGGACCTGGGAGTTACCTTGGACTCCCGTCTTGACTTCCGTGAACATATTATTTCTATCTGTAAAACGGCAAATAAAACTCTTGGGTTTATAATGCGTATGGCATCCCAGTTCTCGGATGTTAGAATTGCTATGGTGATGTATAACGCCTTCGTTCGCAGCAAATTAGAGTTCAGTGCCATGATTTGGGACCCGAGGGAGGCCAAATATACTTTGATAGTGGAACGGCTCCAGCGGAAATTCGCTCGATACGTATACAAGCGGAGATACGGGTATTATCCATATCTGTATCCATCGTTATTTGTATCTGCGATGATAGGGCTCGATACATTGGAGCTTAGGCGGAAGCAGCAGCTGGTCACTCACTATATACTAATACTGCGCAGTAAAGTGAACAGTCCACAAACTTTGAGCAGTATTGGGTTGTTTGTGCCTGACAACTATCTGCGCTGCGGAAACCGCCGCCGGCATCAGATGCTCGCGTGCTCCGTGCCGCGGACGCACCACGCCAACAACGCGCCCACGCGGCGGGCTGTGGCGCTACTCAACGCATTTGCGCGTGAATTCCAGCATGTTGACATTTTTAATGACAATATTAATATAATTTCCTCATATTTAGGGTTATTTCTTAGTAGGTAATTAAGTAGAATACATAATATTTGTTATTTAAATAGTTTGCGCTTTGGATTAACTGTAAGCATTCTGTTGATGAATAAATAAATAATAAATAAATAACTTAAATATCGTGGACTTTGTTTTTTTTATTGTTTACTTGTCGTGTTGCCCACGACTTCGTACGCGTATACTTTCTATAAAATTTTAACCTCTCGCCCCTTAATTCATCCCTTTCACAAAACTGTTTCTTAGCAAAATTCTACACCCCATAAGAAATCTACCTGCCAAATTTTTGCAGGTCAAGTAGTTTCACTTTTACAGGGTATTTTTTTAGCGTGCTTAGATTTTTACCATGCAATGAGTGTCGTAATTGAAGCCAATTTTACGTTTTTTTTTGTAGTATAAGAGTCCAGTCACATAATAGATAGTATACCTACATAGTAAAAAGAAATATTAGTACAAGGTCAGGTAACTGATAGAGGAGGGTGGGTAAGAGAACCGCGTGGGCATTGCACGGCGTATCGCGGCCGGTTTCAAGTGAAGTTATTTTGACATTTTTGTTCGAAAAATTGTGAATAAGTTTGACGCAAACTTTGTGCACACTAAAAAAGTAACCCTTTATTCAGAAAATATGAGTTCTTTAGTTTTGTTATCGAAAACCTTTAAAATCGACCACTGTTACATTAAACCTCTTAACCAAAAGAATGAATGGCTCCCAAGCCACGAATACTACTTTTCCTAATTCCAATTTATAGCACGAATTTTTAATCAAATATGGTGATATAAGTAGGTATAGGATAATTCTGCAATACGGGACATCGGGTGCGGTTAGACCGTTAACTTTTTAACTTGACGGCACAAATTGACGGTCTGACGGACGTAATCGCTTTAGTCATAATCTTGTTTTGGGGAAATTTAGATGCTGTATTTATTTATACGGTGTTTTTGAAGCGAAATTTTGTATCCGAAACATTGTCGTAAATATTTACTGAAGCATTCAGTGAGAGGTTAGGGTTCCGTATTTCAACCAGATCTTCAACAATACGGTTCGAAATGAGAACTCTCTTTGAATTCGGTTAAAAATGGTAATTCTTCTGTATTATTCTCATCAATATAAATAACTCCTAAAATACATAAAAGGCTTTTTTCCTAGAAGTGACTAGTAGCCTCTACTATACCACGTCCCATCAAAATAACGCAAAACCTCAGATATAACACAGTGTCTGTTGGGGTGTTATTAAAACCCCAAAGATTTTTTAATGAAGTAATGTTTTTATAAATATATTTGGCTTTTTGCGTTGGTCGCCAATTCGCCTGATGTCAAGCCATGATGGGTTCTTCAATGGGGAGCAACTTTGCTTAAGGATGTAAGGGGAACACTCTCGAAGCCAAAAGAAGGTAATTGTACTCATCATTATAAACCACTTTTAGTACAGGACCAACCCTAAATTAGCGAAAAAAATCAGCTGTTCCATACATTTTGTCGAGTGTCAATGACCGTTTTCTATAGAGAAAGAAGAGATATTTTTTCGCGATTTCAGGGCTGGTCCCATAGTAAAAGTTGGTCATAATGATGAGTACAACTACCTTTTTTTGGCTTCGAGAGTGTTCCCCTTACACCCCGTACATATAAAAGAAACTGATTTGAATTCAACCGATCTGACAGCATCCGATCAGGGTGAACTCGTTTGTATTTTACTTTGCACGCTAACTCGGATGAACAACAATAACTACAATCCTACACGAGATAGCTTGTACGAGTGCACTCAGTCCGAGCGCACTAGTAACGTGAAAACCTGGCTTTGCGTATGAATGTTAGCTTGCCGCTGAGAAATAATATCGAAGTACTTACAAACAATCGTAAAACGAGACACATGTAACTTTATATTTATTCTTTAGCACAAAATGTACCAATACTCACACGTTTGACTTGAGTTACGATACAAACGGAGACGCCACAAATGGGTCTTTATTTACACAACACTTCCAAACAACAATGCGAGTGTTTGTGTCCATTTTTGTTCGGTCCTGGACTGGACGTTGATAGATAGTATGAAATAACCATTGACTTTAATAGTAAGCACGGGGTAAATAATTTTTTTACAATGGTACTAACGTTTGCCGACCACTTTGGTGCGCAGTTGTTACGTGAGGTGTCTTGAGAGAAAACATAAGTAGTTACATACATATTATATAAACTTGAGATTTTGGCAGACGGTGCCCCTTTTTTACATATTGGGAAGTAATGTATTGTTAGTATTTAGTTTTTATTTATGCGAAAAACATGTACAATTAGAGTTTAATGCTCAGACAACATTTTGCACAAGAGTATCGGTGTTTAAGTATTTAATAAGGGCGTGAAATCTATCTACTTAATTATATAAAAATGAATCCCTGTTTGCCTTGGTCACGCCATAACTTGAAAAAGACTTTACCGATTTCATTTATCTTTTTTTTTCAAAGTTTTTTAATCCAAGTATTAAAAGCTTCTTACGGAAAGAAAAATTAAGAAAATTGCGTAGATAATTTGAAAATGTCAGAAAACTTAACGAGGAATTTGACTTCGCGCGTTTCACAGTTCTAAGACAGGACAACGTCTGTCGGGTCAGCTAGTATTGTAATAATAGCAAAAAGTTGTCAGACAGCACGACAATTTACAAGATAATAAAATTAGGTTACATACATGTATGTAACAACAAAAGATACTTAAGATAGAAGAAGCACGACATAATAAACTTACGAGTTCAGATCACCCTCTTTTGGTATTTAGCTCTGTGGATATAACAAAATGACGGGTTATCCAGCGCAAATGTTTACAAAAGTTCATAAAGAATGGCGTCCCGAGTCGCGACCGGAAAATGATATATCGATTTTATAGAGGGTAGAGTTTTAAACTTGTCGTTTGATTCTTGTTTGTTGGCATCGTATCTTATTTATTTTTCTCCAAGATTTTCAAGTGGTTTCATCACAACTAAGATACTAGATTTGATTGGACCATAAAGTTAAAGTTAAGGTTTATGACAAATTTGACAATAACATTAACGCTGACATTGACATTGATATTTTTATTACGCAATTGTATCACTATAATTTTAACAATTTTATATTCTTATTAAAATTTTAACTATAATCTATTTTTAATTTTCTTTTGTAACTGTGGAATTTATGTGCAACAATATGGGTTCCATGCCTGAAATAAAGACATTTTATGTATTTATTAATTTATTTACAGACTGTGAAATGCGTTGCAACAGCGTATTCACTAGCATAGTTAAAGTATAACCTTACCGAAATCTGCCCACACATTCTATTCCAGGCCTGTTTTACTGAGAACACGAAACGTAAATCCCATAGGTATAAGTAGATGGGATTACATAGAATTTGTAGCCTCTAGCCGTTTATGAGAGGATAATTTTACATTTAATTTAACCTAACGAGTGTGATGTGACAGTGTGATTAGATAATCGTTAGAGTTAAATAAGTTTTGAGGCGGTAATACGATTGGATAGTTATAATCCTGCACGCTTCGAGCACCTCTAGGTTTTTATGAAGGTTAATTATTCCGCTGTGAATTCTAAAATTTATTTTATAGTGTGTATTTATTTAATTGCCATTTCAAAGTCCTTTTTACTAATGTACTATTATTTATTCTGTGCCAAAATGTAGTTTTTGGGTTGAGTAAAGGTTCAGAAAGGTTGTACAACTCATTGATGCAGTACTGCATTTTTTTTCGATCGCTACTAACAAACGAACTTTGAAGATGTAAGAATCTTAGAGACATTGAAAAAAAAAATTACTTCCTATTAGTTTATTGTTTTCACTAAAAATCAAAATATTATTCAATGTTACTAAGAAACTTAAAAGTTAACTTTTTTTGTCCTTTTATTAATTAAACAAAATACAAGCTAAAACTACAAATACAGTTAGACTGCCCATAGACCGTTGAAGATCTATGGGCAGTCTAAGTCAAAGTTAACAGGTTCTGAAAACATTATTGACTGAAGTAGTGTGCAAGCGGCGTTAATCGCGTGAAATAAGCAAGTGTGCGAATACCGTAATAGATTCGGGTATTGTTTACTAGTCGCTAACTAACCGGACTGCATACCTACGTAGTGGGCATTGGCAGGCGCTATTGTGGCACTTCGAGTGGTGTTTGATTACGTCGGACTACACACAACACCCGGGCTCGGATATTTGATTTGAAATAGAATAACAGTAAACAAGAAAACGATGTACGTTTGTGCTAGTTGTGTGACACAGTATAAGTAACTTATACCACGGCAGATAAAAGCTTGCACGCGCGCTTCGTACGCCTTGAAGGCTTGTAGGTATTTATAAAGTTTAGCACGCTTCTGTGCGTGCTAAAGTTAACTTTATTGCGGTGTCCTTCGACCAAAATAAAATAAATCTACGGGCCATAACCATTGAACTTACTCAGTAAAAACGAGTTAAAACCGTGGGACATATACTTCAACACTTAATTATAACCATGTACAGTACATTTGTTACAAAAAATAGATAGTGGTTTTTTGTTGTATTTTTACACTTCGGGCAAGCACACGAAGGCATTATTTTGTCAGATGTTTCGTAATCATGTAACAATAGTCTAGTGTCGCACTTCCTAAGGCTAGAGACCGACTGAAACGAAGTGAGTCCCTATGTATGTAAATATGTAATCTTCATAAATGCGCTCCTTCTGAGCCCATCCATTCATTTTATTTTGGTCGAAGGCGGTGTCCTGAGAGTTTCTAATTTAAACGTTCTAGACTTCTAGAGTAACTCTTCTGTACTTGAGCTATTATTCTATGCTTATAAGTAGGTCGTCATCAAATGATTGCAGCAGCGCCTTGTAGTAACTACTACTTTGTACTCAGAAAAAAAGTATATAGGTATACTTTTTTCTGGAAATTTGAGAATGTTTTATTTTTATGTTCCGTAACATATGTACAAATAAAACATACAGTCGAATTGATAACCTCCACCTTTTTGAGATCAGTAAAAAAAAAACATTCGCATTTATAACATTAAAAATTTAATATTCAATTTATTTATTACTGGCAACGTTTGTGTTAACGTTGACTATGTTTTTTTACACCTTGGGTTACATTATTGGAGTTTTAGTAAGGGTCCCTATTAAAAAAAAAATATATAGACTGTCACCTGGGGATAGTGTAGCTTCCCAATAGTGAATTAATTTTTAAATCAGTTCAGTAGTTTCGCAGCCTATTCATTGCAAACAAACAATCAAATCTTTCCTCCTTATAATCTTTATATAATAGTATCGATTACATATAAAGCAAAACAATATCTGTATATTAGCCATTCTCAAAGTGTGCTTAGGCTTGCAGAACCCTGGGGCTCCGTAAGGCGTCTGTGAGGGCTCTGCCCTAATGAAGTTTTGCTTATTTTGTGGCTCCGTAAAATATTTAGTGTTTCAAAGGGTTTTGTAGCCAAAAAGTTTGGAGAGCCGTGTTGAATACGAATCATAAGTAGGTACTTTGTTGCAATAGCATACTCACTCTCCCTCTTGATTTTCCCTTCTATCTCACTCTCTCTCTCTCTCTTCCTTTAAAATTTAAAGAGCACACATGCTAATTTTCCTAATGCAACAGTCATTCTATCTGTATTGTCGTTAATTCTACAGAGAAACTAGCAAATAAAAGTTAACGTCGCTCTTCATAACAGTTCGCGAGGCTTTGTTTAATACAATTTTACTCTCAAATCCATTCACTCCCTGACGCAGTAGATGCGACAGGCACTCTATACGTAGGAATAAGGTAATGTGGAAATAATAATTTTGATGGAACATTTCTTGCAAATTTTGCAGGAATATTTCAAATGCAGAAGGAACCCTGCCCCTCTTCATATTTCCACCACATCCATCAATCTGAATTTTTCATCAATCTGAAGTTTTGCAAATGAATCGGTTTCTTCTAAGCAAGCGTGCTCTACCGTAGACCACATCATCACCGTAGCAGTTGTAAAATTATGGTTTCGAAGGAATATCCTTGCGGATGAATATGCAAGGCGCCCACTATTTATACAGCGGGCAATGAAGAGAGATATTCTCTGAGTTTCTTTGCGCGATAGAATCCGGTACGTGGATATCCGCTGAAGAACCAGACACCAACATAGCTATTAAAAATTGCAAATTGAAGTGGCAATGGGCAGGCCACATTGCTCGAAGAACCGATAACCGATGGGGAAGAAAGGTTCTTGGTTGGAGACTACAAACCGGAAGACGCAGCGTAGGTAGGCCTTCCACTAGATGGACCGACGACATTGCGAGAGTCGTGGGTATCTAGTGGATGCAGATGGAAGGCTGTCGTTCAGGGTGGAGTTCTAAGGGGGAGGCCTGTGTTCAGCAGTAGACGCCTTCTGGCTGATGATAATTATTACTATATACAAACACTCGAAAAACACGTGTTTTGGAACATACTACAAAACTGGGCTTCTAGTTACGTGACACAGATTGAAAACAACTGATCAGTTAGTGAATCACGAAATAAATACATTTATTGTTTCATCAACTGATCACACGAAGATTTTTGCGTTTGTTCAGAAGGTGAAACTGATAATAAATTAGTTTTGTGTTAGCGCCAAAAATCTACCTAATGTTCTAATCCTATCAAAAAATTTACGAAGGTACTGCAACATACATTAAATCACTCTTGAATTGCTAGAGCACTATCTATTCTCTTCAAACTCTTTAATTTTACTGCCTGCAGTTAAATAACAGTAAACTTTGTTCACTAACAATTAAAGTCCATTTTAACAATCCTCTAACACAATAATTGTTTCTTCACAATACCCAGAGTAGTTCTCTTAAAAGCTGTTTCATAATACAAAATAATAGAATAAACTGACGACGAAGTTATAATAATTTTACTCGATAGGAGGCCGCTGCATTGCGGCTTCGAAAACTTTTCATTGCATTACTTTAGTATGAAATGGTTATTCTGCATTTAATATTTAGCACCTCGAAGTTTGTCGAATCGGAAATGAAGAGATCCGTAGACGAACGAAAGTTACCGACAAAGCCCACCGGATTAGCAAGTTGAAGTGTCAGTAGGCAGGGCACATATCACGCAGAACAGCCGATGGGCCGATGGGGTCGAAAGTTTCTGGAATGGTACGAATCGGTAAGCGCAGCGTAGAACGTCCACCCACAAGATGGATGGACGACCTAAAAGAGACCGCAGGGAAACGCTGGACGCAGGCCGCTTCCAAGCGGCCCTTTTGGAGATCGATGAGGAGACCTATGTCCAACAGTGAACGTCCTATGGCTGAAATGATGATGATGATGATGACCTTGAAGTTAAACGAGTCAAAATAAAATTTGATAAATAATTTTAAGAAAGTTACATTATTAGAATATCTAAAATAAGTCAAAGCATTGCCAAATTGCAGCACCACCTTTTATATTTTAATTGAAAATGGGGTTGCGTTTAACCGCTATCTTGCCCGATGTTAAGTGATGATGCGTGTACGATGGAGCATGCTTGTCTAGAAGAAACGTATCACACTCGCAACTAAAATATGCTCAGATTGATAATTGATTGAATTGTTCCTCTATAGATACAATCTGGGTGTCTTCAAGTCACGAGTGAATCTGTGCCATTTTTGCAACAGCGCGTTGTCTCTGGGAGGTTATTATTAACAACTTTTACTAAGGGACTAACCCTAAAATCTTAAAAAGAATATTAGCTATTCATATCGTTGAGTGGGAGTTAATTTTTTCTATGGAATATATGGTTGGTGCCATTTTAGTAAACTTATCAATAATTATGTGTAACATTACCTTTGCCGTAACCCTATAAAAATTCAAGAAACTTAAAATCTCATTCAAATAATTTATATTTATTTTTAATGAATAATTAGCTGGATTTACATTTAAAATGTGATTATTATTTTCATAGAGAGCCATTATACTTTTAGTCTGCTCTCAATTCTACACATCTATGCATACAGCTCCCTCGGCTCAAGCAATTTTTCACGAAATATTATCTCCCTTACAACAGAAGGAGTCTAATCAAGGGGTAGAGAGATACAGTGTTACCAGAGGTATGTTAGTAACTCAGATTATAGGACAAACCAAATAAAAACAGCTTCATGCTCAAGAAGGTACAAAGTTATGGCATTGTAAAGCAACGCAAGCCTTTTATTAATAAAATAAAATAAAATTTGCATATATGATATATCCAAACAGATAAAATTTAAGTCAAACCAATCCATCAGTGTCAATTGCTCAAAAAATTATAGGCCACTACAGATTAAGAGAAGCAGCAACGACAGCGCAGCGTGAAAGAGGGTTCACGCTGCTGGTGTTTGGATTACAAAAGCCAGGGGGTTACGTTCAAACTGTGCTGCTACTGATACGCGTTTGGTCTGAAATGAGATGAAAAACGCTGAGATTATGAGACATCAAAAGCAACGCCATCTATAGATCCAGTTTCCTATGCTATGCTAGTGCTATTGCTATAATAATATGCTAGTGTGGAATGTACATGGGGTTTTCAACAGAAAATATTAAATTTTCTCCACCCATGTACACTATCGTTTTACTTATACCAACTGATCAGTTTTGTCTAACGTTTTGTAAAACATTTAAACGCCCATAACAAAGCACTTTTAGTGGGATTTTGAAAGTGCAGCTGGGCAACACTGTAGACAGGTGTAATAAAGAGCTTGCGATGCCATAAGAAAAGATTACCCCGACCGTTTTACTCAGAACTAATCTTGCCAGAAATGAACCTAGACCCGTATGCAGGGAAAATTGAGAATTTTACTGTTACTGCGGCTAAAGTCCCCGCAAATAAAGTCGAGGTTTTACTTTCATGTGGATAACTTTGTTGCTTTTGATTGCAGAGAGCGTGAAATAAACAGTCGTACCAGTAATTTTAGGGCTTTGTTTAGGACTAAACACTCGTAATATTTGTGTCTCATTTAGGCGAGTCAATCTAGAACTATGTGGTTAGGTAAGATTTTTTTTTATCAGGTTGGCTCGGTTGACTAGAAACTGCGTAAGAATACCGGAGTCTTATAAAGACTTTAGCTGATTGAGCCGGTTTATTTGAATATCCTACTAGTTTCACTTTTTTTATCCAATAATTTGTTTTGTCCGCCAACACTCCTGATGTTTGGATCCTAAGAAGTTTTTGAAAACGTTAGTGAAGCAGCTGTTTTCTTTTTCTGTCTTTTATTTTATTTGGTAATTTATTGTATATTTTTACGGCCATAAATATTTGGCCAGGAACATAAATTACTAGATTGGACTTTGGTCCAATAAGCTTTTCGTTTATTTTTTTCTAATTTTTGTTCTATTTAATGACGTCACGCGTGAGGCCACAATCTAATTTTTTCTTTTCTTTCATCTCCACATACCATGCTCCTCAATTTATGAGTCGTTACCTATAGTGGCAAACCTTGAAACCAGAAAAATTCACCAACGGTTTATTTACCAAAATCAGTTGAGATGTTTGTTTAGGTTAGGTTAGGAAAGAAACGTACCTAACGTCATTGGGTAAAAACGGTGTCACCTTTCTGTAGATCGAATAATAGGTCTAAAACAAAATGCAAACTGTGTAAACTTCAATTGTATCTGTGTTGTCCCCGTACATTGTTTGAGTAGAAACTATTGTCGTAAACAACTGATATTACGGAAAAGGTCGCTCCACCGCCGCCGGTGGCGTACAAACGACCCGCTTCCCTCGCGCATTCACTGCCGACTTTACAATGTTTTAAATAAAACTGTTTATATAAAGTTAATGTTTTATTCGTAGGTGATTTTGAAAATTGTTACTAAGCCAAAATAATTTGTCCGGAAAGACGATGCATCAAAGCACTTTCAGAAAAATAGCTGAGGTATATGGAAAACAAAGACTTTCTAGCTTTACCTAGTCGGTGATGGAAAACGACTGCAAAGCAGTCCACTATGGCGTGATGATGAGTAAACCTATGTACCTATAGTTATAGATTATTTACTATATTTACTGTGATCTGGATGTGGTGTGGTTGGTTATAACCTAATGTAGTAACTATATTATATGTTGGAAGAGTATCTTCCTTGACTATACTGAGCAGCGGATGGCAAATGCTTGAGATGATGAACACGGGTGGATCAAAACTGAATCAGTGTTTTTTAGATGTGCAATTTGGATATGTCTGAAGACCTAACTCAATGGTGTACATTAGGAGATAGGGTCCAGCAGAGGATTAACTTAGGCTGGTGATAATAAAAAAATGTTTCAGTTAACCAGTTAAACGTATCATGAAGACAGTAAAAAATATCTCTTTATTATTATAAATATACATGATTACGCGAAAAGAGGATTGCTATTTAATATCGTCATTCCTCCCGCAGATTTAAAAGTCTTATAACTATATAATTACTTTAATACAAAAGTTAACAATTGTAAGTATGATTTTAACATTAGTATGGATACCAGAAATATCTTACTGTTATTTTACTGTAACATCATACGTGTTATATTGACAATATATTAAATTTGTACACATCAGTCATCTCAATTAGGTAATAATTTTATAAATAGAAAATCATAATGTGTTATTCGTTTAATCTTTGCTTGTTCATCATTACTTGATTGTTGACGAAATCTTCACTCACTGCAATGCCAAGAGCGCTAGCAATCAATTCTTCGGGGTTATATTCAATGAAAAATGCTGGTGCACTTTCTTCGGTGTTTTGCTGTACATCAAACTTTGGTGCAAAAAATTCCGTAGACTCAGGAATTCTCTTCTTTCTGAGGTAGTTGAAGCAGCAAGCTCTGAAGCGCCTGGTTCCACAGGCTGGCTCACATTCTTTCCCACACGAATTACAAGACGAATGTGATGCATACAGCACCCCAACTAGCATCAGAGCTACCAATACTGTCATTTTCATCATGATGGAACAGAGAACTGGTGAATTCCGCGCCAAATAAAACTGGCAAAGGAAATGTAAGAAGCTGAAGTACACAAAAGGAATACTGAAGTTTGAATGACTGTATAAGCTCACATCGCCTTTTTATATGGAAAAGATGTTTACTTACGTAGGTGTGACAGAAAGCTTGGCAAATAGAAATATTCTCTGCTACTTACTTAAGTATAGCTTTTTTCACAGAACAGATCTAAAAAAACTCTTAAAGGACAAGGACTTTATATTATTCTCTCTTCTTAAAGCCTAAAACTCTTATGATTATAAAATTAAATTGTAGATAATTCCCTAGGCCTCACCGTCACTTTAACATCAAGTGTTGGTCACTTGATGTCACTTGAGGTCACACAGGTCTATACTCAATGAAAAAAATAGTCACTGGATCTTTGGGAGGACGATTCCTATATCGGTTAGGGTCATATTGTCTAGATCACAAAAATTCTGTGTAAACGAATACCGTCATTCCCCCCGCACTCTCTTCCCAACTATGAATCCTACATGGTGGTGGGGTCAGCCTTCCTTACTTTTCTCCTCCACTTCG
Organism: Agriopis marginaria; assembly: GCA_932305915.1. Taxonomy (NCBI): domain Eukaryota; kingdom Metazoa; phylum Arthropoda; class Insecta; order Lepidoptera; family Geometridae; genus Agriopis; species Agriopis marginaria. The sequence continues at coordinate 11,408,801 of OW029930.1, forward strand.
CTCTATTTTCGACATCGTGTTCGGAAACCTTACTATCTCATGTCCTTTAGCACCACGTCCTTCCACCTAGACTTTAACTATTTATACTTAATTATAAAATACAACTATTGTAAGTATCTACACTAATATTAGTAAAGGTGAAAATATGTAAAGTGCTAATTAAATGATACATAAATACATACATATTCGAGCAGTCCTTTTACTTTGACGAATTTTATAAACTTGATTTATGAATGTAGGCAGTCTATATATTTTTAAAATTGTTTGTCTTTTTTATTATGATTATTGGTATTTTTTTTCATTTCTTACTTTTGTAATGTAATTAATTAATTATTATTTTATTATGTGTTATTTTCTTACTTTTTAAGTTAAAACTGTATTGACTTGTAAATTGCCATTTTATTAATTAATTTACTCATGACTTACTTATGACTTAAATACAAAAACTTTGATTGAGCTTATCCACATAATACATAATAGTACAAGTACTCACTATTCTGTCCATTTATCTAATTGCAATTGAGCAACTATGTGCCACATTTGAAACAGTATAGAATTTGCAGTGACGTCAAGTGCTCATTAATTCCGTATATATTCGTCTCTGGCGTATTAAATGGCCACACATACGATACATTTTGAAGTCAGTATAACATCTAAACAAATACGTACCTAGATAGTTTTTAGTTATTAATGCACAATAATAATAATCTATATAATATTTAAGAGCGAAATTCACCTACTCACTCACTGACTCATCACGAAATCTCAAAAACTACTTGACCTGCTAAACTAAAATTTAGCAGGTAGATTTCTTATGGGGTGTAGAGATTCGCTTAGAAAGAATTTTGCGAAAGGGTTGAATTAAGGGGGGCAGAAGGGGGTCAAAGTTTACATGAAAGTTTACGCGTACGAAGTCGCGGGCAAGAGCTATATAAATACGAAATACCAATCAGTTACTGACTGACGTATCACGAAATCTCGAAAACTTCTTAGATTTGGAAGCTGAAATATACTAGGTAAATAAGGAATCTACCTAGCATATTATTTAGAATATGCTAGGTAGATTCCTTAAAGATCTGATAATTTTCAAACGGCTGAACAGATTTTCTTGAATCATAGCTTAGAACACTCTCGATCAAGGCACATTAAAAAAAAAAGTTTTATGTTAAACTTATAAAACCCCTCTTTTTGCGTCAGGGGTTAAACAATATGCCACATCTAGGAAATCAGACGTGAAACCAATAGACGCAGCTGGTAATTCCACGTTTTCCTAGGATAAAAAGTATATCCCATACGTCAATCTTCATGATGCATTTGCAAAATTTCACCAAGACCGATGCAGCCGTATAAACAGCTGGGAATGAGACAAAAGAGTTCCTTTAACTTTAGTGTGGATTCCAGATATCTCTTACTGTTTATTTGGAAGCACATTAACACTGCTCTGGGTGACCACAATTTGCTAAACTCCGTCGTTGGCTAATCCCTTGTTGACAACTTCCTTTCGAGGACTGTTCCAAACCGGATAATAGCATTTGTAAATAGTTTATTTTGATGTAGAAATTGCGGAATGAATAATACAAGCATTCATACTATACAAGTGTATTGGGACCCCCACTTCAATTTTGTTATCTCAAATATCATCATCATCATCATCATAATTTCAGCCTATTATGTTCCCACTGCTGAAACTCAAGCCTTCTCTCAGAGAGAGAGAGAGAGAGAGAGAGAGAGAGAGAGAGAGAGAGAGAGAGAGGACGGACCCTAATCCACCATGCTGACCCAGTGCATATTGGTGAATGTCGTATATATTTGAACGTTTAAGGTTCTTGGACATACCGGTTTCCTCACGAGGTTTACTTTCACCGTTTTTGAGCGATAGTATCGAAACTGCACATAATTTATGAAGATACAAAAATATGGTATATAAAGGGCTTGTTATTTGAAGCATCTACTTCGACGAAATTGAGTCTTTAAGTACTTATTCTTCATAATCAAAGTAAAGCTGTAAATGTTTTTCATTATACTCATACTCAGAAAGTAGGTCTGAAGTTGCCTGAGAAGCGGGTTGAAAGTAATACATTTCAGCCCTAGGGAGAATCACTTTCAACTGACAGTGACAGTTGACAACTGACAGACAATCAAATTATAAAAAAAAACAATTTTCACATTTGTATTGAACCATGTTCCAATTTTTTTTTTCTACTCAGAGGATTGTGTTCTCGCACTTCTTATGCATTTGCCAGTGTAAGGGTGTTAAAAAAAATACATTGCCGGGAATCCGATCTTCATTGTATAGTTTTCTTTATACTTCCGTATAGCAGATTTGTAGTTCATCTGATTCCGATATGGATTTAACGTCTGGTTTCATAAGAGAAGAGGCTAAAGCAGTAGTTGAAATGTAAGTAGGTAATTGCTCTAATTTTACCATAAACTTTAAATAAATTTCAAACCAAAAATGTTGTTTTATGTAAAATTAAATTCACTCAATTTTTTTTGCCAGTTCATGTTTTTATTTTTAGTTTTCTTGTATTCGTAATGAAAAGCACAGTGTTTACCTCGGGGTTAAAGACTTATTTAGCCCCTCGAACTATTAACCTCGGGACTAAAAAAGTTACTTTCACCCCTGGGGTAACAATGTACTATTGTATAACGTTGTATTTCTATGGATTTGGTCTGAACGACCACCCCATACGCGATCTAACCGTAGAAAGTCATCATCGTCAGCCAGAAGATGTCCATTGCTGCACATAGGCCTCCCCCTTTAACCTCCACACTGAACGAAAGCCTGCCAACTGCATCCTCTGGATACCGCAGAAAGTGATTGACACTAAACACGGGTTTACATGTGTAATATCATAGATAAACATAGTAATATGGTAATCAAAAATACGAAAAAAAATATACACAAATCATTTTTTCGGTCATAATTTATAGTAAGTTATAGTATTAATCCCAGAGACCCGCGAAATAGTCAAAGACTGTGCGACGGGAGCCAATGGCTTCTATATAAATATCAACTAATTATACCAAAACAGAAATATAACATTTTAATCATCATCATGGTCATCATTCCAGCCATAGGACGTCCACTGCTGGACATAGGCCTCCCCCATCGATCTCCAAAAGGGCCGGTTGGAAGCGGCCTGCATCTAGCGTTTCCCTGCGGTCTCTTTTAGGTCGTCTGTCCATCTTGTGGGTGGACGTTCTACGCTGCACTTACCGATTTGTGGGCTCCATTCCAGAACCTTTCGGCCCCATCGGCCATCTGTTCTGCGTGATATGTGCCCTGCCAACTTCAACTTGCTAATCCGGTGGGCTATGTCCGTGACTTTCGTTCGTCTATGGATCTCAATTCTGATTCGATCTCGTAGAGAAACTCCAAGCATAGCCCTCTCCATAGCTCGTTGTGCGGTTTTGAGCTTTCTAATGAGGCCCACAGCGAGAGAACACGTTTCAGTGCCGTATGTCATCGCTACGCTCGTCACTGCGATATTTGATGTTAAAAACTCTTTATGCCGTTATTTCACAAGAAACATTGCCCTTCAATCCGAAACAGATTAATATGTGCTCACTACTGCTTGGTGGCTGAATAAGCGGCAAAGGTGTACCTCCTTCCCAAAGTAAACACTGCAAAAGACCCCTATCATTACAAACTATGTTCCATTTGAATTTATTATATTTTGTGCGTTTTTCTAAATATCGTAAAAGTGCTCATCCGTATAAAACTGCAGAGTTTTAATTCCTCCCCTATTGTTTTTTTTCACCTCATAGCCATTGATTGCTTTGTGTTCAGTTTCAATTGTTCGTCCCATAAAATATTACTTTTCAATTTATGCAGATAATTTCACGAAACACCGACCAAAAATTCGATAACTGTTTGGTCGTACATACTCGTAATATCATAAATTAAAATTTCCCGGAAAGGTTATTTAAATTCCAGTTTAATTTCGGTAATTTTCACTACTTTTAGGGTTCTGTACCTCAAAAGGAAAAAATAACCCCCTTATAAGATCACTTTGTTGTCCGTCTGTCCGTCAAGTCTAAGGGAATCAAAACCTATATGGTACTTCCCGTTGACCTAGATTCTAGGTTGCTTCTTGCCATTTTTCATTTGATTATTCTAGGTCTTAGAATAATTAAATTTGGGAAGAAGCAACTTACATGAACACCAGAAATGAGGAGATCCGTTGACGAACGAAAGTTACCGTCATAGCGCACCGGATTACCAAGTTGAAGTGGCAGTGGGCAGGGCACATAGCACGCAGAACAGATGACCAATGGGGCCGAAAGGAATGGAGACCACAGACCGGCAAGCGCAGCGTAAGACGTCCACTTACAAGATGGACGGACGACCTAAAAGAGACCGCAGGAAAACGCAGGATGCAGGCCGCTTCAAACCGGCCCTTTTGGAGATCGATGGGGGAGGCCTATGTCTAGCAGTTGACGTCCTACGGCTGAAATGATGATGAATGATGAGCGCAGTGCTTTGCCGCGTAGAGTTTTGAACTGTTGAAAGACTGGATGCCACTGAACAGTCATGAGTTAGTCACTCGCATTGCATAAAAAAGCAAGTACTTATTTCAATTATATTAGTAATTATTATACAGTAGTAAAATTCAAGAGATTGAGAACGATGGTGGCCAGTAGCAGTAGCCAGTAGCGCTTTACAATCTGACAGCACTGGTTCGCTTCTCGGCCCTGCACTAATGACTTATTTGGTATTTAAATAAATTGTGTGCGTTTCAATGCCATCACTCTAAAACGGCGATGGAAAACAGTGCAAGGTAACCGGTATGTCCAAAAACCTCAAAAAAGTTCAAAGACATAATATGCACTGGGTTAGCATGGTGGATTAGGGCTCATCCTCTCTGAGAGAAGACCTGTATCTCAGTAGTGGGAACATAATAGGCTGATAATGAGTAAAATATAAACAAAAAACTTCAATAAGATCGTATTTATTTTTTGATCACCTAAAAAATTTTTAAACAAAATTAGAGCAAGTCTTATGGCGAATTTCTTAACATCTTACGTATTACATTGACAATATATTTGCATTGTTTGTATTTTTTTTTGTATCTTAATAAATTAGCCAATCATATATTATGTATTATTAGTTTAATCTTTGCTTGGTTGTCGACGAAAACATCTGAGGGAAACTTCACTGGGATGCCAAGAGCGCTAGCAATCAATTCTTCGGGGTTATATTCAATGAAAAATGCTGGTGCAATTTCTTCGGTGTTTTGCTGTACATCAAACTTTGGTGCAAAAAAATCCGTAGACTCAGGAGTTCTCTTCTTTCTGAGGTAGTTGAAGCAGCAAGCTCTGAACCGCCTAGTTCCACATGCCGGCTCACATTCTTTCCCACAAGAATTACAAGACGAATGTGATGCATACAGCACCCCAACTAACATCAGAGCTACTAATACTGTCATTTTCATCATGATGGAACAAAAAACTGGTGAATTCCGCGCCAAATAAAACTGGCAGAGGAAATGTAAGAAGCTGAAGTACACAAAAGGAATACTGAAGTTTGAATGACTGTATAAGCTCACATCGCCTTTTTATATGGAAAAGATGTTTACTTACGTAGGTGTGATAGAAAGCTTTGCAAATAGGAATGTTCTCTGTCTAGTCTAGAAAAGGCCTGAAATTTGACACCCTAAGTGCCTGCTAGTGTTTTCATTGCTTCGTTTTCACTGTCAGAGATTAATTCTCTTGAAATATGATTCAAAATAGCACAGCAAGTTAGATCCTTCCAGAAAATATAAAATGAGATCACGCAAACGTTTCATCTAATACAATCTCATAACTTAATCAGGAAAACGAATCGGAAATAAGCGTAGCAAACGTATAAATTAAGCTGGTCCAGCATATACAGACGGACTAACTTATTTAAAGAAGTAGGTGGGGGAGCCACTACTGTACTTGAAGAACAGAACTGATAGTCTCTTGTGAAAAAATATAGTTCGTTCACTTGGCCACATTATTAGATGAGTTGGTTGGACTGTAATAGGGGTACGCGCTAAGCAGGCTCGCGATGTTGGTTTCTCGGAACATGTTACAGTAGAGTTTCTTTCAGCTATTTAATTCCGCACAAATGGTTAGTATAATAGGCACAGCGGATCTTTGTGTCTCTGAAGTTAGGGTCTGCGAACCATTGCGCAAAAAAAGTATATTTAATTATAAATAGTCAATTAAGATGGACTCATTAGTATTTAAGTTTAATTTAAGTCTTGTTATTACGCCTAAGAGTAAAAATAATAACCAAAAAATATTTATATTTTTAAAAATGAGCAAATAAAGGCATGGACGATTTTGTCCATGGTAAAAATGTATCTAAAAAAAAAAAAAACATTGCGCAAGTTGCACATCCGTTGGGACATAATAACAGCTTAGCTACTGCGCAGGTCTTGCAGCCAACTTCAGAGATACAAAGATCCGCTGTGCCTACTGTATTTACTTTTATAAGCTTGCAATGTTTATTTGTTATGTATGTTAGTTTAGGTCATATCTTGCAAGCTGAATTAGAATATGTTCCTCCAAACCGATTTCACTGAAATTTTGCATACACCTTTAGTAGGTACTGGTGAAAATTTAATAATAATATGCAATACATAATATTGTGATATTTACAAAATGACCACTGCCACAAGATGGCGGAAGATGTTATTTTTTTGTTAAAAATTAGCTAAAATAACCTGAAAAAAAAAATCTATTAAGTTTATAATAATAATTATGTTTGATTTATATAAGACTAGCAACGCATCCTAGCATCGCATGGGTGTAAGTCTTATTTTTTACACCTTGGGTTTATTGGAGTTGTAGAAAGGATTTCTATTTTCTTATATATAGCCTATCTCACTAGGGGATAGTGTAGCTTCCCAACAGTGAAAGAATTTTTCAAATCGGTTCACTAGTTTCAGAGCCTATTCAATGCAAACAAACAAACAAACAATCAAATTTTTCCTCTTCATAATATTAGTACAAACAAAAAGGAATACCATCGTATGGGAAGTAAGTTGCAAATAGTAGCTTCAAGCTGTTTTGTTTCTCATAAGTAACTTATACTACTGCAAAACATTAGTGAGAGGACAAACATTACAAACAAGTTATCCAAACATTAATTAAAATCCCATTGTTACATAACGCAGGTAAAAAGCCCACTTGAAGTACCGTGAAGGAAAACTGTAAAGGGCCCCTGAATAAGTTATAAGATCAAGGAGCAAGGGCGCACGCGATTTGGACCAATCCGTCTGTTTTGATTTGAAACAGGATGTTTAGTTAGGCCAAACTCGACTCCGTTAGCGGAATGCATGAAAGTTTGAACAGTTTCGCTTGTAAGTACCGTAGCGAATGGAAAAGTTGAAAGAAAAATAAACCTTTGATTGAAATGTAATCAAATTAGAGAGGGGTATATCTGGAGATTGGTTTTCAGTCAATATATACCTAATTGAAAGATCAAAGTTAGGGCATAAAGTACCCGCAATATTGTTTCTGAGAAAAAATCCACTGTCCATTTTGTATGGATGCTTTGACGCAACGCTAACAAATACCATCAGTTCGATTGTTTTCTATTGAATATTTTGTTGTTTTCTGGGCCTGAAATGGGCATTTTTCTATTTATGCCATTTGAAATGGTCCAATTTTTTTAAATATAGTTTATGTGTCAACCACGCTACGGGCCACCTGATGGTAAGTGGTCACCGCTGCCTATAGAAACCTTCAATACCCGGGGCATTGTCAGTGCGTTGCCTACTTTTGAGGACTCTATTCACCCTTCGTTTTCCAAATTATACTTCGTAGGAAAAACCGAAGGTGGTAAGCCATTCCACAACTTACAGGTACGTGGCAAAAACAATCTATCGTGCGAGACTTCCACGCATCTATAATGTGCGAATGGCATTTCTGGCGATGGCGGCCGGTTCGGTGGTAAAACCGGGATGGAGGGATAAGGTAAAAAAGCCTATACCAAGAGGCCTGACGGTATGACACTTTCAGAGCGCCTGGTTAATGCAACGCGTGACCAAAATGCTGGCGTGTTTCATGCTCAACGCATAAGCATTGCCATTCAGCGTGGTAATGCCGCCAGTACTCTGGGTACGCTGCCAACTGATAGTGGGATTGAGCATTTTGATTGTCTGTAGACCTTCAACGGTCTATGGGCAGTCTAACTGTTTTTATAGTGTTAGTTTTAGCTAGTATTTTGTATAGCCAATTAGCCTTTATTGGCTTTACAAAATACTAGCTACTACAAAACTAAATACTTGCTACTAAATACTTGCCGGTATATGTTTAGAAAACCTATGCCAACACCACACGTGAAAACTTTCTATCGGCCAATTATTTGGCCAACCTTATTGTATGGTACTGAAAAACACGTAGTGTCCCGTCACATACTTGAATCGCAAGTCAACACAGAACGTAAACAATTTGATTCAAAATGACAAAGACTCTTCGTTGGCTTCGTTCAGAATTGATTACGTCATCGTGTTCACTGACAAAGAAGCCAAATGGACGGTAAACCACAGAAACTGACAAGTCAGTTGTTTCGAGTCGCGTCGAGATGAAACCGCAACCTTCAGGACATCTGGGTAGTTTGGGTTGAGCAAGCAACTATTTAATTGACTCACAACCCTCTAAGTAACTTTTAGTAATTATAAGTTTGGGTAGGTAATATTGGGCAAAATAAAATTATGTTACTAAAATAGGTTTGAGGCTAGAAATAGGATGTGATATGTAGAGGGTTAGACAAACTGAACGGGTTTGTTGGTGGTTCCATTTCAAAAATACATCTTGAGGACCCTAGGAGGATAATTTTTTAAATTCAAATTCTTTATTTTTTCGAAATTTTCCTTCGCACTATTTTTTATATATCTCTACTATATAATATTATATAAAGAGGAAAGATTTGATTGTTTGTTTGCATTGAATAGGCTCCGAAACTAATAAACCGATTTGAAAAATTCTTTCACTGTTGGGAACCTACACTATCCCTGGGTGACAAAGGCCGTGCGAAGCTGGGGCGGACCGCTAGTTAATAATAAATATAAAAAACCAGAAATCAGTGTTATGGGCACTTTTGCACCAGGAACAGTCCGGGCCGGCTATTTGATTAGACTTGAATTTACGTAATTTGAATTAGTTTGTGACATTAATATCAATTGTAATACGGTTTTTAAACAATATTTTTTTATGGTAGGTCAATCAGCATCAGGTGTGTTCGTTTTTGGGAGCGTTTCCCTTACACCTGTATATTTTCATCTGTATAAATCTCTCAGTACTATACATTATACGTAATGACATTAAATCACGGTCCAACGGAATTAATGTAACTATCTAGGCCAAAGCAATTGTCAACAATAATAGTTGGAATTAATTTGATTTATAGCGTCACAATTCAATTAGACTGCTTAGTGAATTGACATTTATGGAAGGTAATCTACTAAACAAACCATATACAATATCAAAGATGACCTCTATTTGTATATTCTACTATTCAGCGACCATTTTTAACATGCGTTTTTAAGGTTGCGTAACCAAAGGGGTAAACGGGACCCTATTACTAAACCTACGCTGTCCGTCTGTTCGTCTGTCTGTCTATTCGTTCGTCTGTCGATTCGTCGAGCGTTACAACGTTACGAGCGTGTACAAAGACGCTTTAGTTAGAGAATAAGGGCTCTTGTCCGATGGTACGAGGATGCGAAGACACGTTTGCTCCTGGGATCCTACTGCCATTACTCCACGTCTGTTCACGTTCCGTACAATCTTTAACACACATGTGCGCGGAAGAGAATTGCCCGTTCAATATTATAAGATTACAAAGAGTTAATAGAGAATAAAGGGTAGCGGAATAGTTATTGTCTGTCCGTGTGGTGACGCGGGGGGAATACTAATGTGAGATTATAGAGATAGTTGGGAGCTGAAGTCAAGAAAACTTCAGGGGCCATACGGCTACCTGTTTTAAGGCGAGGTTTTCCCACTTTTAAGCAACGCTTATTACTAAAGATGACCATAATCCTGGCTTTATTGTATTAAAGTCGCATTTAGCGGAGCAAAATCACGGCGCTTACACACAGTCGTGCGTTTCACTACTTCTATTTTTGGGGTCTTTCTCATATTTTTTAAAAAGTATAGGTGTAATGTACAATGTATCTCTCCGGTTTTCTTCATCATTATGATATTTATATATCAAGATATCGCAGACATAATTTAATACATATTTAATTGAATGAATCCTAAAAAACAGGGACAAAAGCGCAAATCAGTGCTACTTTGATATATTTTTTCTATCGAGCAAAATGTGCTTAATCGAGTTTAGGTCTCATGGGTTTCCCAGATAAAACATTAAATTTTGTAATGACACAATTTTTATAATTTTTAAGCTAACTATAAGGAGGTATGCAAACTTCAACTAGAATGAGCATACATAATTGCTTAAAGTCGGAAAAGAGCGTCTCAAGCGATTCTGTTTAGGTGACGAGAAAAGTTGTGCGACCACAAACCGTATATCGGCGCGTTAAGGATCACGTTCGAGTTATTTCCCGAACTGCGCTGTTTCAGCGCTAATTCGTGTCCGCGTTAAGAGTTAGCCGTAAAGCCGCTGACCGGACGTTCTATTACAAATTTTATATCTATTTTTAAATATTCGATACGTATATCAATGATGACAATTGTCCTTTTAATAATATTGAGATCGTGCGAATACAGGGTTACACATTTAGTCTGTACTAAGCCGAAAGGAGGTTATTGTACTCATCATTAACAACTTTTACTATGGGAGCAACTCTAAAAATCGCAAGAAAATAGCGATTCCATACATTTTTTCGAGTGTGAATGACCGTTTTTTACAGCGGAACGAGTGTTTTTTTCGTGATTTTAGAGTTGCGCCCATAGTAAAAGTTGTTCATAATGATGAGCACTATGGACTCCTTGCAGTTTAGCATACTCTTTCCGCGTTACCCTGTACATGTAAGCTGATTAATGAAAAGAGCATTCAGTTATGTGTATATTGACTAAAATAACGCAATTAGAAATTAATGCGTACTCATCATCATGCGCTGATGGTATTTGCCGACCGAATTAAAATTAATTTGTCAACATGTTGTTTTGTAAATACATTTTTACCACTAACTTGCTCAGAACAGTTCAGTGATTTATTATAACCCTGCGCGGCAATGCAATACGCGCATCCTTCATGAAATGAAATGAAATATTAGATATTAAATCCCCTGTATTTTGTTGTTTTTTTTCTGTAATCTAAGGGCCTATGTTCATTAATTATTACTACTAACTTACTCAAAATATTTCAGTAGGTACTCAGTACAGTTTAAAATTCTGCGCGGCTTTGCACTATGCTTGTCATCATCAAATGAATTATTAGATATTCAATCTTTTTATGCGCTGTATGGGGAATTGGGGACCCGCCTTCGTTTTTACCTATTGACTTTTTAATATATATTATTTTTATATTATTCCGCCGTAACATTACATATTATGTGAAAATTTCAACTGGCTATCTATTACGGTTTGAAAGATACAGCCGCATAGGTAGGACAGACGGACGGACGGACATACATTGTAGGCTTAGTAATAGGGTCCCGTTTTTACCCTTTGGGTACGGAACCCTAAAAATTGAACGACTATAATATTATAGTCGTTTCTGCTGGATGAAAACACAAAAAAAATGTGTTCCATACGAAAACATACACAAATCATACACAAATGTATGAATTTGGTTGACTTTGTTTTGAATTTTCGCTCCACGTCAAAAGTCGCACAAAAATTCCATGTACATTTTTCCAGTAAACCAGTGTTACATAGCTAAATTTGAACACAATAAAATTCTTCAAGTATCTCTCTACTTCGGTAAAAGCAAGCATCGTGATATTCATAATAAAATATCCACCTTCCCGGACAATAGCTTTGCTTGACTGTGAATTCACCTACTGAATTCATAACATATTATTTCATGCCTAAAATGTGATATTTTGTCTGTAAATACTACACGTAGATATAGAAAATATATCGTCGACTAAGATTGTGTTTTTTTAGTTTCATTAGGGTTCTTTCGTGTTCTCTTTTTGGCAAAGAAATTGATAATATTCTGTCCGAAGTTATTATGATAATTAAGAGCGTAGATATGAGTTTCATCATCATCATCATTTCAGCCGCTGGACGTCTACTGTTGGACATAGGCTTCCCCCATCGATCTCTAAAAGGGCCGGTTGGAAGCGGCCTGCATCCAGCGTTTCCCTGCGGTCTCTTTTAGGTCGTCTGTCCATCTTGTAAGTGGACATCCTACGCTGCGCTTACCGGTCCGTGGTCTCCATTCCAGAACCTTTCAGCCCCATCGGCCATCTATTCTGCGTGATATGTGCCCTGCCCACTGCCATTTCAACTTACGTATATATGAGTTTAACTCCAGTTCTAAAAGGTGGCGCATCAAAAGAGCGAATAACGGAAACGTAACACATCAAAAGAGTAAAACACGGAAGCGCGTCACATCATATAAGCAAATCACAGAAGTGCATCACATCAAAAGAGCAAATCACAGAAGTGCGACACATAAAATAGCGAATCACGGAAGTGCGTCACTTCAATTGAGCAAACCACGGAGAACTACAAAAGCCACATCAAAAGAACGAATCACAGTCGCGCAAGTAATAACGCAAGTATCAATCATTTACAAAAAATATAAAAGAGCCTAATAGTTGTAGAAACAAGTATACAATTAAAAATACTGACTGCAATACGTAGGCTTTCCAGAAATAAACACAATTTGAACAACTCCTAGGACTTCAAAATCTGCAAAGTTGTTTTAAGCGGTGAGATGCAGTATAGAGACGGACATTTATATACATATCTAACTAATATATACATACTTAGTCACCCGAAAATATTAACTAGGCATTTAATTAAAAAGGCCTTTTTTATTTATTATAAATAGCCTTGCGCTTGGCCGCCAACTCGCTTGATATTAAGCGATGATGCGGCCTACGATAGAGCACGCTTGCCTAGAAGAAACCTATTCACTCTCGACTTGAAGACACCCACATTGTAACTATCGGGGAACACCCACTCAGGCAGCGAATTCCACAGACTAGCAGTTTGCACAATAAATGTGGAATCAAAGCGCTTTGTACGGGTTCTCGGAATATCAACCATAGAGCGGTGTCAATTCTTTGTGCCCACTCTGGCAGTCCGATAGAAAAGTGAGCAGGGGCCTTACGGACAACTGCTATAGCGGCACCTAATCCGCTCAGTTGGAAAATCACGCGACCGCAAACCGTATCTGGGCGCGGTAAGGTTCACATTCGCGTGTTTTTCGAACTGAGCGGATTAGGTGCCGCAATAGCAGTTGTCCGTAAGGCCCCAGGAGGAAAATTACTTCGAGTTTAAAAATAAAATCACAAGAATATTATAGCCCGAGACCATATTCATAAAACAATGTCAAGCGGCTTTGCAGATTGCAGGTGTGTATGAAAAGCGTGTCGCAATACTGCGACACTAGCTAGTGTTTGCTGTAAAGTGTCTAAACTAAGAACGCGGTACACTGGCGGTCACAGTGATTCCCTTAGCAAACCACTCACGTAACCCTCAGCATAAATATTTAACAGCAAAGTGGAAAGGACGGGTGTCCTATAATGCGAATCTTGGCAAAATTACAAGTATCTACACGCACGAACAAACAACTCCTTCTGTTTTTGCTGTAACCCAATTAGAAAAAGGACGTAATTTTAAAAATAATTCTGACGACGCAATTTTAGCCACCCGGAACAGAGAAGAATATGCTTTTGGAGTAAGAGGTAAATTTGAAGGTACGAACAACTCTGGGAAGCCTGCGTTGGCATAAACGAGCTGCTGGCTTTCCTGGAGAAGACTGGGTGGCTGAATTACAGCCGGGTGACGCAAAATGGGCCAATGAATGGCCTAGTTGCGGAAAATGCCCTCAACACAAGTACAAGTAGGTGGTACACGAACGTATGTATATATGTATGTATGCTTGTATGTCTGTTACAATTTTTCTAGAAAACGGCTAGACCTATTTGGATGCGATTTTATTAATTTGAAGACAGGTTTAATTGTTATGGTTTGGTAATGTTTGATATGTTTGAAAATTGATGAGAGTGATGGTGGCCGAGTGGAAGCATATGCGCTGTACAATCTGACACCACCCGGTTCGATTCTCGGCCCTATATCAATGACTTATTTAGTACTTCAATAAATTATGTACAGTTTCGATGCTATCAAAAACGCTGAAGGAAAACATCGTGAGGAAACCGAAGCCAAGAATTTCATAGGTTTAAGCATACGACATTTACCAACATGCACTGGGCCAGCATGGTGGATTAGGGCACATCCTCTGTCTCTGAGAAAAAAGGCCTGTGTCCTAGCAGTGGGAACATGATAGGCTGATGATGACGATGATGATCAAAATCTGCTCAGTGGTATGAAAGTTATAAATTCTCTTTCTGAATTGGTCGTGAGTTTTAAGAATTTAAATTTACATTTTTAGCCTTTTAATTATTTACAAGCTTTGCGTAAAAGCAGTTTAAATAAAGATAAAAAAAAGAGGATGTCTCAATAGACAATTAGGCATAAACAAGAAAATTATATATTTGTGGAATAAACATTACAACAAAACAGAACAAAAAAAAAAAAACTGGTTCAAGATTAACCACTAGGCTAGAAATATTTTTTTAGATGATTTTTTTAGCATTGCTTTTATTCTAACATCACAATTTCACAAATTATATTCTAAATTATTCATCATCATTTCAGCCGTAGGACGTTCACTGCTGGACTCAGGCCTTTCCCTATCGATCTCCAAAAGGGCCGGTTGGAAGTGGCCTGAATCCAGCGTTTCCCTGCGGCCTCTTAGGTCGTCTGTCCATCTAAATTATTACACCGTGATAACTAAAGTAGACTCTCGCAGAAGACATTTGCATTCATTGTATTACTCCCCATCGTTAACACACCCCTATTGAAAATATAAAAATCGAGTATATATTTTGAACAGGTTTATAAATTGTGTTTGCGTCCACGACGCCGGTGTCGGACAAGTGTCGGACACAAGTGTCGGGCTAACACGCTACACCGGAGCCGGCCGCAGTGATTCCTTTAGTAAACCGCTCACGTAAAATTCTGCCTAACACCTGCACGCTAGTGTGATTTTGAGACATAAAAGGAGAGCGTTTCATAGTTGTTTTTGTTATCGGATTTTTAGCGTCAAACTGGAAATCAAACTGTTTGTTTTCATTTTCCAATGCGAGTCCATTCAACAAAAAATTAATAAATTTAACACCTCATACTGATCCCGCGGGATCAGTATGAGGTGTTAACGTTGACGGGACGGGACCAGTTGACGTAAGTGCTGTAATGCTTTGAGACATTAAAGGAAATCGTTTCATAGTTGCTTTTGTTATCGGATTTTTTGCGTTAAACTCAAACTGGGAATTGTTTTAATTTTCTTATTATTAAATTATATATATATTGAATTGTTTTATATTTAAAAGCGAGTCCATTCAACAAAAAAATCATCAAAAATAATATATTTTGTCAACTGATCCCGCGGATCAGTATGAGGTGGGACCAGTTGACGTAAGTGCTGTAATGTTATGAGACATAAATGGAGATCGTTTATAGTTGCTTTTATTTTAGAATTTTAGCTTTAAACTAGAAATCAAACAATTGTTTTCATTTTCTGATTTAAAAGCGGGTCCATTCGACAAAAGAAAAATAATAAAAATTATGAATTTGTCAACTGATCCCGCGGGATCAGTATGAGGTGGGACCAGTTGACGTAAGATCCGTTATGCTTTACTTGGATTATTCATTGTTACGAAATATTATTTTTTTGTTTTTATTCTTTGTTTTGTTTTGCAAATCTTCATTATAATGCTCGTCTGCGTTGAAGTGCAACTAGGTTATGTATGATTATCCCACTAAAGATAATTTCAGTGTGTTGTATTAACTGAACGCTTTATTAAGGGTGTAATTGGGAATGTTTTTATATTTGTCGAAAAGCTACTCAATCGTTTAAAGTCATAAGTTCTTTATCGACTTGTTCGTTCTTTTTAAAAGCTTATATATAACTTGCCCTGTTAGTTAGGATGTATGTGTGGCAACTAAATTTTAGATTTTACTTGTTCTATTATCACTTTTATCTTAAATCTTTAAAGTTTTCACTTGTATTATACGTTTTATGTTGAGGTGGGTCGGCGGGCTGTAACCTTCGCAGTCGCTATGTATATTTTTGCTGGATAAAGTATATTTATGGATTTTTAAAAGAAATAACCAGCCAAGTGCGAGACGGGCTCGCGCACTGAGGGTTACGTACCACCATAAAATAAAATAAAAAAGAAAAAAGACAAGGCCTAGGCGGCCACCCATCCAAGTACCGACCACGCCCGACGTTGCTTAACTTGGTGGTAATCATGCCAAGTTTGATGCTTGTTACGTTTTACCGTTTTTACATTGGAGCAAATACAAAAATACGTTAATGGTAACGGTTGTTGTATGAGGAACCCCCCTTTAGCTTTTACTTTTTGAATTTATTTTCTCAGTTATTCCGCCGTAACATTACATATTCTGTAAAAATTTAAACTGACTATCTATTACGGTTTGAAAGATACAACCGTTAAAATGCAGAACAGACAGACACACAGCGTAGGCTTAGTAATAGGGTCTCGTTTTCACCATTTGGGTACGGAACCCTGTAACAAACCTAAAGTATAAAGGCCTATTCAGACTTAAGCGTTTTCGCTAACGACGTGGGAAGCGAAAAATACCGCGAGGTATTCCGTACAAGTTCCTCCAGTTCATACAAATACCCGGTGAAATAGCGCGCGGTATTTTTCGCCATCTACAGCGGTAGCGAATTTCGCTTAGGTCTGCACAGGCCTTAACGGACCCCTTTTAACTTAGTACACCCATTTCGCATAACCCTGTATATAAAACGTCGTAGAGACTTCATGCATAAAAACATCGAAAACCTATAAGCGTATGTCTATTGGCCAACTTAAGTAATGGTTCACTAAATATTACGCTCCATTGAGCATACTTTCTTTATGGCTGTAATAAAATTACGCGAGAACGTCTGGAATTTGGTTGAAAGTTAACAAACTATCAGTAAACTACAATATTTTAGCGCTTACTCATTTTACTTTACTTGGTCCAAGTTTTTTATAGTTCTGACAGGTGCTATAACATTGTAAAAAACCCAATAAGAACATTTTCTTTCAATATTATACTGTACTATACTGGCTAGAAGCTACAATCATACGTTCACAAAACTAGTAAAACTGATCAAAAGTTACTGTTTTCGTTATGCTTTTTACAATCATACTTATAATATAAATGGGAAAAGTTTGTTGATAAGAAAGACATACAGACAGACAGACATAGTAGGCTTGGTAATAGGGTCCCGTTTTACCCATTGGGTACGGAGCCCTAAAAAACTAAATCAAATTCAGTTCAGATGTTTGGGAGCTATGATGCCACAGTCAGATACACAAGACACACAAATACACAAACACACAGATACACACGTTAAACTTATAACACCTCTCTTTTTGCGACGGGGGTTAAAAATATAGCTTTTATAAGACGAAGTGTTGTTGACATTAATTAATAATTAAATATTCTCCGATAAGTTAACTACGTCGTGTAATTGTATTCGAGAGCCACGTTCAAGTGTGTACAATAATATTGAATCATTCTGTAAAGGTAGGATCTCAACAAATTGGAGGACACTTCACCGTTTGTGTGTGTCAAGTGTTTTCGTCCTATTCTAGGGGCTCTTGGCTTCACTTTGTACACGACAATAACATTTCAATATTAGGAAATATATTTTAAGGGAATGGTATTTTTACGGGGAAAATAAACCTTTGTAATGTTAATAATAATATTGACAAGGAAAACATAATAATGCGGAAATACGTGAATAAGATTATTTAGAATACAGAATTATTAATTAGATTTATTATTCACTTTTTCATTGTTATACCTGGTCAAGGTTATTTAGCTCTGATAGCTGTAATAACATATTAATAGCTCAATGTGTTGGACTAGTGATGAATCGGTCGAAGACAAAAGTCATGACCAATAGCACGAAACGTAGGGTCGAGGTAGATGGGCAAGTACTAGATCATGTTGATGAGTACGTATACTTAGGCCAGACAGTCTCCTTCGAGAACCGGCAAGACGAGGAAATTGAGCGCCGCGTCGAAAACGCTTGGAGGAGCTACTGGTCTATGAAAGAGCTGATGAAGGGCGACCTGCCGATATCACTGAAGCGTAGACTTATCGACATGTGTATTTTGCCCGTCCTAACCTACGGTGCTCAGACCTGGTCACTGACCGATTCTCAAAACTTCAAACTTGGGGTTTGCCAAAGAGCGATGGAACGCAGCGTGCTGGGTATCAAAAGAATGGACAGAGTCCGCAACAGCGCGCTGCGCTCCATAACAGGTGTGGTCGACGTTGGCCAAAAAGTTGCCAGACTAAAATGGGATTAGGCGGGACATGTGGCGCGCATGCATCCCGACCGATGGGACAGGATCGTCACACAGTGGGTGCCAGATGGACGGCGCAGTCAAGGATGGCCCAAGAAACGCTGGCGTGACGATCTTGACTCATTCCGGAGAGGTTGGCAAGAGGTGGTGGAGGACCGAGATTTATGGAAGGAGATGGGGGAGACCTTTGCCCAGCAGTGGGACAGTATAGGTTAAAAAAAAAAGTTCAATAGTAATAAATCAATAGTTTCATATTAAAAAACCTTAATTCAAAATTATATCATACATTTTCTGATTTTTTGAGATACCTAGATACCTAGATAGCGATGAAACTGTAATAAGTTCAAGACTTTCTAGCTCAAAGGTCATTGACCTTTTCGTAAAATTGTCCGAAAAAATAATATTTCTCAAGTAATTTTCTTTACGACTAAACCATAAAAAGCATGTTATGTTGGTATGATGCACCTCTGAAATTTGGATAACTCTACAGAGCTTCGTTCTTTCGAATTTTTCTTTTGCAACCAATTTATGAACTATGATGATTGTGCCCACCTATATGACTTTGGCTACGAAAAACGGAACCCTACCGTATGTAAGTGTCTCGACTATCGATACCACAGAAAAGAGAAGTAAATAGAACGGAAATGAAAAGGAAAATCCGTCACCAGGTATTATGACAGAACCTTGATTGAACATTCTTATTTAGATCAACGCGTCGAACTCCGCATCCAAAGAACTTGGACCTTACCTTTTTGGGTTAGGCCTCAAAGTTCTTTGTCCGCATCACAGTTGCAAACTGATTTCGAATGCCTGACGTTTCGTTTATATGGGTGCAAATGGCTACAACAAATTCCTTACAAAAATGCCTCGACAGCTGTTCTAATTTAAACAAAAAAAAACTTTTCTGTGCTCGACACGCTCTTAGCCAGTTGTTTCTGTTGAAACAAACGTCCAACTCTATTTATCCATCCAGCCGTCTCCGGGATTATCCCTCGAAAGATAAAACATTCACTCATAATGCAATTACACACGGAACTAAGCCGGCTCTAAAAGGTAATAACATAGAGTGAATTTCCGGTCCATTCGAGGTACGGGCTGTTGGAGTCATGGGCACCGCCCGCCATCAGTGTTACCAAGTTGGGGAGTTTCCTCGATCTTAGTGGTAACTATCTCTAATGCTGGGTTACAATTAAGGACAATAGTTATGGTCATGGCAACATTAGGTACACAATATTCATATAAGATTACACATTTAGACAGGGATATCTTATGACGTCATGTCATGTCGTTAAACTGTGTATGTGTGTGTGTAATTTTCTACAATTTCCCATAACCGTGTGTTCATTTAACCTCTTCGATAAAATATTTCGTATAGGCGTTAACACTGTTATTAAAACCATAAAGACATAGAAATAATTGGTATATTGTTATTGATAAATAAAACTCGTCTCTGATTGGTCAGCCAATGAGCGAGCAAATTTACTCTTAGGGAAAATTATACAAAAAATATAAAGAAGGTCGCCTCAAACAATCATTCTGTGATTAACCTACTAAGAGAAAGAAACCATAAAGAAAATAAAACCAATATTCATAAAGAGAATGCCCTATCGGTTAATTCAATTTCAACTCAGCAACTCAAAATGGTTGCCTGGAAGAGATCGCTTTTAGCGATAAGGCCGCCACTTGTGAAGTGTTTATTATCTCTTTGTAATTTTTATTTCTGGTGTACACAATAAACAGTTTTTGTCTATCTATCTACTTACTCAGTGATTTAATGTCCAAAAATTTAGAAAATGTGTAAAAGAGATTGCATTATATAATCTTTAATGCATTAATAAAGATAATTTAATGGGGGGAAAATGCCAAGTTCTGGCAATACAGCGTCCCGCCTCCGTCCAACCCCCAGAAATCGAGTTAGTAGCGCCAGTATTTCAATTTAAATGCTATACCTAATTTCAACCCTCCTGACAGATTGGCGCGACACCTTTGAATGTGTTAGTTAACTGATAATGGAGAGGGCCTTTATGTTCGCTAGTTTGACGTAATGGTTCTACCATTAGGGTAGTAAGTTACTTCTCGTAATATTATGTAGAAGGTACCAATGTTTTGATAGAACCAGGGACCTTTTTTTCTTTCATCTCTTTCTAAATCCTCGACTGCTTTATTAGGGCATGACTTTGACTTGACCGTTACTTACTTTGCTTTCGCAGTCAGAGGACTGGTAGTCGATATTGAAAGAAAATGTTTTCAATCAAACTTCTGACAATGTTATAACAGCTGTCACAGAAAATAAGTAGGACTATACATGCTTGCAGTATGCATACAGTATACATGCTAATTATATTCCATTACATTCAATAAGTAAACAAAACGGCAAAAAAGTTTAGACACATTTCGCTGGCTCCCTATTACAAGGTTCTATGTTATTTTCTTACACGTTCTGTAATTTAAATTTAAAAATTTTGACTGTCATAAATATTGACTTAGCAGGGTTTATACTCGAGTGAAAATATCTCTCACAAGCATAAACCCGGCAATTTTTTTTTAAATTGAAATTACAGAACGTGTAAGAAAATAACATAGAACTTTGTAATATCACTACAATCACGCCAGCGATTTATTGATGTGCAACATCTATTGGTGCGCATTGGCATTAAAACAGACTCATAATATGCCGTGACCGACATGACGTCATAATATGCTCTCTTATGCCGTCATCTTTTATATCTGCCGGGAGACCCGTGACGCCCAACTTTTTTCTTCCCACATATAAGCATGACAAAAAAATGCGGTAATTTTTATAATTTCGCCGGATTTTCTTCTCAAAAGTGCTTGAATATCACCTAGGGGTATAGTAGTCATCAAGACCATTCCAAAAAGCCTAAGCACGACGGGGTTATCTTGTTGCTTTCATTAGTTCTTAAGACTCCATCATCAGAAGAGCTCCTTGCACCATATTAATTCATTGTCATCCAAGTTACATAGGTGTACCAAATTTCAACTCAATTGAACGCCGGGATATGGGTCAAATTAGGCTTGCATGATTTGTACTTAACATAAATAATTATAAACAAATCTATGTTCATATTGTACATACCACAACTAAACACATACAAACAACTAAATAAAAGCTTGTAAAAAACAATGGCAGACCAATAGCAACAAACAAAAAGTATTTATAGGGTTGAAATTCAAATTGACTATCAACGGACCTTTAGGCAATTTGATTTGATTTCTTGAAAGCCTTCCTCCGCGAAGGTATTCATTTAAATGGGCGTCTATAAAACGAATTTCATTGCATCTTTCATTGCTCCTCCGACCTTTTATTTACGTTGCTGGCGACTTCTACGAGAAAAAAAACGCTGCGAAGTTTCCCTGTGAACTGCGAAGCTGATTTGAATGCGCCAGTTTTAAAAACTGTATCAGTCCGAACCAAAAGTCGCGTTGCGCACATTCAGGGGCCTTAACGCTACCTCTTGGCGAGGGCTTGAAACAGCGTTTAAATAGCGCAGTGCGGAAAATCAAGCGAACCTGAACCTTAACGCGCCGAGATACGGTTTGCCGTCGCGCAACTTTTTGCATCACTTACACAGAATCGCTTCAAACATGAAGCCGTAAGGGCCCAGGTCTTAACTCACTACATTGAAAAAAAAACTGACTTTCCTGCCGAGTCTTGCCTTCCAAAACAGATTCCTTCTAAAATATTACCCTTTCTTTCCTCAATTTAGAAAGGAATAGGTCATATTTTGGAAGGCAAGACTCAGCAGGAAAGTCAGTTTTTTTTCAATGTAGTGAGTTAAGACCTGAGGCCTTACACTCAGCAGGAAACTCAGGAATTTTAGCCTGGGCGTGATGTTGTCTTTTTGAATTACTTTTTGTATTTAGTGGTGGCCCGAACTTTGCCGCGCGGTTTATTTGCAGATTTTGCAAGAATACGCTTAATTTGCCATACATAATATTACTCCATGTGGTTTTGAATCTAACTTTAATGTCTTCTGGGCTTTAGCTTACAGATACTTCAGTGAAATTTAAAAAAAAAGGTAACATTTCAGGGTGACAAGCAATGTGCCATGACAAGCAGAATTTCGGAGTTGAAAATTCAGAGTAGATGCGACAGAGGTCAGACTGAAGTGGCAAATGGCACTGCTACTTCTGAACAGACCTGTGCATTCTGTGCAAAAATTCAGTCACATCATTTCGTGTCACTTGGCTGTTACAATTTTTATGTTACTGTAAATATTTTTGTGTATAGATTTATATATTTTCCTTTATACAATTTTGTTTTGGTGGTTTGGAGGTCTCATCGGTATACGCATTGTTTACGTAGCAAAAAATTGTCTTACGTATATGGTGTGAATAATTACGAGTATCTTAAACCGGACCATCGTCTCGACCGATAAAACAACATCATGAGCAAGCCGGTGTTATAATAATTTATAATGAATCACACGCGAGTTTTGATGAAGTTATTTATCTATCTAATCCACAATATTCCAAATTCCACACATTTTTTGTCGAAACCAATATCCACCAAGTTAAACTGTAATTTAACACTTCAATCCGGGTTAAACGAAACGTAAAATTACCCAAGAGTTCAATTTTCTTATAATAATTAACCTGTCCACCGTTTGTCGTCAAAGTTGACAACCGATTTTTGAATAATTTATCACCAGATTAACGTTTTAGGTACTTGGTATATTTTAAGAAGTTTTATTATTAAAATAATCTGCCTCTGCTATAAAAAATAGCTTGAACGAAAATTAAAATAATTACCAATTTTTTTGTAGTGCTCTTAAATAAATTACTTTGAGTACCTACTTCACATCACTAATCGTCAGCTAGTAAATGTCCACTGCTGAACAAAGGCCTCCCTCTTAGAGAGGGGTGTTGCCATAATCCTCACGCTTGGCAGGCGGCTTTTGGATCGCAGTACGTTCACCGTTTACTAATAGGACGCTGCTGCCCATCCTCCGGTGGTTCTGGTCGCAGTTTTAGGACATACCCACTTTGAGTACTTAGTATTTTAGAATTTATCATTTTACTGCACTTCTTCACTTCTTTGCGCAGCGAAAATTTTATATAATATATTTGACTTAAAATAATCGTAGTTAATTACTTTAAATTATACATAATAAACCTCACTTCATTACCTTTATATCTTTACGCTGCTAGCTGGTAGTGGGCGGGAGCATTTGGATTGTGTTTAGAACTGCAACAGTATATGGGATATATAACTGTATTGAAACTACTAGCACGAGGTCAACACACTTTGCCGCGCAAAAAATTTATGATACTTAGGTGGGTCAGAGACCGCTTCCGCCAACAGTAGGTAGCTAGATTCCTTGTTTACCCCAAAGATGACACTTTAGTGATGCACAAGGCTCTGCGGCCCTATTATAGAAGTTTGATCGTGATCGATATTGCATGCCGTCCCGTTTGCATCTACTTACTCGCACCACGTGCGTAAGTGAGATGGCACGCGATCACGATTACAATCTGAATCACGATAAGACATCTATAATAAGGCATGTGATTTTGTGACTTTAACACGCACATAACGCGGTGCGTTAAGTTTACCTCTAAAATTTGACCTCTATTTCGTAGGGAATAAAGGCAAACTTTTAGAGGTTAATTTAACGCGCCGCGTTACGCGCGTATTTGAAGTTATGGAATCAAGGCCCAGGACGTTAGAGAATACGCACACATCGCTGTACTTTTAGTTTGTGACCCCTTGCGAGTAATTGCGTTACTCTTTCTTCTGTGGTAAGTAATGCCTGAAATTTGGAGTCCGAATAAATTCGCATGCAATGATCACTCTAGGATTTATTGTCTAACTTGTGATAAAAACGAGTGCGATTAGTTAGTATGAATAAAAATATCTCAACATTGATTTCATTGTGCCTCAAAGGTTAAATTGTAAGAAGATTTAAATTTGTGTGTTATTGAGTTCCTACTAGTTTTTTACGTTGTCGTTTTGAGGTTTTAGTAAAAAATATTGCATTTATATTGTATTCAATTTAATATTTAGCTCCGTTACTAGATTCATCTCATCATCAGCCAGAAGACGTCCCCTGCTGGACATAGGCCTCCCCCTAAGGGGTGGGTTTGCCATAATCCCCAAGCTTGGCAGGTGGCTTAGGGATCGCAGGAGGTTCCACCATTCAAGTAGGAGGATGCTGCTGCCCATCCTCTAGTGGTTCTGGTCGCAGTTTTGGGACATCCTAGATTATCAGAATTCAAAAACAAGTTGGGACAATCCTGGGAATATTTAAGGGTTAATAGAGTAATTAGTTTGGTGTTTAGTGATAGTTAGATTGTATATTGTTTAAATACACATTAACCCATATAATGTTGCATCAATTTATCAACCAGAGCTGGGAGCCAGGCCATAAATGTACTTAACCACGTATAACAGTAAATATGAGGTGAAATAATGTTTTTCTTTGATCTGTGCCCTATATAAATCAGGAGGAAAAACCTCTGCAATGTATTTTTATGTCCCACCCGTGAATGGGTCTCTGAGCGTAAAATATGATCGGTTAAATCTGACACAAAGAATATATACGATTCCTTCACAGGAACAATAAAACAAAATGTTTTTATCGATCAGAAACGAGTATCTGGCATTTTTTCCTTATGATGTTTTTCGAGGTCTTCAAATTCTTCTTCTTCTTAGAACTTCTAGTAATATAACAGTAATAATATGTGTTTAATAATAATAATATATTTCTATCTCAAGTAACACAGATTCATGTACACAAAAAATAAAATTATGGCAATCGCATTAAATAATACCTACATATATCAAGCATTACAACACAAAATCTTAACGTCATTACATTATATTCTTAAAACTTATACTAACTTAAAACTAATACAAATGAATTATAGTCTTTTAACCGTTACTGTAACTCTACTGGCATTTCAGGGTTACCAAGATACAGGCGTAGCCTAGTTTGGGACCCACAGATTACCACGTATTTTGGGTACTTTCACAAAGCTGCGAGGATAACTCTGTTTGTTATTTATATTAGGCTAATAATTAGTATAAATAAAAACTCGTCATAGGTATTAATTTAATGTTTGTAAGTATCCATTGTATATTCTTTAAGAAAATAAATAAATTGAAATTGAATTGAAATTGAAATACATCTGAAATTGAGACGAATTGTTGAAAATAATTTTTAGCTACTTACCTTTTTTTACACAAATCTTTTAAGCTTCCCGAACGAAACCAATACAAATGAAAATGATACGTTCTTATATTTTTAAAAGAAAACACGTAGTTTTTAATGACTGGTAAATATCTTGAGCAAAAAGCGGTGTGGAGGGGAGAAGTTGGCGAGTGTTCACTACAACCAATCGCGTGGACTCACTAGCCGAAACCATCTCGTACCCCCTTCGGTCCACCAAACCTACCTAAAATAGACTACGTGTCTTCAAATCACGAGTGAATAGGTTTCTTCTAGGCAAGCGAGCTCCATCATAATTCGTAGACCATAATCATCGCTTAACCTCAGGCGAGTTGTAGGTCAAACGCAAGCCTATTAATCTATACCTACTTCTATACTAATATTATAAAGAGGAAATATTTGATTGTTTGTTTGTTCGTTTGCATTGAATAGGCTCCGAAACTACTGAACCGATTTGAAAAATTATTTCACTGACGGGCAGCTACACTATCCCCGGATGACATAGGCTATAAATGCTATAACCTATACCCGTGCGAAGCTGGGGCGGACCGCTAGTAAAATATAAAAAGCCAGAAAGTACAATTATTATTACTTTAGTATTGTGCAAAAACAAAATGCTTAAATACTTACGTCCATCCATGTAGACTATTAGATATCTGATAATGGATTTCCAGTATTCAGTACACATAGTACTATCGGTTCGGATGCTTCCATTCTCCTGCTAAGAATGTTGTGGCTTTGTTCTGGTTCTGGTGGCACTGCTACCGGAGGGAGCTTCACACGTTAAAACGACCCTTAAGAGTTTATATTCCGTGAACTTGGGTAGCGTTGCATCAATTTACGTGGTTATGGCAAACAGCAACAAATTCATATTTCGGCTATAAATAGTTAAGTATACAAATAAGTTAAATGTAATTTTGGAAACATGATTGGTGAAATTTTTCTTGATAGAATAATTCGGCGAAAACAGGCTTTCTAAAACACGTTTTAAGTTTTTTCTCCGCGTCTGGATGTTGGTAACAATTTATTTATACATATTCTAATGGTCATTTGTATAATTTAATTTAATGTAAAAATTAGTTTTATTTAAAATTAAAATAGTTCTTGAGTGATTTCAAGTTTTTAGCATAATATGTCGCTTCCGTAATTTAGTTCTGAGGCGGGTGCCGATTCGTGCGTATATCTTCCTGCAGGCGTAGATAGCACATTTTTGTCACTGTTTCGCGCAGAGGCAAAACTTGAATTTGAGCTGACGAAATATCGACTCGACTCGGTTTATTTCTGGATTTAAGTAAAGCGTTTGATTTTGTTGATCACGATATACTTATAAGTAAATTAAACTCATATGGCGTTAGAGGAACTGCAGAAGCTTGGACTAGGTCATATTTATCTAATAGACAACAATTAACGCGTATTACAAAACTGGATCAAAATACAAACTGCTTGCAAGACTACGATTCAGAGAAAAAAAATAATCATCATGGAGTTCCGCAGGGCAGTATACTTGGCCCAGTTTATTTTCTTTATTATGTGAATGACCTACCCACATCTGTTAAACATAGCAGTATATTGTTTGCGGATGATACAACTATTGTGATAAAATGTCAGAATATTAATAGTTATGAAAGTGATGTAAATGAATGCTTGGCAGATATTATAAGATGGCTTGCTTCTAATAAATTAAAAATCAATATGTCGAAAACAAAAATAATTCAGTTCAAAACCTTTCAAAAGAAATTACCCTTATTAAAGATCACATACGGTAACAACACCATTGAACAGGTCAATAGCACAAATTTTTTGGGAATTAACATTGATGCACATTTAACATGGAAAGATCACATTCATTTGTTACGAAGTAGATTGGAAAGCTTTGTTTTTGCCTTGAAAAAATTGAGACAATGTACGTCTCAAAAAACTGTTTTGACAGTATACCATGCCCATGTTTGTTCCATTTTACGTTATGGAATCATTATATGGGGTAACTCCTGCGATATTAAAACAGTTTTTGTTGGTCAAAAGAAATGTGTTCGTGCGATGTATGGGATGAAGTGGGATGACTCATGCAAACCAGTTTTCAAATCCAATAACCTATTAACAGTTCCTTGCTTATATATATATGAAATGGCTAAGTTTGTAAGAAATAACCCTACATTGTTTGATCTTTACGACAATATTAATAAAAGATCTGCTCCTCAAGTTCGTCTCAAATTACCTCAACCTAGGCTCGAGCTGTTCAGAAATAACTGTGTTCACATGGCTGCTCTAATTTTTAATTCTCTTCCAGGAGAAGTGGTAGATCTCCCATATAGGCGTTTTTGTACACAGTTGAAGAAGTGGTTGGTAAAGGAGTGCTTCTATGAAACTGAAGAATTCTTAAAGAAAACGGCATGTCGTTTTTATGCGTATGATGCTTGATGATAAATTTATATGTAGTTTTTAATTAATTATTAAGTTTTGACATATTTGTAAATTAATATAATTTTGCACGCCCTTACCCTTTGGGCTGTTAATGGATGAACATGTAATATCTTAAGACCTTTTATACCCATTGGCAAGCAATTAAAAACTTTGACTTTGACTTTGACTTAATTAAAACTAAGGTACCTACGTGCCAATTTCACCTCCCCCTTAGAACTCCACACTGAACGACAGCCTAGCCATATCCATCCACTGGATGCCCGTGACTCTCACGATGTCGTCGGTCCATTTAGTGGGAGGACCTACACTGCGTCTTCCGGTACGTTGTCTCCACTCAATAAACCCTAAAAAGATCAAAACCAATTAAGAAAAAATACTTTAGTATTGCGCAAAAACAAAGTGCTCAATACTTGCGTCCATCCACGTAGACCATTGCATATCTGATAATGGATTTCCAGTATTCAGAACACATAATATCGGTTCGGGCGCTTCCATTCTCCTGCCAAGAATGTCCTGGCACTGCCACCAGAGGGCGCTTTACACGTTAAAACAACCCTCAATTAAAACCAAGGTACTTGCCAACTCCACTCTGACCAGTCACGATTTATACGGCAGCAACTTTAAACAACCCCAACCTAATTTTATTTAAACATTTCCAACGTAATTTCGTTTGAACAATCCATTTTCTTCGAGGCTTATAATGCAACAATCGTAACTTAATTAAGAAAGGGAAACAAAGTGCAATTTATCTTCGAGCGCGGTTTGAAAATTAATTTTCCAACTTCGTGATTCAGTTTTTCATAACCTAGTTAAAAGTTATCAATATTTGGATTTTCCTGGTGATCGTTGTTATATTTGTAAACAATGAAATCTGTAGGGTTTCGTTTTGTTGCGGTAGAGAATAGCGAAACGACGAAAAAGACATGTTATAAACAATAGTTAGGTAGCTGATAATCTTAAAATGTCTGAACCATTTATTCCTTTTTATAACAGTCAGATTTTTACGAATCAATGCTAAAAACACTCACGAACCCCTTTCAAACAAAAAAAAAAAACTAAATCGAAATCAGTTCAGCCGCTTAGATGCTACAATGACACTGATACACAAATACATAGATACACAAATACACAGCTAAGCAAATACACAGATATACACCGATACTCAGGAACACAGATTAACATACGCACTGATACACACGTTAAACTTATAACACCCCACTTAAACTAGTAACTTTGAACTTAAGGATTCGTATTATTGGAGCTGGTACTACTGAGCTAAAGTTGATGAAATTTGTGTGGGATCACCTTGAGAGTTGCTTCGACATTATAAAAAAGAATCGCGTTAATTGGTACACAAAATGTCGGAGAAATTGATGTACATACAAAACAATAAAAAAGTGCTGAGTTGAGAACCTCTCTTCTAACGTCGGTTAAAACACTTGAGTGGCTCTGTCAGTGGAATCTTAAACTAACAATCAAATTTAAACACGCAACTTAATATTTAGCAATATATTTTGTCTTGAAAGTAGCTTTTAATATTTAAAATATCACGTTTCGTATCTTTAAACATAATTAAATTTAGTAACTTGATTCTCAAGATGAACTTTGAATTTAGTAAAAAAACTTACACGAGTCTATGAAGTTAATAAAAGCAAAGCTCAGAAAAAATAAGTAAATGGACGCCTTATACCTACAGTTTCCCCTTTAGCACTTACACCCCTCTTGGTCGTCCATTTGATGACATTTTGAGCATATTATTTGCAGTTGTGTGCCGCTCAGTATTGAAGTGTGCGTTTGTAGAACTATAGTAGGAATATTATGTCAATGTGTGCAATACGTGTTTACCTCGCTCCTTTCAGATTTTGGCAGACTTTTTTCGGTACTAGCTCGAGTTTGAGCAGATATAAAGTCAGAGATATACATAATATAAGGATAGGTCTGGGATAAGGACTGCTCTTTGCAGTGCAAGTACCGTTCTTTATCGATCGTCAAATTTGACAGTTAATATCATCGAATTCGATAAAATTCCATTTGATCAGTACTCGCTATGATTGATTCTATGACATTTCGTCGAATTTGACGATCGATAAAGAACGCTATTTGCACTGGGGGTTCGTTAAACTCATCATTAAGAACAACTTTTACTATGAGACGTAACCCTACTACCAAAAAATATGAGCTTTCCATTTTGTCGAGTGTGAAAAATCTATAGAATAGCTGGGTTTTTTTTCGCGATTTCAGTGTTGGTACCATAGTAAAAGTACAATGATGACTAAAACTAAACCTTTCGGCTTAGCATACCCTATCTATATAGCCCTGTATATTATCAAAGGAGCGAAGTAAAAGGAATAATTCATTTCGAAACTCATTCAAGTGTCTATGTATTCTAATCCAATGTAAAGAACTTGCGAACGCAAATGTCTTGCGTCTCGTTTCATTTCACATGAAATGAAAGAGACGCAGCGCATTCGCTTTCACTAGCTCCGCTACGTCTGCACATGACATTAAATGTTAGGAAAGTTGTGGAAAAGTCAAAGAAAACTCCACGACTCATAAAAAAACTTCTATCTAGTAGTAAAAGAATCCATCCTCTCCTCTTTGTGAAACAAGACTATTTACTTAGAACTTTTAAACAAAAGTACTACAGTCTGTTATTCCGTACCAGTTAGTGGGAGTTTTGAACAGACAAAATAACCGTTGAGCTCAATGTTAAACGTATTTTCGTTTCAAAGGTTCGACGCTCTTCTAGAATCAACAAACGGGAGTCATTTATTTTATCAGATTTTGTACTTAGTGTCTTTGTAATAATGTTGAATATTTCTGAGTACCTTTTGATTAGAGCGATAAACAAAAAGACTTTTGTTCGATTTTTTGTTGTTTTGGTTATCGTTTTAATTGATTACTATCTGCTATCTGATAGATTTGAGACTGAATGCTTTTTTGGTAATAGTTTCTTTATTTTTATATATTAAAACCCCAAAAATAGTATTTTTGGCAGAGAAGGATTATTTTGCAAACGGTACACCTAGACAAAAAATTGTGTACCAAACCTCATAATTGCACATTAACACCAAAACTACACAAAAGCCGTTTATTTTTTTTACGCCGAAAGTGCACAAGTTTAC
The DNA here is from genome assembly GCA_932305915.1 of Agriopis marginaria. NCBI lineage: Eukaryota > Metazoa > Arthropoda > Insecta > Lepidoptera > Geometridae > Agriopis > Agriopis marginaria. The sequence continues at coordinate 11,440,055 of OW029930.1, forward strand.
ATTTTTTTAACGTTGTCGCCACACTCGAGTGTTTGCAAGTGATATAATGAAGTGAAACGTGTATTTTCATATTGTTTTAAAACTCTATGCAAGCCACAAATTCTTCACTATTTTACTGTACTAGAGCATACGTAGGTCAGTCAAATACGTAAGGCGAAGCGGCATGCATGGCGTTAAGGTGGAACGTTTTAACTATGGCGGAAAACTCAAATTTTTAATAGTTTTTCTGTCCTTGTAGCTAGGCCGGGTAATTATTGCAATAATAACAGTGTTTGCGCAAATCACTGGGTGGTCTTAACATTATAATAATATCATCATCATCATCAGCCTTGAGTGACCCACTGCTGGGTATAGGCCTCCCTTTGTTTATGCCACTCTCCCCGGTCTCTCGCTATTCGCATCCACTCGTTCCCGACAGATCATATACAGCTATTTATTAGTATAACCAAGGAAGAAAGAATAACCAAGGAAGATAGACTAAGGGTGGGTTGCACCACCTTACTTTAACTTTAACAAACGTCGAAATTTCAGTTAAAGTACCAGTTAGACAAAAAATTCGTTGCACCATCTGACAATTGTTAAATGACGTCATAACTTTAACTATTAACCGTAACTGTCTACGATTCGCTACTGTTTATTTTAAATATTTGTCAATTGCATTAAATATAATTCCAGCTTTGCATCTGGAGTAAAAAAGGTCTCATTTGACTTGCAACCCTGGTAACTTTAACTATGCTAGTGAATACGCTGGTGCAACGCATTTTGCAGTAACTGCTAAAGTCATCGTTAATTTTATTGTCAAATTTGTCATAAACCTTAACTTTAACTACTACTATGGTGCAACCAAGCCTAAGAGGAAAGACAATAGCGGAACATTATAGCGTAGCTCGGAAATTTGCCTAAAAATGGCATAAACTTAGATGGCACCGTAGTTTGGCCGTGCTATAGGTTGTCTTGAACTTCCGTAAGCGCTGCAGTCAGATAGCGTATGAAAGGGTTCTACAAATTACCATAGCGCTAGTATCGCAGTCAAGTTTCGCAACATTACTCGTTTTTTACGGTAAGTTACAAGGACAAAAAAAATGTGTGTAATTTGAATTTCCCGCCATAGGTGAAACGTACCACCTTAATGGCTTTAGTCTGCAAAAAAAAAACAATCTACAAACAACACAGACGAATATTCTCTCTAACGAATCCTCCCTCATATATTCATTTGACAGTTTGGAACGTCATAAATATTATTGTGACAGTTTTCCACGAATGCACGGTGTGATGATTTTATTTACAACTGGCTTCGTGTCAAAGCATAGAAAAAAAAATTACCTTCTCTTTTCTGTGTGTCAAAGGTTGTGAAATACTCAAAATAGTAACATTTGCTCAATGACGTCATACCTGTCCATTTGCTATAATTAAAATGCAAAAAAGTTAACATTTGAAACTAGGATAGTAATACACTGTTTTAAACTATCATGGTTGTTCACTAAAGTTGTATGGTAAGACTAAGAAAGAAGGTTCTGGAATGGAGACCACGGACCGGTAAGCGCAGCGTAGGACGTCCACCCACAAGATGGACAGATGACCTAAAAGAGACCGCAGGGAAACGCTGGATGCAGGCCGCTTCTAACCGGCCTTTTTGGAGATCGATGGGGAGGCCTATGTCCAGCAGTGGACGTCCTACGGCTGAAATGATGATGAAGAAAATTTCACAGATTAGCTATTTCGGTTTATGCATCAGAAGAAAATTGTATACTGATGCATAAATGGGTACAAAGATATTATAACATTACGTACCGACATAAGCTTTTCAGTAATTTGTATCGAAATTTTGCGATGAATACATGATCATTTAATTTATAAGTTGTAATAGGTACTCAATTATTCTAACCCTAACTTAATATTATAAAAGCGAAAGTAACTTGGTCTTTTTGTCTGTAGAACTTTACTGCTAAACGAGATAAGCCGATCTTAGCGGAATTTGGCAGGAAGATAAAATGTGCATCATGAGGACAGACATAGGATACTTTTCTCCCCAAAAAGGCGTAAAAACTGGAAAATCACGGCTAACACCGCGGGATTCAGCTATTTCAATCATAATTATTTTAATTTTCAATATATTTATAACATAATACAAGTGCTTTTATTAACTAAACAAAATACAAGCTAATACTAACACTACAAATACAGTTAGACTGCCCATAGACCGTTGAAGATCTAAAAACAATCCAAATGCTCAAGCCCACTACCAGTTGGCAGCGTACCCAGCATGCTGGTGGCATTACCACGTTGAATGGCAATGCTTATGCGTTGAGCCAGAAACACGCCAGCATTTTGGTCACGCGTCGTATTAACTATTAATTAATATAAATAGTTATACGTTATGGATGCAAATCTGGAATATAAACCATTTCATTTCAATTTTTCCTCATTTCATCACAAAAATTGGATCTGTATAAAAATAAACAATCATCTCTAGTATCTTCAATAGGCGGTCCTCAGTTTGTAGCTTAAGCTAAATGCATTTTTCATGTAGTGAGGGCAACTTGTGCCTTAGTTCATATGTACTCGGACGATTGGCACTCGTTGCTTCTTCTTGTGGGGAAACGTATTGTTCTGTTTGGTGTTTTTTTTATTGGTTTCTTTTTGATGTGAAACTATTGGCGCTACCTTTGCAGTATAGTTATCAATTTAAAAACCAACTTCACACAATTTTGGGTAGGTACTTGAATGACAATCTGTTGTCACCCAAGTAACATAATTTTCAAGTTATTTTGATTTTAAAGTCAAACTACTAAATCAATTTTGATGAAATTTCTATGGAACTAAACTGAAAGTAAATATTTTCAATTTAAAAAAAATATTCCAAATCTATTCATAAAAGACGGAGTTCTGTGGTAACAAACACACAAGAAACAATCCAATTGAGAACCCTCCATTTTAAAGTCAGTTTATAATTTACTCGTATTCCGTGACGGACGTGACGTCATGATTATGTCATCACGTTTCAAATCTACCGGGCGTCCGGGTCATGGAGCTTTTCAATCAAGAACAAGCATTATAAAGAGCTTCGTGCATCCTTTATCTTGCTTGTACATTCAGACATTTTGAAAGTATAATTAAAACATTTTAACAACAAGCGTTTATTTAAAACCATTTCTGAAGTGAAAACTTCTTTAGCCGCGTAAGCGGTTTTTGGTAGGGGCAAAACGACCCTACTAGTATGGGTTCACGTCACCGACATGCTTATGACTGTGACGTGCTGCGTCAGACTGAGTTTTAAGTTTTCACTTCTGTCGGCAGTCCCCATGACTGCCTATTTTTTTACAGCCTTTATTTAAATTTGAATTAGATTTAGAATTTGAATTGTTTCTGTGATTAAGGTTTACTCATAATGCCTGGTTACAGATTTTCCTTCTCATTTCCGTTCTATTTACTTCTCTTTTCTGTGCCTCACACCACCTCACACCAATAGGAGATCACATCAAAACAGACAAACATACCTACTGCCGAGTAAAAGATAAATGTGAAAACTACGTCGTGGAGCTTGCTACGCGCTGGCGTAGACACAAAATGCTACGACCTACGGCGTAGGCTACAACTTTCCATTGCTTAGTAAAACTAAGCACACCTTAGCTGTACCTCTCTCTAGTCTGATTTGGTCCCATACTTAAAATTGTCCATAACCACTTGTTCGCGCACGAGTCATAATTTGCTTGTGCACGGTGTATTCATTCAATTCGCACTTAGGATTGGCCCGCTCGGAAAAGATTATGCTGTAAATGTGTAACTTTGGCTTACGACGGGGTAAAGGATGAGTATTGGTATGAGTAGTCTAATGGGTAATAGACATAATTATTATGCCGAAAAAATAAATTTATCATCCCCTTAAAAAGTTTAATCTTTTTGTTTTTAATGTCAGTCACATTTAAAAAATTGTGACTGACATTTTTCTATGGAACAGCAGATTTATTTTGCGATTTCAGGGTTGACACCTCAGTAAAAGTTGTACGTAGTAATGAGTAAAATGACCACCTTTCGGCTTAGTACGCTCCTTCCGTGTAACCATGTATAGGTAGTAATAAGTTCTTTTAAAATTTCTGAGTAAAGGTGTTACTGTCTGAACACTCTTCCCAACACGCCGCAGTGGAGATTGCAACTAAGTTCCCACTCAGCACAACTTAGTGGTAGGTGCTTTTATATGACGCGACAATTTTTAAGAACAATGTGCAGTAAACATGGTTCTTTGTCATTTTACTAATAAGATGTGAGAAATACAAGTGTGATTTTATTTGTTCCTCTTCCAAGTAGCAACAGAGTATCGGAATGACGCAATTTTGCATAGAGATAGTTGGAGAGCAGGAGCGTTATAGTTTTACGTATACCTCTCTAGTATGACAGCTTTAAGATACTTTTACATTATAGTTTCACCAAGATCTCCCTAGGATGACAGTTTTGAGATACTTTTACATTATAGTTTCACCAAGACCTCCCTAGCATGACAGATTTAAGATACTTTTACATTATAGTTTCACCTATAGGTTCACCTAGATCTCCCTAGGACGTCAGCTTTAAGATAAAACCATAACGATGAATATTATAAGCCTCTTTCCATGTAACGGTATATTATGCGTTTGCTCGCGTTTGTTCGCTATGTCGAAGTGCCTGGTGCGAATTTTCCAATGACGTTTACTTACTCGATTGCTACGATTTGTAAGAAATAAGAGCAGCGCCATCTAGCGCCATGTAGATGGAACTGCTTTTACATCATACAAACCGTAGTTAACGTTAACGCTGTCAAATAGGTGAACGCAATTGGAAAAACTTACACTAGGCACTCTGCATTGGCACTTTGCATAAGGGGAAAGGTTTAGTTAGGGAGTCCGAGCGCTTCGAATTCTGCATTTTACTGCTTGTATTTTTTTACATTTCTGTACCCGCGGACCCGATCTAAAAGCTATAGCGACGCCCATGGCACTCTGTAAAGGTACGCGGTATAAGATTGTATGTAACATCGCATCGAGAGCTGTAAGTTTCGCGTCGAGCTCAGCAGGTCCAACATCGATCTAATCTCATCTGGCGCGAAGTCACGTATCACATTCGCGCATTTCCCGATGAAATGGTGTCGAACAGTACACGCCGCACCCTATATCAACATGCTGAGAACGAAAATTGTTTTTATAGATTCGATATTCTTCAATTTCAATTCGAGCTCGATCCTTCCCCATATTCGAGAGTTTCAAGACTCGGCGATAGAATCGATTTGCGTTTCAATGAGATACGTGGAAGCGAAACGGACTCCGATTGGTGGTTTTTTTAATGATTTTGTAGGAAATAAGAAGGGTAGTTGATTTGAGGATTAGAAGTTTTGTTGCTCGTCACAGACTAAGTAAAGCTACTGAAAGTCTTTGTTCCTCGTTTAACGTATGTAACGTATGTATGAAATTAAGGAATCTGCTAGTTGTTTGGGAATCCAGCCATAAAAAAACCAGCCAAGTGCGAGTCAGGCTCGCGCATTGAGGGTTCCGTACCACAACAAAATACAACTATCAGTTATTGTTCAGGCTTAACGCCTTCCAAAATTGTCGAAGCAATTGCTACACAGTCACATCTTTAATACTTTGCTACAGTGACGCTCGAGTATAACACAATTATAACTTGGTAATGAACAGAAATTTGTCACTGACTCACACTTTGCCATTATTTATTTTTTGTTGTTATACATTAGAGTGTGTACTATTATCATGCCAAGTTTGACGCTTGTACGTATTACCGTTTTTACATTAGAGCTAATACGAAAATACGTTAAAAAACACGTTTGTTGTATGGGTACCTTTTGTTTTGTTTTGTTTAGTTTTACCTTTGACTTCTTTATTATTTCTTAGTTAATCCGCCGTAACATTACATATTATGTGAAAATTTCAACTGGCTATCTATTACGAATCGAAAGATACAGCCGTTTAAAGATTGGACAGACGGACGGTCGGACAGACAGACATCGTAGGCTTAGTAATAGGGTCCCGCTTTTACACTTTGGGTGCGGAACCTTAAAAAGATTAATTTTCAATGCTGGTTAGTGAATTATCTTACCCAGAGACGTTACAAGTCGGTATTAGCTCCCGCACCAAGCTAAGTTGTCCGTTTATGTGCTGAATTAGAGCCAACTTGTTCTTGGGTCCGCTCGTTTCGCTCTGACTTAGTCTATTAATTATTTTAACACTGTAAAATATATCTACAGCTAGATTTTTCTTTACTAAGTCTCTATCTAAGTCTTTTTATTAACTAAACAAAATATAAGCTATCTAACAGTAAAAATCTATGGTAGGTACTTGGCTATACTTGGCTTGGATTGACTTCAAAATCCATGTACAAATATTATTTTAAAGTTATATGATTATTTGCGGGATATTTACCGTGGTAAGGTTGTGGAATGAGCTCCGCCGAAATATCGGGAGCTCATTCCACAACCTTACCACGGTAAATATCCCGTAAATAATTATATAACTTTAGTGAACAACCGAGATAGTTAGATAGTAGATAATTTAAAATATTATTTTGTTTTTGTTGGGGTATATTAACTTTCTGTTTTCTGTTTTGTGGTTTTTTGAAGTCGGTTTTTTTAATAGATAATTTATTTTAGAATTTTTTGTGAAACTCCTATGATAGTGGAATGCTTAAAAACTTCTTTGACTTTGTTCGGGGCGAACTACTAGTTTATTTATAGATACGATTACACATCCATGCATGAATACATCCTTATTTAGACTTGAACAAAAGACAAAACAAAAGTATTGTAGTGATTTGTTATCGCGAAATTCGTAGAAGTTCTAGCAAAAACCCATATTATTTGAGCTGGTTTAAAAACTACTGAACCCTAATTAATGAAATTTTTGTGGGATCATCTCGCGGGGTTTTTTACATGATAAAAAAAGAAACTCGTTTTTTTGGTTTACAGAAGCCGGTGAAATCAGTAAAATCTACGTTTTTCGAAGTCGGTTAGTAAAAAAAATGCGGGCCGTATTGAGAAACTTCCTCTTTTTTCGAAGTCGGTTAAAAACAGGACTGCCCATAGACACAAAGTAAGACACAAGTCTACTTGTACTGAGGCATGTCTCCCTTGTTTGCCTGATCTAAGTACTAAGCTTTACCAGATTACGATAGTTATGAAATCACAATACAATAGTACAAATTGTGGAATGTAAAATTAGGCAATTTACATCGGAAACTAGGTCCAGACCGCAGGTTCGTTAGTGAGCAATACCTATTACCTAAGTGGAAGTAGAAATACCACAATTGGATCGCTTATCCCCATTTCAAAATTGTTATTATCATAATGGTTATGAAACCAAAACTTTAATTCAGGGTTAAATGGACGATAACACTAAGCTACGGTGGTGATTGTATTTATATTGCATTTAGTATGGAACAAAACTTCGAAGAAAAGTAAGTTGTTCCACAAAAAAATTCGTTTACACTCAAACTAAATGTATGTATATACATGTCGCAGTACCCATGCCGGAGAGAAAGTACAATTTCTTATATTATTCTAGATATTAGTTTTGGTTTTTATGATTTTTAGGGTTCTATACCCAAAGGGTAAAAACGGGACCCTATTACTAAACCTACGATGTCTGTATGTCTGTCCGTTCTACCTTTAAACGGCTGTATCTTTCGAACCGTAATTGATAGTCATTTGAAATTTTCACAGAATATGTAATGTACCGATTAATTAACATATAATAAAAAAAGTCTAAAAGTAACAACGAAAGAGGGGACGGATACAACAAATGTATTTTTGTATTAGCTCTAATGTAAAAACGGTATCACGTACAAGCACTTCATCAAAACTCGCGTGAGGATTCATTATAAATTATCATCATTATTCACATTTATTTATTTTCTGTCTTAATTTTTAAGTTTTTTACATCAATTAATAATAAAAAAATTACATAAAAAAATATAAAAAACTTAAAAACTAGGGTGCCGCCGGCATCGGGGCAGGGCCCAAGCTACCGGTGGTTAGGGCTGCAGAGTGAGGAACCTCCTGACAATACGTGCCGTGTCAAGGATTACCGCCTTCTGCATCTGACCCTTGACCCAACCATCTAGCAAGAGCCTCTTAAGGTGTTGGTCGAGGCTTTTCGCTATAAGACCGTTCACCGATACGACTATCGGGACAATGATCGTCGAGTCAACATCCCACATCCCAATCATTATTATTATTATGGATTTATTACATAATCGTGAGTGCAAGCCGGTGTTATAATAATTTAATAAGTCATCATCATCATCATCATTTCAGCCGTAGGACGTCCACTGCTGGACATAGGCCCACCCCATCGATCTCCAAAAGGGCTGGTTGGAAGCGTTTCCCTGCGGTCTCTTTTAGGTCGTCTGTCCATCTTGTGGGTGGACGTCCTACGCTGCGCTTACCGGTCCGTGGTCTCCATTCCAGAACCTTTCGGCCCCATCGGCCATCTGTTCTGCATGATATGTTGTGCCCACTACCATTTCAACTTACTAATCCGGTGGGCTATGTCGGTGACTTTCGTTCGTCTACGGATCTCCTCATTTCGTATTCGAAATTCGGATTAAACCTGAAATTAATTAATTTTGAATTTGTGTTTTATATAAAGCGCTTAGGGTTCTAAAAGCTTTTTTAGTTACTTAGCGTCAAATTCACGTTAGCGATTGTTTTAACCTTGCAATCGCCAGGTTACGTGGCGATTATCTACCAGCATACGAAGCGCTAAATCAGCGTTTAGCAATAGCTTCAGCACACAAAGCTTTCGGCAATCGTTCGGTTTGCGATTTGCAAGTGCAAATGTTACGGCTGGGAATAGTGAGCAATTTCTAGATTTGCACCGATTCGTATGCAGGTATGCTGTTCGATTTATGCTTTCGTTTGCTTTTTGGGCTTAATTTACTGAGAATTTTCGAATTCCAGCGAGATGAGAAAATAGATTGCTATCTAGGTTTCAGAAAGGTTTATTCTTAAAAAAAGCTCGATGGTAGATATACCTACTTATGAATTTAAACAGTTACTATGCTTTTCATTCAAAGTCTTTGATATATAACATTAAAAACAGAATTCACGAAAAGTGGGCGAAATTCAATTGACGGGGTTTTCCTCCATATTTTAGGTCTTTAAATCTGCAAAGCGAGACGCAGCCGCGCGCGCGAATTCACCTTGATAAAGACCGCCAAATGCGGTTGAAACTATAGTCGGAGTAACCATCTCATCATACTTGAGTAATTCCCGTCTAATATAAATACAATGTCTCTAAAGGTGTTTTTTTTGTGATGTTGAGTATCTAGAAATCCAGAATAGGATAGATCTTCACCAGAATAGGAGATATGGATAGAATCCAGAAAAATTATTCCTGATTAAGCCTACTTTCGCACTCACCACTAGTGCTCAAAGTGGACCGGAACGCACTGGAACAAAGTTCCGGTTCGTGAAATCCCCGTTCCGATGCGTAAAAGTCGACCAACCTGGCAAGTAAAAAAATAAAAACTTGTATCAAGCAATATTATTAAAAAAAAATACTTGATCTCAAATGTAGCATATGTTACTCTGGACGTAAAAAGGAATCCAACGACACCTCACTCGTCCAAATCGGTCGAGCCGTTTAGGCTACAGGATGTACTACAGGAACCCAGAAACATACATGCTTACATACAACACAAAAACATTACCCTCATTCTTGGACAGTCGGTTAAAAGTGCGCAAGGTTTAAAGGAAAATGCGTTCCGGTTCGTGAGTAAGTCCAATTCGACCACTGCTTGCCATGTACCATATCTCCCTTGTTTGTCTGATCTGGAAATACAACTTTACTTTCTGAACATGACAAATGAAAACTCTATAAATATTACCGCTAGTTCATCATCATCATCATCATCAGCCAGAAGACGTCCACTGCTGAACATAGGCCTCCCCCTTTAACCTCCACACTGAACGACAGCCTGCCTTTTGCATCCACTGGATGCCCGCGACTCTCACAATGTCGTCGGTCCATCTAGTGGGAGGCCTCCCTACGCTGCGTCTTCCGGTTCGTGGTCTCCACTCCAGAACCTTTCTTCCCCATCGGTTATCGGTACTTCGAGCGATGTGGCCTGCCCATTGCCACTTCAACTTACCACTAGTTAAGGATTCCTAATTTGAGTCTCCAAATCCGCTTATATGAGTTTATCAGAACAGGCGGCATCCCAACTGCAATTACACAAACCATTTCAATAATAACTCTTGCTTAATCGTCGCAAGTTACTCCCGGTTTAGCGTCACTAATGAGCTTACCGGGTTTCTTGGCAAGCACATATCTTACGCTTCTGCGGGAACTGAAACGTAGGGCTTTGCCGCGATGCAGCGAGACTCTATTTGTTCTAACTGGGATTGTTTTCGCGATAATTAGTATTGTAAATACGTATGTGTTGGCAGCTGTTGCCAGCCAGCGATAGTTTAATGCCTTGCATATAAACTCTACTATAGCTGCATTCTCTCAGAAATGGTACCTTCGTTATAGCAGCTATTCGTTGAGCCATGGTGGAGACGGGTTATGCTGGCCACGGTAATAGAAAAAAATGTAGGGTAAAAAATTATCCTATGTCACTCTCGGGCCTTGTAACAATATCTATGTAAAACAAAAGTAGTAAGGCATATGTAGTATTCATCTAACTACATTTTGGCACAGTCTTTGGGAGATCAACTTATAACATTTTTTTATAATAAATTATTAAAAAGAAACTTGTGAAAACCCATCTTGCCCCGTACAATTTTTTTTTTAAATTTATTTACACACGCACAATAATTAAATGATACAATATTTTAACTTAAATATTTCACCTTATCTAACGTGGTAAATTAACATAGCAAAGAGACGAGCCTAAAATAGTAAGCTTTGCGAAGCAGTCCTCACTAGGATAACCCGTGTCGAGAACTACTGCAGTCCGCCTATCCCACTACACAACCGAGCAAACATTTGCACCAAAAATAATAATATGTAATAGGATATTGGTAAAATGAGTTTGTATGCGAGTTTGAAAATATGATAAAAATAACTCTAATATAATATTATTACAAGGATATAATGATTATATACATAATATTATTTATTATATTATATATATAATAAATTGCTGATATTTTTTAGAACAGCTGATATTTTTTTCGCGATTTCAGGGCTGGTGCCATAGTATAAGTTGTTCATAATGAGTACAATTACCTTCTTTTGGCTTCGAGAGTGTTCCCCTTACACCCCGTATAGGCTAAATGGAATTGGAGTTTTCAGATCTGAAGTCTGCAATTATCGAATAAGTGACTTGAAACAATCATAAGACAGATCTCCATCAAAGAAAATTCAACCTTGTGTTCTTTTAATACAATACATAACAAAAAAAGTTACTATGGGGTATAATGATGGAGTTATTGAAATGGGGCAAGGTGGGGTAAGTTAATTATTGTAACAATAAACACAAATGTGGATTTCTTCTGCGTTTTCATAATCTACACTGACAAGCATTATGAGCCCAACGTGCACAGATCTGGCAGCCTACCCCACACCCATTATCCCATCTTGCCCAAAAGCTTAGACTGAGAAAAATTATTCCTCAATAATATACCGATTAACTGAACTGAACTTAATTATACCACATCAAAGTAAAAACACTAGCAACCAAATACTATAGAAAAGACATAAATTAAAAAGTCACAATTACCTAACAATAAAGATGTTTAACTACACAAAATTAGATCGTCAAGACGCTCAACTAGTTTTCCGCTTGTAAACAAACAACGCGCGCGCGCCACTCGCTGTTTGTCTCGCACTGACCGTTGATCGAGAGTGTCTTTCTATTGGCTTGTTGCTTTCTGTTCGCAAACATCTAGTTTCTTGTATATTCGCGTGCCCCATCTTACCTCGTGTCCCCATCATGCCCCCCTTTCCCCTATTACGTTTCGACACTCCGGCGAACCTTTTTATCTCTCAACTCTCCTTACACAAGCGTTTCATTAATTCTTACGAATTTCAGCTCCATTCTTTCCCTTTCCAATCACGTGGCCCTGAAAGCGAAAGCGGTGACACGAAAAAACTTAAAGGTCAGATAATGCACGATGTTTCCATGTCATAGAAATTGAATATTCTTTCTCCGTGAAAGCGCACGAAAAGGGAAAAGTTGGTGTTATGGACGATTGGGTGAGACCATTTGGCAATATCCCGGTGGAAGTTAAGAGGAACGACTTGTGAAACGTTTTGGCTTTCTAAACTTCGATAGTTCATGATAATGTTAGTAGGTAAGTTTGAGTATACAGGCTAAGTGGAATCAGAGTTTTCAGATCTGCGATTTTCGTATAAGTGACTAGAAACACTCATAAGACAGATCTCCATCAAAGAAAATTCAACCTTGTGTTCTTTAATACTGCCCCGGTGGCTCAGTGACTGCCCCGGTGGCTCAGTTGGTAGTGAACCTATCTTCTGTGCTTGGGGGCGTGGGTTCGATTCCCGTCTAGGACAAACATTTGTGTGATGAACATTTGTGTTTGTTCTATGTCTGGGTGTTAATATCTATGTAAGTATGTATTTAAAAAAAATATATATGTACGTATATCAGTTTCTGGCAGCCATATTACAAGCTTTGCTTAGTTTGGGGTCAGATGACCGTGTGTGAAAAATGTCAAAAAAAAAAAAAAAATACAATACATAACAAAAAAAGTTAAATAAGTGAAAACATATAATTATATAGTTTTGCACTAAGCCTAAAAAAAGTGTGAGCTTTAGACTGCACGACAGAGGTGAAAACTTCATCAAGGTTGACTAATCTCTCTCGCTCCCTTAGTTGACTCGAGCTGACTTTACCCGAATGAGTATCTGAGCGTGATGGTCACGCGAGTTCGGTGCTTTTTCCACATCCCAAAAAGTGACCGAAAGAGTGAGAGTGAGTGAGTGAGTGACCGAGTGAGTGAGTGAAAGTGAAAGTGAGTTTGTGTGAAGTGAGTGAAGTGAGTGAGTGAGCTTAAATAAGTTTTTACTTCAAAAATTATAGATTGTACAAACAGAATTACAGTTGAAATAATATGTCCGATTATTAATGGCCAATTCCAGTAGCTTTGATAAATTAACTTCTGAAATGAAATTACTTTTGAACCCCGAAACAAAGTTATTTTACACAAACAAACGGCAGAATTGTATAATTAATCATTATTAGTAGAATTTGATGAAAAACTGTCTAAAACGGATGTATTTTTAATATCAAAAAAGTATGTTACTAAAATAAAAACCCAACTACAAAATGTTGTCTATAATAATAAACGTATCTTACGACACCTCACACATCAAAATTGGCTAAGCCGTTGAGGCTATAGGAGGTAAGACAGGGTTACGCGGAAAGGGTCTAAGGAGTCCATAGTGTCCATCATTTTGAACAACCTTTTCTATGAAAAAATACATACTTAATTTCACTAGTGGAGAAATGTAATAAATATTAATAACTAGCGGCCCGCCCTGGCTTCGCACGGGTATTTAACAAAAATAACAAAATTAAAAATTATACACCTTAGGTTACATTATTGGAGTTACTATCACCGTACCAAGCACAAGTTCGGTCGTGTATGGAGTACTGCTCTCACCTTTGGGATGGATCAGCTAAGTACCAGCTTGAGGCATTGGAATCTATTGAGAAACGGGCCAAGAAGCTCATCAGCAATGAATCCTTAGTTCGGACTAAGCTTCTTAGTCTTGAGCATCGACGTAAAGTTGCTAGTCTATCGGTTTTTTATCGGATACATTTCGGAGAGTGTGCATCGGATCTGCACGATCTAATTCCTTGCTGCCCATTTTTCTATCGACTGCCAGAGCGGGCACGAAAAATCGTCACCGTTTTTTGATTGATATTCCGAAAACCCGTACGTAGCGCTTTGATTCCACATTTATTATGCGAACTGCTAGTCTGTGGAATGCGCTGCCTGAATGGGTGTTCCCCGATGGTTACAATCTGGGTGTCTTCAAATCACCAGTCTATCGGTTTCTTCTAGGCAAGCGTGCTCCAACGTAGACCGCATCATCGCTTAACATCAGGCGTGATGGTGGTCAAACGCAAGACTATAATTTATAAAAAAAAAAAAAAAGTTATAGTAGTGTAGTGTACTGTAGATAGTGTAGCTTCCCAACACTGAAATAATTTTTCCAATCAATTCAGTAGTTTCAGAGCCTATTCAATGCAAGCAAACAAACAAACAATCAAATCTTTCGTCTTTCTAATATTATAGTATAGAGTATAGATAAGTATAGATTGTATCCCAAAAATCATATTCTTAGACAGAAAAATAATATTACTCAGTGAAAATAGCCCCTATTGATCCCTTTCTGATATCTCTTTTGATACAAAAAAATCAAAGAAGTTTAATATTTTCGAAAGGCTTTCGTTCATCCAGCAAGCTATTGTGAAGAAATCTTTTGTGATCTGATATTGAAATCTAGGAGAGTTTTTGTGGACACCGAATGTCTCCAAATCTCTTGCGTTTCACTGGATATTATTTGGACTACAATTTAAAAATCTTTAGACAAAGATATTTAAAGTTATGGACATCGGAACAAACATTTTCGAACCAAAAGTGTCTACTTTTTAAACCATACTAATTTGTGCATTTTGACTACATTTGTTTCAAGCTCAGTTTAACATTGTTGTAACGTAATAGGATTTAAATTCGTTTGTCGACATTTCTATATATTTATTTATGTGAACGCTTTATCGTAAGTGTTGTAACAGACCCAACATCTATTTGTTTGTAAATCGATGTCTGTAGTCTTCATCTACAATATGAGCTAAAGTTCAAATCTCGTAACTGAATAGTTTCAAAGATCTTTTGTATTATGTTTTATGAAAAGTTTCAAAAATACTCATGTAGTAAATTAATAGCAGTACTTGTACAGTTGAGACTTTATAACAAAAACATACAATATTTATTGTACATAATTAACAACAAAGTAATACACATAGATAGGTATGGTTAATCTAGCTAATAATTTTCTCAAACATGGTATTTAGTGTGTAAATTATTAAAGAACCACCGTTCAACTAAAATTTAAAAACTTGAATTTTAGTTAAAAGTCAATTTGTGTCTTTTTTCCTTTTGTGAGGGAATCCTCACAAAAGGAATAGACAAACCACAAAATTGGTGTCGCACGTGGATTTGGTCTGAATTTGCCAGTGCCATGTATTGATATTTTTTTAAAGTTTCATTATAGTGCTAACAGACGTCTGGATTTGGTTGACGGACCGCCGTCCGACCAACGAAAGAAAGAGGGAGGGAAACATATTTACCTCTCTTTTTCTCCCATTGGCCAGAGGTTGAGGTCAACCAAATCCACACGTCTGTAAGGGCTATTAGATATCGTCAAACAAATAATAGTTAAAGTCAAACAAAGTAAGTCACGGTTAAGTCCAAGACATGCCCTAGTAAAGTGGCGGAGAGTTAAGTAGAGGCTTCTAGAAAAGAGTTTTGGAAACATCACGAAAATACATGTTTCACCTCATTATATTATTTACCTACACTCTAGCACGCTCATGAACACTTAATAAATAATAATCTACCATTATTGCACATTAACACTCGAAAATACACAATACATTGTGGCGTCATGTTTATTCCACGTTGGCGTCAAAACTCCTTGTCTCCTTTAATAGGTCTTTCGCAGGTCCTTCGTAGGTGATGCGAAAAATATTTTAATATGCAAAAAGGTTTGATAAATTTTTTCCACTTTTTCACTCATACGAATACAAAAAGTTTTGTTAGAATCCACAGACGAAAAAATAAAAAAATAAACAAAAATAATGTCCATAGCAAGTGTCCTGGCAACAGAATTCTAATACAATTTCTTATAAGCATCATAAGTTATCATCTGTGGTCATGGGTCACACAGTGCAAGCATTAGCCACCTAGAAAGACTCACATAATATGCCTAGACTCATATTATAATTGTGTAGATAGATAGATAGAAACTCTTTATTGTGTACACCAGAAATAAAAATTACAACACGATAGAAAACACTTACGAGCTAGTGCCACAAGTGGCGGCAGTGGTGGTGTGTATTGTAATTTTTTATTTCATTGTTGTAATGTGACTATAATTTTTGAATTTTGAACGTCGACATGATTTGATTTACTTGAAATAAATGTATTATTATTATTATTCACATATTTATTCTCCTTCTTAAATTTACGGTTTTTTTACAATATTTCCTATAAAAACAAAGTATTATAAAAAAACCTAAACCTAGAGTGCCGCCGGCAGCGGGGCAGGGCCCAAGCTACCGGTGGTTAGGGCTGCAGAAAGAAGAACCTCCTGACAATATGTGCCGTGTCCAGGATTGCCTTCTGCATCTGACCCTTGACCCAACCATCTAGCAAGAGCCTCTTAAGAGCCTTATACATCTTTATTATTATTTATTATTATCATATGCCTCAGCTACGCTCACGTTAATCAATGAACTAGCTGACCCGACAGACGTTGTCCAACCTTAGAACTGTCAAAAGCGAGAAGTTAAATCGTCGTTAAGTTTTTTCAAATTTTAAAATTTTCTGCGCTATTTTCTTAATTTATCTTTCAGTTAGATCCTTTTATGACATTAGATGACAATGTATTAGAAAACTTAAAAAAAGACGAATGAAATCGGGTCGTTCTCAAGTTATGGCGTGACCATAAGGGATAGGGATTAATTTTGATATATTTAAGATATGATGCCGACGTTGCCTGCTTGCTGGTCCCTGCAGTAAATGTACTAATGGATAGCGTCATACACCGGTACTGCAAGGTTACTGCCGTAGTTTGTATTTTATCTATATGTATACTTAATACTATAAAGAGGCAAGGTTTGATTGTTTGTTTGTTTGCATTGAATAGGCTCCGAAACTACTGAACCGATTTGAAAAATTCTTTCACTGTTGGGAAGCTACACTATCCCCGGGTGACATAGGTTTATAGTACATTTAAAAAAAATATAGGGTTCCTTACTAAAACTCCAATAATTTAACTCAAGGTGTAAAAAAATAAAACACACCCGTGCGAAGCTGGGGTGCGTTGCTACTTTTTAATATAGGTACATAGTTTTTACTTAAAAGCTTCAGAGACAAATAAAAGGTGTTAAGTAAAAGGTATACGAAAGCGAGCTAAAAGCTCTGGAAAAGTTCTGCATTTACGCTTTTGCATTGCATCAGCAGTGCTCTAAATTACGGCTGTATTTGCTACAGCAACGAAATGAATTGGCCAATCTGCTGGCTACGATATAAGGCATCAGACACATCTTTATTTTTAACGAAACTTACTAGTTTTGTGGTCAATGTGCAAAAAGCAAATACAAGCTCTGTCCACATGATATTGACTCTCAAAGCTCGTACTGCACTAACCGCCATTCTCGCAGATCAGACAAACAAGCGAGATATGGTAAGGTAGCGTGGCGGGTATGAACGCATCTGGCCTAAATCAGGCTTGATATCTTTACTCGAACTCATCCTGCAGACCACCTTTTCGTTTTTGTGCATTAGGCTATCGTTAGTTCATTGGTGTCGTACTTACAGTTTTTGAGTTATGCGGTAGGTATAATTATTTTTCCTTTTCCACCAATGATTGGGCTATGTAACATTAACAATGCTCGGTTTCAATACTCTTTCTAACCCTTCAACTGCCGTCATATTGTGCATGTGCACAAAATTTTCTGGATGACAAATGACGCCGTATAAATAGAACCACTGACTAGGTAAAGCTACTGTTATCTATATAATATATATAAAAACGAAATTCATCTACTCACTCACTCACTCACTCATCACGAAATCTCTAAAACTAATTGACTTACGAAGCTGAAATTTGGCAGGTACATTCCTTATGGGGTGTAGACGTAGAGGTCCGCTAAGAATTTTGCGAAAGGGCTGAATTAAGGGGGCAAAAGGGGGTTGAAAAATTATATGAAAGTCGACGCGTACGAAGTTGCGGGCATCAGTTAGTCGATTATAATTATAAAGTCTATGCGTGGAACCTAAATAAATATCGATCCATTGACTAACAAAAGATCAGCAGGCGTAGCATGTATGTGACAGAACTTGATTTTTTATTGTGCGAAAGCTCGACAAGCGTAATAAGCGTAAGTCATTGTCACATCCTCGCTCGACATAAAGGGACAAGATTTTGTCGCAGCTCGCATACTAGGCCTGCAGGAACGTTGGCATACCCTAGTGCTAATCCATAAGCGACTTTGAGTCGCTATGTTATAGTACATTTTAGGCAGGCAAGTGAAAAAGTCAGTCTGAGAGACCGCTTGGTTCTAAATTCAATACTCTCTTTTTTATGAATACGAGTACTTACATAATATGTAATCGACCGATCGACTGACCAGTTTGGCTGAGTGGTAGCAGATCTTTCTCATAAGCAGGAGGTCCCGGGTTCGAGTCTCGGGCAGATGTGTGAATATTATTCTAAACTTTGTATTTTGTAGCAATAAAGTTTCATAAACTTACCTGTTTTTAAATGAAATAGTTTTCTTGGTCTATTCTGCACTAAGCCTTGCATAGCTGTGAGGCGTTGAAAAATGACACCGAGCGTTTTAAAAGCGATGAAAAAGCACCACAAGATGCACTTTGGGGTCTGCGTGTGAATGTTTACAGACGATGTAGCCGAAACCTCGCGTATATTGCGGCGGTGACATCTCTACCCATTTCCGTTCCATTTTGCCGATTTTTAGCCAAACTATGCACTGAACTGCCAATATTGGGGAGCGAGTATTTGGCAAGGGTCGGAAAGCGAAGTTCGGGAGTGCTCGACCTGTTCCGTGAGTTTCGCCGCTTCATTCAAATTGTTCAGATCGGCGTAGTTTTTATTTTCAAGCACTGTTCGTAATAGCTTCTATGTACGTGAAGAATTTAAAATATTCGTGTTCGGTGTTATTCATAGTACAGTCAGTGAGAAAAGTGGTTGGAAGTGGATTCATTCGAAGATATTTATTAAAACGGGTTTTATAGATTTTCTCTGTGTCGTGTTGCAAGGACCATTTCTCAATGTACCTACTTTTATAACAAAACGCTACTATGGTAAAATGAAACTCAGTGAAATCTCTAAATCATACTAATACTATGATTGCGAAAGTATGTTTATTTGTTTGTTCCACTTTCACGCAACAACAGAGTGAATTGATGTGATTTTTTGTATAGGGGTAGTTAAAGGGACCTAGAGTTCATAGGGTGTTTTATTCAGGAAAAATTTACGGTTCCGAACGGAATATCCACGCGGGTGAAACCGCGGTACGCAGCTACTGCTTCATAGATTCCACTTCTTTGTGTAGGCATAAATTACCTCATATGCTGACGTCGTCCGCTGACGTCAGCCGCACGTACTAATATACATTGCGATAAAGCACTTGCAACGCTGACGATCACTATGATCAGCGTCGCGAGACTGAATAATATGGTGTACGCATTTTTTGCTTCACGTGACTGACGTCAGTGACTGACAGGAGCGTAGGAACAGTTAATCAATCCTAAAATTTAGGTAATTATCACCTATGCTGACGTCGTTTGCTGACTGTATCTCTTCTCTACATAGTATAAATTAAAGTCGCTTTCCGCTTCTGTCTGTCTGTATGTCTGTATGGCCGCTAACTCCTCCTAAACCACGCAACGGATTTGGATGCGGTTTTCACCGTCAGATACATTTTCACGGAAGGCTTACATATATAACTAGCGACCCGCCCCGGCTTGGCACGTAAATTACACCCAAGCGAAACCGGGCGGGCGGGTTGCTAGTACAAATATAAATTGCGATAATGCACTTGCGACGCTGATGACCAGGGACGAGAGAGTTTGCAATATACGGCAAAGCATTTTTTTTGCTACGCGTGATCGACCGATCAGCGACCGATGTCAGCGTAGGAACAGTAAATCAATCCTAAAATTAAGAGGCAATGATACCATGCATTGTTTCTACACGCTTTTATTAGTTTCATTTGTAACTAACTGAAAATGTAAACAAATCTTGAAACTCGATTTTAAACTTCCTTCTAAATTGTCAAATCGATTTTAAACTTTGCATGTATATGTAATTTGTACGACAATTAATATTAATTTTGTACCATTCAACTGATCTGATGATGGAACCGGAAGATAGACAGTGGAATTCTTTAATGGCTACTAGTAAATTTATTGACTTTGGTCTCATTTAGTTTGTTTTAACGAGTCCCATACAAAGAGTTCTACTGTCCACTTCCCGGCTAAACCATTCGACCTTCATCAAAGTGTAATGTCCCCTCGAGTTTGGGATCCTATGCGTGTTTTATATTTTAAAACATAGTAATTCAAACGTGTATGTCTTGTAAGTGTGGCTGGCTGTACATTGCACAGAGGAAGGCGCCAAAATATCGTAAAACCGGGGCAAAATTGAAATGAATAATGTTGGATCTACCGGCTTCTGTATATATTTGTAGTTTTTCTTTTACACACAATTGTGCATACGATATTTGAGCAAGTTAGAGAATATAGTTTTCGTGAAATTGTGTTCGAGCATGTTACAAAGGACTTCAGAGAAAATCGTGAATCACGTTTTTTGTGTCGTGTGGCTTTGTACTTCTGTATTGAGTTTTTAGGTGCATTTATATGCACATATTTGCGTTTAGGATGGAAAATATTTCACCGTTATGTGAAAGTGAAATAAAAATAAAAATATAAGTTTTCTTATTGTCGATCAATCGATCTATATGTAGATAACGCCACCATGTCGGTCCGAGTACAGGAGCAGAGTTCGAAGGCAATTCCATTGCGTAGAGGCGTGATACAGGGAGACGTTATCTCTCCGAAACTGTTGACTGCCGCATTGAAAGCTCCTTAAAGTTGTTGACGCGTACGTCTACCTAGGACAAAAAGTCGGCTGGGCAGCGTTCGGTAAACATCGCAACGTTTTCTCGTCCAAAACGCCTCAGTGCCTTCAGACAAAAGTCTTCGACCAGTGTGTGTTACCAGTGATGACATAGGTATACGGCACTGAAACGTGATCTCCCACTATGAGTCTTATAAGCAAGCTCAAAGTTGCACAACGATCTATATATAGCCCTATGGATTAGCAAGTTGAAGTGGCAGTGGGCAGAGCACATAGCACGCAGAACAGATGGCCGATGGGGCCGAAAGGTTCTCAAATGGAGACCACGGCGCAGCGTAGGACGTCCACCCACAAGACGTCCATTGCCGGACATAGGCTTCCCTCATCGATTTCCAAAAGAGCCAGTTGGAAGCGGCCTGTATCCGGCATTTTTCTGAGATCTCTTTTAGGTAGTTCGTCCATGGTCTGTCATAAATTCATACTTAGTTATTTTTATCTCCAAAAATGTACGCGGCATTAAGATAAAAATCTGTGCTTACAAAAAATGCTTATACTTGTCTTCGATTTTGGCTGGTCGACAAATTACTGCGCTTCCCCCGGCCATGATTTTCCTCTCGAATGCTCGCTACGTGTTCACACCTGAGCGATCTATAAATCTGCGGGCCTCCGATGCGCAGGGCGCGGGTGTTATAAACGATAAACTAGAGGTTTACTCTTAGATCAGATAACAGGGGAGATATGGTTAGGTGGCGTGGTGGATGCGAATGCATCAGGGTTGATACCTTTAGTCAAACTGACCCTGCAGACGACGTCGCTGCTATTTTACAAGATTTTATTTAATTTATTTAACTTGCAATGTATGTATGCATGTAACTATGTTTGTTCGGGTGGAATCTTGCAACTCAATTTTGAAGCAGATATCTTCAATCGATTGACCTGAAATTTGGCATACTTATGTAAGTTTGGTGACAATGCAATGTTTTGGTACCTTCGAGCTGGTCTGACGATGGAAATAGAAGGTGGCCATAGGAACTCCTAAACGAAACGACGTAACCCCGTCGAGTTTGGGTTCATTGGATTTAATTTTGTCTTCAGTCCTACATGATAAATTCAATATAGCGAACGCCTCAAGATAGTGGGCCAAATGTTCACATCATGATATAAATAAATAAATAAATATTCGGGACATTTTTGCACACATGGTCATCTAACCCCAAACTAAGCAAAGCTTGTGATATGGCTGCCAGAGACTGATATATATACATATATAGGTTTAAATAGATACTTAAATAGATATTAACACCCAGATATAGAACAAACACAAATGTTCATGACATGAGATACGTCTCCATTATTACGACCATGTATGCTACTTTATATGTATGTGTACCTACCATGTTCTGACAAATAAATATTTTGAATTTGAATTTGAACAAATGTTTGTCCTAGGTGGGAATCGAACCCACGCCCCCAAGCTCAGAAGGCAGGTTCACTACCAACTCGACCAACGGGCTATCAAATAAAAGGGTTTGCTGAGAAAAAATACGAAAAAGCATCTGGTTCAAAGTTTTTTAAAATTAATAAAGCTTATTTATGCACGTGGACTATAGTTAGTTAATTGATTTTGCTGAAAGTTTCACAGTGTACGTGAAAAAGTATTAAGTGCCACTTACAGTTTTTAACCGATAAAAAAATGGGGGTTTTAAATTCTTTTGTATTTTTTATGTTTGTTACCCCTGAACTCCGTCATTTAAAAACCAATTTGGAAATTATTTTTTTATCTTGAATGGATATACTTCCAGATTAGTCCCCTAAATATTGCATTACAATCGGTTCTGTAGATTGCATTTTAATTATTATTTTTATATCATAATATTTTAAAAGTAAATAACTTTTTTTTTTTTTTTTTTTATTTTTTTTTTATTGATTGTCATTGCGTTAAACGGTTTAGCAATGTGATGAAAGAAGTGGGTGAGAAATGGAGATATTTTGAACACGAATGATAATTGTACTAAGGCATATCTCCCATGTATGCCTGATCTGAGATACAAACAATACCGTTCTACTGTAATTGGCTGCATTTCACATTGGTTGTGGTTAGTTGGACGAGTGACGTTTACTTATTAGTTCCGTGATCCAAACTTCGCCGGCGTTAGTTCACAAACTTGACATGCTTTTAGACGGACAACATGAAGTGGAAGCTTCCGATAGATGAGGGGTTGGTATTCGATATTGAATGAAATATTTGAAATATAGCAGAAAACGTTCTGTTTTTAAGACGTGTTTTTCACAAGAAATTCGATTTGGTTGTATTTTTTTTAATGTTTGACACCGATTTGTAAAATACTTTTTTATTTGAAAGGATATACTTTCAGATTGGTTCCATAGAAATTTCATCGAAATCGATTCCGTAGTTTTGAAGACGGGAAAGTGACAAAGGTTACTTTTATCCCGAAAAAATTATACAGTTCCTGTGGTTGCCCACGCGGGTTAACCCGTGAGGCACAGCTAGTACGTATATAAAACTCTTTCGGTCCATGTCAGTTTCTATAGCAGCCTCCAGTTTTAAGCAATAAAGATTTTGCTTAAGACATCGTTTGAAAAAAATAAGCTCTGCTGCTTGAAAATAAAGACTTATTTCGATATTTTTCCTTCCGTATGATGAATGCAATACTCGTAAACCACTGCAGTTTTAACGCCTCATATGCATTAAAGTGTAAAACTTAGGTCGATAAAACGCGGTGCCTGAAGCTGACGAAGCATATACGATACACGATATCTGGTTCAAGCTTTTATAAATATACTTACATCAGCGTAATTTTTGCTGAATAAAAGACGTTTTTGTTCACCATCTCACCTACTGTCTACAACAAAGTACGCTTTCCTAGAAGAAACCGATTTACTCAAGACTTGACATCACTCAGATTGTAATTACCGGAGAATATACACTGTATCCTTATGTATACTTGAATACAACAAGATTAATACGTTTGGGAGCTAGGATGCTATAGACAGACATACAGATAATCATCATCATCAGGTCAGCCACGGATAGTCCACTGCTGAACATAGACCTCCTTCCATCGATCTCCAATAGGGCCGGTTGGAAGCGGCCTGCATCCAGCGTTTTCCTGCGGTCTCTTTTAGTCTGTCCATATTGTGGGTGGACGTCCTACGCTGCGCTTACCGGTCCGTGGTCTCCATTCCAGAACCTTCGGACCCATCCGACATCTGTTCTGCGTACTATGTGCCTTGCCCACTGCCACATAGATACACTCATTAAACTTATAACACCCCTCTGTTTGCGTCGGGTGTTAAAAATAAATATTATCTCTATCATCTTCTTATATAAATAATAAATTGTTTAATTAATGGGTATTTTATGAAGTATAAGTCCAACGTTGCGCACTAGATAGCAAAACCCATGAGAATAGAGCGCTCTCGAAATGAGCTTTTTCACATTTAATTAAGTATTTAATGAAATAAGATAATGTCACAGACATAATATATCCAAGTAGACGCCACAAGTCGACCTACCTTACATGTCACATTTCCGATACAATTATGATTAATCGTCATAACTGAGTCCGGCTAAAATCAGTCTGCTTAATCGGTGCCGCTCAATAGGTCGACAACACTTGTCAGTTTGAAACTAAAATGGTTATTGTGCAATACTGACTTGTAAGGTTACCGCATATAGCATTGGCCGACAGAATAAAGATATTTCTTTTCACTTTTAGGTACGAAAAATTTTACATGCTGGTTTTCATACAGTTTGGACCGCTTGTGAAGTCTATATAGGTCTGTGGATAATGCTAATATATATTTTCAAACATTATTTTGAAGAATTAGGTTCTTGCTTCGAGTATTTGTAGTACCATTTTATAAAAGTAAGGCCTTTATGAAATGCTTTTCGTCTTTAGAGTGGATGTATTTATAATGGCCAAGAGCGAGTTGAGACACACATATTATAGGGTTACGTTATAATAGATAGTAAGTTTTTTTAGGAATATTTTAGAAATTACCTAGGTTGTAGAATTGCAAAAAGACTTTTTGCAATTTAGTTTCTAACGAAGCTTTGCGGACTTTTTCATAGTGTTTGGGGTCAGATGACTGTGTGTGCAAAAAATGGCTCAAAAATGTTATTTTACATAACATAATATTCTTTTTAGAGTCACTCAACGTAGCGCAAACTGGACATCACTGCGTATGCTGTTTTGATTGTAATGATGTTTGTGTTGACCACAGAAAAGAGAAGTAAATAAAACGGAAATGAGAAAGAAAATCTGTTATCAGACATATTAGTGAAGCTTGATTGAACATTCTTATTTAGATCAACGCGTTGAACACCGCATCACAGTTGCTAACTGATTTTGAATGACTGACGTTTCTTTTATGTGAGCGCAACTGGCTACAACAAATTTCTTACAAAAATGCTTTGACAGCTGTTTTAAATTAATAAAAAAAAACTTTGCTGTGGTGTTGACGCATCATCTATACTAATATTATAAAGAGGAAAGATTTGATTGTTTGTGTTATATAAAACGTGGTATCATTAGGTCGAGGCAATGGCAAGAGAGAGACATATTATTAATATATAATCAGAAGTTAGACAAGAAAGACACATTATAATGAGATACATTTTGTTTTACCGAAAAAGCTAATAATTACAAAAAAGAATACAAAGTTGTAGACAGTGACCAATAACTTATGATGTATTGCTTGAAAATGCTCAGACAAAAGTTATCTCAGTTGTATTTTGCTGTCTTATGGGTTTAATTCAACGATTAACGTCTGATTTTTACACAACTTTGAGACGACAAAATTCGAAAAATAATACTTTTTTGTTTTAAAAATTAGAAAAAATAGTTATACTTTTCGAGTTTTACCGTTTTCACAGAAGAAGAGAGTTCTCAATTCGGTTGTTTTCATTTAAAAACCGATTAGAAAAATCTTTTTTTTATTTGAAATAAAGGTTTTTTTATCAGTTTGGTTCCATATGTCATCTAAGTGAAACGAAATAGCGTATTTTTCTTTTCCGGTACTTTTGTTTTTTGTGAGGTTCTCTATACTAATATTACGAAAAGGAAAGATTTGATTGATTGTTTGTTTGTTTGCATTGAATAGACTCCGAAACTACTGAACCGATTTGAAAAATTCTTTCACCGACGGGAAGCTACACTATCCCCGTGTGACATAGGCTATAATCTATACCCGTGCGAAGCTGGGGCGGACCGCTAGTTTTTTATATTGAGAATTATGTTAGCCGAAGTATTAACACGGGTGTATGTTAATATATTAATACTGGTAGTATAGCTGGTACACGAGTAACGAAGGATATAAACAGGTATACTTTTCGAATTTTCAAAAATGTGTGAAAATTTATTGCCGAGTTGCAACCTTAATACATTTTCACTGCCAAAGTAATAAACACTATCAAACACATAATTTCGGGTGATAAATCCCCCGAATAATGTTTCCTTTGTCATTTCTTATATGGAAATGATAAATAATTCATCATTCGAGCCTTACTTAGTCTAAGTACACCATATTTCACATCGGGCCCTTCTGTGGATGCGACATAAAATACAGCGACGGCGACGTTACCATATACCCACAAACAGTGACTTAACATAGAACAATAGCTGTAAGAGCACATTATTACGATATAAGTAGGGTTTTTCTTTTTGGGGAGAGTTGTATGGTGTTATCTTAACATAACAATCTAGCCTATGACACTCCGGAATTTAACAACATCAAATTCCGGTCATCAACAGTCATTCCGGTGAACGGCTTTACAGCGAAGAGTATCGACCAACACCTCGCTAGATGGTTGGGTCAAGGTTCAGATGCAGAAGGCGGTAATCCTTGACATGGCACGAAATGTCAGGAGGTTCCTCACTCTGCAGCCCTAACCACTGGTAGCTTGGGCCCTGCCCCGCTGACAGCGGCATCCTAGATTTACCTTTTTTATAATATTTTGTTTTTGTATTAAAATTGTAAAAAAAACTTTAATTAAAGAAGAAAAATAAATAATAATAATAAATCATTTATTTGGCGAAAGAGTTACAAAACAATAGAAAACATAGTCAATTGGAATAAAAAAAAACTCGAATTTTGCCTCAAACAAACGATGAGTTTAGAGTGGGTCGTATGAGCATGGACAGTGGAATCTGAGGGGCCAGCGATTAGTCGACTTCATGAAGAAGGAGGAACTCTATCTGATAAACTTTTCCTTTCAGAAGCGACCATCCAGACAGAGGACGTGGATGAGCCCCGATGGTTCGACCAAAAATAAGATCGACTTCATCATAACGACCAAGATGCGAATATTCAACAATGTCTCGTGATCAGCCGGGTGTGAAGCTCAGTCACTGATTACTTCAGTGTTGCGCCGTAGGTAATCCTATCCATCCGTGATTTATACCAGAAGAGGGTCAATGTGGAAAATTTCATAAGCGATATATCATCGTTTCATATGCAGAACTATTTAAAAGTATACGTAGAATATGCTTTTTTTATTTATACTATATCAGTTGCAGCAGTTGCATCTACCATATTACAGCAATAGTTAATTTTACCAGTATTTTTTTGTCTTTATATGTATTCGAGATGTGCGAGCGAAGTAGCAGTTTCGGGAACTAAGTTCTCGCGTCGATACGTGAGTAATTTTAGTTACCAAAATTCAATAAACGAATGAACATGTAATTTTATCTCTAAATCTACACGCTGCTAGACAGAGCTTTGCTCTTTATATGACCCTAACATTTCAATTAACTCAAAATCCCTTACGTTTTACCGTTTATGCTTTAGTCGTATAAAAGTACTTATGCGGGCACCTCAAAACTAAGTAAATTCATGCATTTAAACTAAGCTTAACTACTACCAGGAACAGAGAAGGACGAAGGTACGAATGTGTTTGCTTTAGAAATTGTCTGCGTAGCGTATCTTGTTAACCAAGTATGAGAAGTGGAGCAGAAACCTACCCTAATTATTGCAAAGAAGAAGCAAAAAACTCAAATTAAAAAAAAAAAAATTGTGCTTCGAGTCTCTCCGCGCGGAAGAAGTTATACTTCAACAAGGAACCCTAAAATTATAACTAGGGCAAAAATATCAACAATTTAAAAACATGCTTTTCTCGAGATTCGAAGCTAGCTCCTTAGGCTTCTCAATCCATTAGCGACACCATTACACTACCGGAGCTGCTAGTTGCAGTGCGAAAAAAGGGTACGCATTTCGCAACCATACGAGAGAGAAAAATTCCACCTCCATGGTAGCGTTAAACGTTTAACGCAACCTTGTTGCAAGTCTCATAAGAAGCATAACTTCAAAAATATTAATCGTTTAAAAGATAGCATATAGACAAACACAATAAATTTTGCAAAACACAAATAAAACTATTCATTTAAAAACACAGATGTGCTAAGTTCAGGAAAAGAGAGCGTATTGTAAAATAATAATTTAGAAACAAAACAATTTTTGTCATCACGGATTTTGATAACTCTTGTACAAAGGTACAGGTTAAAAAACCAAGAAAAGAAAAAGATAAAACAAATAAAAAACGCAGTTACGAAAAATTTGAATAAGGCCCCAGATCACAGACTAGGTAAAGCTATTTGCCCCAGATAAATGTCAGAAATATCGACAAACTACGCACAGATTTTTTTTTACTTCTCTTTTCTGTGAACTACAGCGTGGTAAAAAAGGAATAGAAATTAATGAGGGCACCACTATCGCAATAATGTCTAAATACTAGCAATCCTGTGTACATCCGAGGAAGATGATTGGATGAAATTTTTCCACTGACGTGTTTTCCACAGTATTGTGAGAAGAATGACGTATCTAGATCTAATCTATATTTAAAAAAGCTTTCGTTCTAAGACAATTTTTCCAAGCTAATTTAAATTGTATGTTGTTAAATAAGGTCTAATTATTGAGCTTGCAACAAAATGTGAAGTAAATATACAAATTACTTGCAATTTAAGTAACGATATATAATTATAATATAATTATATATCGTTACTTAAATTGCAAGTTTACTTTTTACTTTTACTTTTTACTTTTTTACGGGTAGAACTCTATATGTATATATTATATACAATAGAGTTCTACCCGTAAAAAAGTAGCGGGAATTTAACTAATTATACTATAATTTTCATTGTGCTTTGTGCAAACCATATTCAAGAAGAAAATAATAATAAACGTGTTCTACGCAGACTGGAACAATATTAAATTAACTTGTTGAATATTAAGCTTTCGTTTTCGATCTAAAACATTTTATTTATTTTGCAAAAGCGAGGGAAAGCGAAATTGGAAATACCTCCCTTTGTAATTAAGGTAGCCGGTATCACCGTCTCCTCTTACATCGTCGACAAGATGCTAGTGAAGAAAATTAAAATTTATTTCCGTCACGATTGCCCATTACAGGAGGAGAGATTTTCCCGCTCCCTCAAGAGGAAATTTAGTTCATTTGGTAAATGCTGTGATGAATTCGTCCGAACCCCGAAATGTCAACAATAATTAGGGACACCTTTTGGTTCAGTTATTTATGTGCTGGGATTTGCGAACAATTAAATTCGCGTAAGTAAATACGGCATAAAGTGTACGCACAATAATTAACGATGAAATTGATACTTCGCTTCATTTATCGTGCCATCCGTAGAACGCAGCCACTATTGCGAATCAATAATTTTTCAGATGGAGGTTAAAACTGATTAATTCTAAAATTAATTAATGTGTTAAATATTTTAGTGTGTAAGTTGATTACTTTACACTTTTGGTATGTTTTTTGCTTAATGCCCTCTTTTCCGGCTTTTAGCAATTTTGGCCATTCTAGTTTAAGTGTGTCTACTTCCATGGTTAGCTTCAAATTATAAAAATTATGTCATATCAAAATTTAATGTTTTATCGAGGAACCCCCAAAGACCGTAACACAACTAAGCACATTTCGCTCGATAAAAAAAGGAACACTGATTTGCGCTTAGCTCCCTGTTTTTTTGCATTAATTCGAATACCTATTTATTAAATTATGTATGCGGTATTATCTTGATACATATATAGATTTCATAATTATGAAGGAAACCGCAAAAACCTAATTTGGTCACAAATAAACTTTTTCTTTCTTTTTTCTTTTTCTTTCAAAGTTACATTTTATATTACAGCTATACTTTTCGAAAAATATGAGAAAAAGAGAAGTAGCGAAACGCACGACTGTGTGTGGAAGCGCCAAGATTTTGCTCCGCTAAATGCGAAAACCAAGCCTTTGATTCAGATTCAGATTCAAATTTTTACTAGATTTATGGTCATCTGTAGTAATAAGCGTTGCTTAAAAGTGGAAAACCTCGTTTTAAGTCGTTTGGTTAAAGGGGCCGTCTTCAGCGGGAATAATAGCGCTAATACTCTTCGAATTCTCAATTTCAATTGTTTGTCCCAGAAATAGACGGCTTTCAGTGTGTCGATGGGAAGAGTTGAAAACGTATTTAAAGAAAAAAAAAAGAAAAACAAGCTGCAAATGCCATTGTGAGTTTGTGCTACGGATATAATAAACACACACGTGTCGTAGTATTGGTAATTACTACGTGATCGCGTCATTACGAATTCTAAGATGTTGTTGTTATACTAATTTAAAAAAAAAAAAAAAAAAAATAGCCATTAAATGTCCACTGCTGAACAAGGCGTCTCTCTTAGAGAGGGGTGTTGCCATAATCCCCACGCTTGGCAGGCGGCTTGGAGATCGCAGTACGTTCACCGTGTACTAACAGGACGCTGCTGCCCATCATCCGGTGGTTCTGGTCGCAGTTTTAGGACATACCCGGGTCCTAACACAGTAACCAAACAGTACACCTGGTTATAAAAACTAATCCACGTACACTAGGTTCCGTGACTTTTGTTGTACTTTACTACAATTTTGTTAGCTTAGAACGAATTAACTTTAGTTATTCACAATATAGGGAGAGGAAAGTTAGTTATATTTATATTTATATTTATACGCATAAGCATTGCCATTCAACGTGGTAATGCCGCCAGCATGCTGGGTACGCTGCCAACTGGTAGTGGGCTTGAGCATTTGGATTGTCTTTAGACCTTCAACGGTCTATGGGCAGTCTAACTGTATTTGTAGTTTTAGTTTTAGCTTGTATTTTGTTTAGTTAATAAAGGCACTTGCCCAGAAAAAATATTTTATATCAGATGTCAATGTCATTAAAAAAAAAAGTTATATTTTAATCTAAGGTAAAAAAATATTCATGTTTTTTTAAAATAATAGTTAGGCTTGTGCTTGGCCGCTATCTCGCCTGATGTTAAGCGACGATACTGTCTACGATGGAGCATGCTTGCCTAGAAGAAACCGATTCACTCTCGAATTGAAGACACCCAGATTGTAGCTAACGAGGAACACCCATTCAGGCAGCGAATTCCACAGACTAGCAGTTCGCACAATAAATGTGGAATCAAAGCGCTTCGTACAGTTTTTCGGAATATCAACCACAAAACGGTGTCGATATTTCGTGCCCGCTCTGGCGGTCCGATAGAAAAATGGGCAGGAGGGAATTAAATCATGCAGATCTTTTACACACTCCGAAATGTATCCGATAAAAAACCGATAGACTAGCAACTTTGCGCCGATGCTCAAGTCTTAGAAGCTTAGTCTGAACCAAGGATTCATTCCTTATACGTGCCTAAACAGTTTTTCACTTAAAAAAACTTGGCTAGTTGGTGTAAGGCCCGGTGCACACAGTAAAGAAGCTCTTAGATGAAACAAAGACGTCTTTGTGCGTCAATGTTACACACTTAAACGAGAGCCGCTCACCTCTAGGATCGGGATGTAACATAACATCATAAAGATATTTTCGCAAACCCGCCTCTCCACGTAACCGTCGGAAAGTTGTTTACGCAACTTTTGATTGCCTTCTTTACTCAGTTTGTTTACTTTTTTACTTGGAACGGAATTATTATGAAACTTTTTTCGTTAAAGGCTCAAAGATACATAAATGGGTTCAGAAGCAGTTTTGGGATCACTCAAATTTGTTTGCCAATGCGCTCTATCGTTCTTTGACAAGCCAAAGCCAAAAGGATTTCGATTGATTTTGATAAATGAAGTCTGGATATATAGTTTTATGCATTCGGTGGCAAACAAGCAGATAGCCTGCCTGATGGTAAGCAGTCACCGTCACCTATGTATACCTGTCACACAAGAGGCGTCACAAATACGTTTAGTACCAACCTTTTTAGAATCTATAAACACATATTGAAAAATACAAAATAACCTTATTGATTTCTTAGGGTTTTGAAATTATTAAACCCTAGCTGCGCCCCTCGGTTTCACCCACGTAGTGATGAGAATGGTGGTGATGATGATGAAAAGTGGCCTATGTCACTCTCAGGCCCTTGAACTATACCTATGCAAAAACTCTGGTCAATCCGTTACTTTGTTGTTGTGTGAAAGAGGAACAAACAAACCAACAAACTAACAAACAAACACACTTTCGCATTTATAGTATGATAGTGTATTGAAATTAAACACTTTTAACAGCTTTAATGTAAAGTGTGTTATTTAATACATGTTTGAGTAATTGGTAGATTAAGTAGAGACGGTAGAGGCCGTAATCCCGGTCAGAAGAAATGATTCTTCAGAATTCCTTGAAAGGAAGGAAAGGAAGCCCATTTCATTTACTTTGTAGTTCTTTTGTGTTTTGCTAGCAACTGGAATTATTTTATACCTGTTGGGATAAAAGAATCGCAGCTGTATTGTTTCATTTTGTTTTCAATAGACGAGTCGTCCATTTACTTACCTGTTTTTGTTATTTACACTAGTATAGCAGTATGCATTATTCTGATGTAATTTTTAAATGTTTTTTTTTTCGGGCAAGTGCTTATATTTAGTAAGCAAAATGGGTACTGAGGAGTTTCACACCGCATGTTGTTCGGGCCACGGTGTGAATCGCCCAAGTGCTCAGATATATTTAAAGATACCTCCTTTACCTAGGTAAGGTGTCAAAAGGTGGAATTTCCGACAAGTATGCTTTAAAAACTGTTACTCATAGAAAACAGTCCACCAGGTTATAAGAATATTTTCCATGACAAAGCCCCTCTAAAGCAGCTTACAACGTTATTTTTATTTAATTTTATTATATACTAGCTACGCCCCGCGGTATCACCCGCGTAGTGATGAAAAATGGTGATGATGATAATGATGAAAAGTAGCCTACTGCCCTTGAACTATAGCCGTGCAAAAAATTAGGTCAATCCCTTGCTCTGTTGCTGCGTGAAAGAGGAACAAACAAACCAACAAACTTTTCACTTTTATAATATTACATAGTACAAGCTACGCCCCGCGGTTTCACCCGCGTAGTGATGAAAAATGGTGATGATGATGATGATAAAAAGTAGCCTATGTCACTCACAAGCTCTTGAACTATACCCATACAAAAAATTTGGTCGATCCGTTGTTGCATTGCACCGTGAAAGAGGAACAAACATCCATACATCAATACATACAGAGTTTCGCGTTTATAATATTACTAGCTGAAACCCGCTACTTCGTACGATTAGTATAGGATGATATGATTTACTGAATTGTTTGATGTATTTCAGTGCTCCGATGTGTTCCAATGGAAATAAATAAATATTACTATATAAGTTATCTCTTCTCTACATACTATAAATTAAAGTCGCTTTCCGCGTCTGTCTGTCTGTATATCTGTATGACCGCTAATTCCTCCTAAACCACGCAACGGATTTTGATGCGGTTTTCACCATCAGTTAAATAAATTTTCAAGGAAGATTTATATATATAACTAGCGACCCGCCCCGGCTTCGCCCGTAAATTACACCCGTGCGAAGCCGGGTGGGCAGGTCGCTAGTATCTTATAAACATGAAATTTCGTATCGTGATGTAGGTGATCACTGATCAGTCGTGTATAAAGGAAACATTGGAAATATATTTAGTTAAATAATTTTTTTGAATTTTTTACGCGCTAGTAACACTGGTTAATATATTTATACTGTGGCCACTTTAACTTGAACTCTCTACTTTAATTACGTACTACGTACTTATCTAGTTTGTAATAAGAAAATACTTTCATTGCGTTTTAGAAATAGCAGAGGTCGTGAGCAGGACAAGTCACTTACTCAAATTGCGATATTATTGCCCGGCAGTGGCAGTAAATGCGGCTCGCCGTCCAGTATCCATGGTCCGGCGCACAGACTTATATCTAAGTACAAGCAGTCCTAACTGTATGCCTTGCCCTTGTCTGTGTTTCCGCAGCATTACAATCTTGGAGTGTTCCAGTCTAGGGTTAATAGGTTACTACTGGGCAAACGTGCTCCATCTTCGACCGCATCATCGCTTTCCATCAGGCGAAATCGCAGTCAAACGTTAGCCTAGACCGATGTAAAAAAAAAAACTAAGCGTGTCAAATTTTTCGTACCTAAAAGTTAAAAGAAATGTCTTTATTCTGTCGGCCATCTCTATTTGTGGTATTCTTACAACTCAGTATTGCACAATTTTCGTTTCAAACTGGCACGTGTTGTCGCGGCACCGATTGAGCAGACTGATTTTAGCCGAACTCAATTATATAAAATAAAATAAAATATAATATATATATAATAAAATAAAATATTATCTAGCACTTAAACTACTATATTTTTATACTTTTTATATTTTATACTTATATACTTACCTTAACCTATAGTAATTTTTTAGCGTAAACAAGCTGTTAATTAGATTTGTATATGCGGAAACGTGTTAATAGTGCTAAGTTATCATAATTTCTTTTTAAATTAGTTATATATCACTGTATGTTTCCTGAATAAAAATTAAAATTAAAATAATTTATAAAAATATTTAATATAATATATAAAAAAACTAACATTTGTACACTGTAATAGGCAAGGACATGAGATACGTTTTCATTCTTACGACCATGCATGCTACTTTATAATATGTATGTGTACCTAGACCATGTTCTGATTCTGACATTTTTTTTTAATTTATGACCATTAATTAATTAATTGAATAATTGTATTGGAAATATGACATGCAGGGTAGGTTGACTTGTGGCGTCTACTTGGATATAGGTCTGTGTTCCGGGGTGTAGGTTGCTTAGCGGGTAGGTACATAATTATCTCAACTACCTAATTATTATCAACGATAAAGGATAAACTCCTGAACCAATTATTGAAAACGTTTGATGTGGTACAGAGCACTCCTGCTGAGCGCATCTTATTTTGGAAAAAACTCAGTTTTTTTAATTGAATATGTGGCCACCTGATGCTAATTGGTCACCGCTACCTATAGACACCTACAATATCCTGGGCACTATGGCTATTTACTTGCTTTTTGAGACGTGTGTACAAGTTACGAACCAAAAAACTTGATTGATCACGTGTCACATTTCTTAGTTTATCGCACTTTAGTTGAAATTTTGCAGCGAATAAATCGAATGCGTTTTTGTTAGTACTGTGCCAGAGGGTTCCCAAAGCAATTAAGTACAAACGCTTTAATTACAACTTGTAAACCAGTTTAAATTGGATTAA
This sequence comes from Agriopis marginaria, assembly GCA_932305915.1. Taxonomy (NCBI): domain Eukaryota; kingdom Metazoa; phylum Arthropoda; class Insecta; order Lepidoptera; family Geometridae; genus Agriopis; species Agriopis marginaria. The sequence continues at coordinate 11,475,436 of OW029930.1, forward strand.
AAGTTTATTACTAAAACATTAATTACAGGGGCAGCAGGCAACGTTTTGCAAGATAATGCTACCGTGATTTTTTAAGCAACCGAGACGAGTAAGTTGCTTGGCCGATGGTAAGAGTCACATTTACCCAAAAATAACGGTTCTCGTGGGATAGCGGGTGAAACAGCGGGGCACAGCTAGTGCTAAATATGCCTCGTCTGAACAGTGAACATTGCCATCTTGATCTTTTGTGACACGTGACTCTTTAAGATAATATGTACACATGTGTCAAGAGTACAAATTGCTTCAGTAATTAGGATGAAAAGTCACACTGCGGGTGTAAAAGGGGAGTGGAGGGGGGTGACGGAAGATGGTGGCAAATTAGGTAATTTATTGGAGCCGTCATGAGGGACGCGTAGGGTTACATTTTCACATTAAATGTTGGGAAAAAGTAAAATGTGTAATGTTTAATTTGAGAAATGTTTTGAAGCGTTTAATACATTCATCATCATCATCATCAGCCAGAAGACGTCCACTGCTGAACATAGGCCTCCCCCTTTAACCTCCACACTGAACGACAGCCTGCCTTTTGCATCCACTGGATGCCAGCGACTCTCACTATGTCGTCGGTCCATCTAGTGGGAGGCCTACCTACGCTGCGTCTTCCGGTTCGTGGTCTCCACTCAAGAACCTTTCTTCCCCATCGGTTATCGGTTCTTCGAGCGATGTGGCCTGCCCATTGCCACTTCAACTTGCAAATTTTAACAGTTATGTCGGTGACTCTGGTTCTTTGGCGAATATCCACGTTTCGGATTTTATCGCGCAAAGAAACTCCGAGCATAGCTCTCTCCATTGCCCGCTGAGTGACTCTGAGTTTTTCCAAAAGGCCAACAGTTAAGGACCACGTCTCAGTACCATATGTCATCACTGGCAACACACACTGGTCAAAAACCCTCGTCTTGAGGCACTGTGGTATCTTGGACGAGAAGATGTCACGCAATTTCCCGAACGCTGCCCATCCGAGTTGGATTCTTCGGGCGACCTCTTTGCTTAAGTTGGACTTACCTAACTGAACAATCTGTCCAAGATAGGTGTAATGGTCAACAACTTCTAGAGTATCGTTCCCAACGACTATCGGCACGGGTTCAACATGGACATTCGACATGATTTTTGTCTTGTCCATGTTCATTTTAAGACCCACCTGTTGGGAAAGGCTACTGAGGTCGCTGAGCATGGTATTTAGGTCCTCCAGCGACTCTGCCATGATGACTATATCATCGGCAAAACGAAGGTGAGTGATGTATTCGCCGTTGATGTTGATGCCTAATCCGTTCCAGTCCAAGAGCTTGAAAACGTCCTCCAATGCGTTCGTGAACAGTTTCGGAGAGATAACATCTCCCTGTCTCACGCCTTTCTGCAATTGGATTGGTTCCGTGCTCTCGTCCTGTAATCGGATCGACATGGTGGCGTTTCTATACAAACACTTTAACACTTCGATATACCTATAGTCGATATGACAACGCTGGAGGGACTGCAGTACTGCCCAGGTCTCGATTGAATCAAAGGCTTTCTCATAGTCCACAAACGCTAGGCATAATGGCCGATTATACTCCTCAGTCTTCTGTATAATCTGGCGGAGCGTGTGTATGTGGTCTATGGTGCTCCAGCCTTTACGGAAACCGGCTTGTTCGGGAGGCTGAAAGTCATCAAACCTGTTTTCGAGACGGTTCGTAATGACTCTGGAGAACAACTTGTACACATGGCTCAGGAGTGAGATGGGTCTATAATTCTTCAATAAGGTGTTATCACCTTTTTTGAAGAAGAGCACCACCACACTCCTGTGCCATGCTTCAGGCGTAGTACCATCGAGTATGACGGAATTAAATAACTTCTGGAGGACTAAAAGTACCGGTTTTCCACCCGCTCGCAGTAGTTCTGTCGTGATTCCGTCATCACCCGGTGCCCTGTTGTTCTTAAGCTGTTTCAGAGCCATACTAATCTCGTACAGGCTGATGTCTGGGATGTCCTCAGTGTAGTGTCGGGTCAGTTTAGCTCTCTTGTCCTGAGCTGTACTGACAATAGGCTGTCGTGTCGAGGTGTACAACTGTCCATAAAACCTCTCAAGCTCTCTCAGAATCTCCGACTTTGCCGAAATGATACTGCCATCCTCGATCTTCAGCTTTGTCATTTGGCTTTTCCCAATAGACGAATTCTTCGCGAACACTTTCGAGCCCTGGTTCCGCTCAATTGCCTCCCTAATACATCTTGTATTGTAGGAGCGCAGATCGTGTCGCACCGATTTCGAGATTCGTCTATTAAGTTGACCATATTCCGACATATCAGCTGAAGATTGCAGTCTCATCTCGGTCCGGTCTTTCATTAATTTAATGGTTTCGTCTGAGAGCTTCTGGGGTCTTTTTCGGGGTGGGGTCTTAAAGAACTTGGACCCCACTGCTTGGACAGTTTCCACCAGCCCATTGTTTAGTTCGTCCACAGTTCCGCTTTCGGCTAGGCCCTGGAAGCGATTATGCAGTTCAAGTTGGAAGTCATTTGGGTTTTGGATTTGGGCATGACCAGGACGGAGCGTGGACTTCACCAGACGTGACCTCTCTAGCTTAATGTTGATATTCAATGTGCCTCTGACAATACGGTGATCGCTACCGGTTTTCACCTTGCTGATCACAGAGACATCATTGAATATTCGCTTCTTGGTCGTCATGATGAAGTCGATCTCATTTTTGGTCGAACCATCGGGGCTCATCCACGTCCACTTCCTGGATGGTCGCTTTTGAAAGAAGGAGTTCATCAAATAGAGTTCCTCCTTCTCCATAAAGTCGACCAGCCGTTGGCCTCTCGGATTCCGCCGTCCATACCCATATGACCCCACTCTTAACTCATCGACATTCCGTGTGCCCACCTTTGCGTTGAAGTCACCCATAACAACGGTGAAGTATGCTTCGGAGGTATGTATGGCCTCGGATATCTCCTCATACAACGCCTCTACTTCATCATCAGGGTATGTCGAGGTCGGCGCATATACCTGTATGACCTTCAGCGAATAACGATCGGTTATTCTGAGTATAAGGTATGCTACCCTGCTCGACACACTATCGACTTTGATCACGTTGTTGATGAGTGACCTGCGGACGAGAAAACCTACACCACCCTGGGACTTTCTTTCTCCTTCCCGGAAGAAGAGCATGTTCCCGGAATCCAGAACTATCGTATCCTGTCCCTCTCGTCGGATTTCAGATAGTCCTATGATGTCCCATCGTATTTTGCTCAATTCTTCCTCCAGCTCGACAATCTTCTCGTCGGTCCGCAGTGTGCGAATATTGTGCGTTGCCAGGGCCAAATTATGTTGGGGGTGGTAGCGGGGCAACTGCCGGTGATTCTTAGCACCCCTTGCTCCACCGTTACCTGGCCCGCTACCTTGGCCAGGGATAGAGGAGCTGCCGGGGACTAGGGGCCGTGATATTACTTTGTCTGACATGGGGGGGGGGGGGGGGGTTGCCATAATCCCCACGCTTGGCAGGCGGCTTGGGGATAGCAGAAGGTTCACCATTAAATTAGGAGGATGCTGCTGCCCATCCTCTGGTGGTTCTGGTCGCAGTTTTAGGACATACCCGGGTCCGGTCGGGTTTAATACATTACGGACCACATAATACTAAGTATATGGTAAAATTAGAAAGCCAAATTGTCGTTTTGGCTGTCATAGCATGTTTAGTTAGTAAGTATGCCATCTAAATATTTATCCATTTAAGTACTATGGAGGGTAGAGGTAAAGAGAAACGTCATAATGTATTGTGAGGGACAAGTCCAAAAACTCAAAAAACCGAAACACAAAACTCTTCAGAAACGCTTTGTCAAAAACACTTCAGATTGGTGCTAGCGTAAATAAAAAATATGATAATCTATACTAATATTATAAAGAGGAAAGATTTGATTGTTTGTTTGTTTGCATTGAATAGGATCCGAAACTACTGAACCGATTTGAAAAATTCTTTCACTGTTGGGAAGCTACGCTATCCCCGGGTGACATAGGCTATAATCTATACCCGAATATGTGTATATGTATATGTGTACCCGTATTTATGTGCGATGCTGGGGCGGACCGCTAGTATTTAATATTTTTTCTGAATTAATGTTTACATTATTAACGATTGTTATTTTTGTATTTTTTTTACGAAGCGGTAGTTTTACTTTCCTTGTTTTTTTCTCTATAACTCCTATAACTTATGGCGCTTTATTTAAAATGTACTCTGCTGCCACTGTAGCGCTACCCTCATTTTTGACGGATACATTTTCATACACAGAGACGGCTCTCCTTACCTACCCTCTATATTAATATTAAGTACCCATAGCGCCAAAGAAATTAGACCTTTTTGCATAGCCCTAATGTCAAATTTAACCTGTCAATATACTCGTACCTCGTTAGACAGTTGATTTTTGCCACGCCAACGAAAAACTAACACATGTCGCCTCATTGTATTATTTTCCAAAACTTGTGTAATTTGTAGTTTTTTTTTATTATGTACTCGTTAACGTGCTCGAGGATGAGATATACAAAACAGTTAACAAGTAAAACAACTACGATGCCCTAAATTACAATTTTTATAAAATAGATTTTAACAAGCTTTTTATTAACTTGCAATGTTTGTATGTTAGTTTGTTTGTTTAGGTCAAATCTTGCACGCTGAATTAGAACCAAATCCTCTAATCCTACGGAGTTGAATTTTAACATATTAGTATAGTTCTGATGATCCTACATCCAGGATTAGCTCCAGATAAAGGAAGTCTAACGGTCAACAGCCAGCACAGACACAAATTTTTGTGTACGCGTTTTATTATGATAGCTGGTTTTAAGTTTTACCATTATATGGTTTGGTCCTGACTAGGGAACTCATCAATGGTTAGCAGCACAGAAATGAAATGTAGTATACGCATTCAATTATGATAACCCATTCTAAGTGTCATTTGTATTTATTTGTTCAAGTGTCATTAAGAAATGGCAAAAAATCTTGTTATAAAAAGTTTTTTTTTTATTTATTTTTTACCTTTAATTAATTCAAAACTAACTGCGCCCGCAAATTAAAATCGTTGTTAAGTTTTCTGAAATTTTCCAAGTTTCTGCACAATATTCTTAATTTTTCTTTCCGTAAGAATCTTCTAAAAAAAATTAGAAAACTTAAAAAAAGATGAATGAAATCGGTAAAGTCATTCACAAGTTATAGCGTGACCAAGGTAAATAGGGATTAAAATTTTTATAATATAATTTTATAATAATTTATATAGATATGAACACATAAGTTACTATATGTTACAGATTCTATAAATTGACTATAACTTCAAAACCCATGTATAAGCATGCTGTTATTACATGAAACTGTTGATAATGAAAACAATCTTACGTAGCTAAATCTACACGTGCAGACAAGTTACCAAACTAAACAATTACGCGTTACGCTCGTGTAGATAAGCCAGTTACAGGTAAACTCCATGTTACTTGTATATATCCTGAGCATACATGTTATTTTCTTAGGTGTATCTCGTACTACGATGTTTACCCAGATTTCACCTTATTCTCGAGCCCGAGGGCAAACGTAACAATTTGCCTGAATGCAAGATTCAATTTGCCCCTGATAGCTAATTTGCCCTCCCCTACCCGTCGTGTACACTCAGCCTTATTATCAATAACGATGTTGGCGTAATTTAGGTAATTTTCTTTTTTGCTTACATGTACTTGTTTAGCTAAGAAATCAGCGTAAATACTCTTACTCATTCCTTCGTGTCAAGTTTTTTAGGGTTCCGTATCCATAGGTTTTAAACGGCATCCTATTACTAAGCCTATGAATTTATGAATTTCCTTAGATCCTTAAATTTGTTTGCATGCCGAAGGGTCGATTATGGCACTCTTTTACTGTAATTTTTCGATCTCCTGTGTATCCATATATACGCATATAACGAAATATGAATATGCTGTCAGTCTGTCCGTCCTACCGTCTGTCTATCCTACTTTCTAACGGCTGTATTTTTCGAACCGTAATAGATAGGCAGTTGAAATATTTAATGTTTCGGCGGAATAACTAAAACAAAAAAGTAAAACCTTATGGGTCCCCATACAGCAAACGTATTTTTTTTATGTAATTTTGTATTTGCCCTAATGTAAAATCGGTATTACGTTTTTACGCGATTTCAGGGTTAAATAAAAATAAAATATTTCGGGTAATCTTTCACACTCGGTCATCTGACACCAAACAAAGCAAAGCTTGTTATATGGCTGCCACAGACTGATATACGTACATATATAGTTTTAAATACATACTTAAATACCCAGATATAGAACAACACAAAACGTTTATCACATAAATGTTTGTCCTAGGTGGGAAATGAACCCACGCCCCCAAGCTCAGAAGGTAGGTTCACTACCAACTGGACCAACGGGCTATCTAGGTTGGGTTCTATTGTAAAAGTTGTTAATAATGATGAGTAGGTACAATGATATCCCCGAATATTTACACTATGTCTAACCAGTCATCCGATATACTTAGGTGCCGATCTAAAACCGAGAGGTCTAGAAAGCTGCAAAGCGTTAATCAAGACTCTAGATTAAGGCGCGGAACAATCGCAAAATCTACCAAAAGAGGTGTTTTTAAACGCTTAGTGTGTTAAGACGAAATTAATTAAAGAGATTCAAAAAAATATTTCAAGTAGATAAAATATCTGTAAATAATCTTAACCGAATAAAATTTTGTTAAATAATCTGTATTCTTAATAAAAAATAAAAAAATATAAAATTGTGCACCAAAAAAGCTTTTTAATGAAATACTCTGAATTTTCAGGGACGTTATATTATTTTTTACGAAATGAATAGCCATACTAGTGTTTTAGAATTTTGACCGGTTAATTGTATTCATCCACTTTTATCTTCCGAGTAATTAAATAAAAACACTCAAAATAATATAACCACGAGCGCAAAGCCTTCATGCTTGACATTCATAACTTGACTAGGATTCCCTGTATCGGTGATATCATGAAACACGCAAAAAGACACCGACAACTAACAACCAGACCTAGAGCAGATATTTTAAATTCTACATTCAAACATTTAATCTGTCCGGGAAACGAACTCAGGACCTTCGGTTCATGAGGCGAACGCGCCATCATTGAGCCATCATCATCGAAATCAGTCTATACAAGTCTACTGCTGGACATAAGCCTTTCCCAAGGCACGCCATTCAGCCCGATCTTCGGTTTTCGTGCAAGTCACTGAAAGAAAGAAAGAAAAGAAAGAAAAGAAAGAAAAGAAAGAAAAGAAAGAAAAGAAAGAAAAGAAAGAAAAGAAAGAAAAGAAAGAAAAGAAAGAAAAGAAAGAAAAGAAAGAAAAGAAAGAATAGAAAGAAAAGAAAGAATAGAAAGAAAAGAAAGAAAAGAAAGAAAAGAAAGAAAAGAAAGAAAAGAAAGAAAAGAAAGAAAAGAAAGAAAAGAAAGAAAAGAAAGAAAAGAAAGAAAAGAAAGAAAAGAAAGAAAAGAAAGAAAAGAAAGAAAAGAAAGAAAATAAATTTTATTCACACCTTTATAAAAACTTATATCTAAAGGATACAATCAGATCGGAATCGGATACTGCGAGCCGTCTTACGTATTTCGTCACTCCAACGAATTCAAGGCGTCCTAAGCTACATTTGCAGATTTGTGGTGTCCACTATCAACACGTTTTAGCCCAATGGTTATCGGTTCTGCGAAAGATATGACCAGCCCACTGCCTGCCACTTCAGCTTGCTAATACGCTGAGCTATGTCGGTGACTTTGGTTCTCTGGCGAATAACTTCGTTTCGGATACGATCCCGAGAAAGACGAAGAGAGAAACGCTGAGAATAGTTCTCTTTATAGCCCGCAGTGACCTTGAACTTGTAGACCGCTACAACTCTAAGTGCCCACGTTTTGGCAACGTAAATTATGACAGGTAGAACGTACCAGTAACAGTACGACCAGTCGTCAAAAATTTGAGTTCGTGTGCCATGTTAGATAGAGGTTGCGGTACTTGCGGTCTAAGTGTTTTTGTGTGTGAAAATCGGAGTCGTCTCATAGATTACTGTGAAAGTTTAGAGTGGAGTCCACAGCCTTACAGCCACCTGTTTTAAGCGATTCTGTTTAGATGATGAGAAAAGTTGCGCGACCGCAAACCGTATCTCGGCGGTTCACGTACGCTTGATTTTCCGAACAGCGCTAATTCGAGCCCGCGTTAAGAGTTAGGAGTAAGGCTCCTGAGCTCTGATCTTAGAATCCTAATCCTTTGCGCTGTACAATTTGGTCAAACTTGTGTAATTAAGGACTTCTCTCAAACTGATGCACCATTTGCTCTTAGCGTTTGCCATCCACTGCGTCAATCGCTGACCTCTCTTCAACTGAAGCTATCGCAATCGTCACGTATAAAGTGGACTCCAAATAAAAACGTAACAACGTTATTTGTCCGTATCTCAGTCTCACATAAAGCTCGAAAGTGACCCATTTCAGAGTCCACATGCAGAACGCAGATCGAGTCAGAATGGCCCTATAAAAAGCTTTCCATTCGCGGATTTCAAGCGCATCCTATAAATAAAATACTGTTTGTTGTATGCCATAAAATACTCTTTGCGTGATCATTACTAATACTTATATGTATGTATGTATGTATTAATATTACTTACATAAGTATAGGGTTAGTATGTTGAAAAGATATCATTATAAACATCATTAGGAATAACTCTTAAACCAACCTCGTAATTAAACCTGAAATCGCAAAAAAAATATCAGAAGTTCCATCACAATCACACACACACACACATCAGCAGCCATTAAACGTCCACTGCTGGACACAGACCTCCCTCTTAAAGAGGGGTGTTGCCTTAATCCCCACGCTTGGCAGGCGGCTTGGGGATCGCAGTATGTTCACCGTGTACTAATAGGACGCTGCTGCCTATACTCCGGTGGTTCTGGTCGCAGTTCCATATATTTTGTCAAGTATCAATGACTGTTTTCTATGGAATATTTTTTTTGCGATTTCGGGGTTGATTCCATAGTAAAAGTTGTTCATAATGATAAGTATAATGACTTCCTTTCGGCTTAGTATAGTCTATATGTGTAACTCTGTGTATATATTGGGCTTGCCTTTGACCACCAGCTTGCCTGTTGTTCAGTTTAAAAATTACATTTCCTTTCTTTCTTTATTGTTGTTCTTTCAGAACTTATTTTATACACGCTAGGTAGCCAAGTCCGTTCCACACGTTTCGCATTGTTGGCCTCCGCATAAAAATGAAGGCTGCCCCACATTACCCGGCCATGAATGATGGCCACACTCAACCACTCACTCACCAATAACCCTGACGAATACACAGTAATTGCCGAACATTAAGTTTTTAAACGAAAATTAACCGTTATGATTTTAGGGTACTTGGCCGTTTTCATATTATATCGTTCGAGATTTTGTTGAAATGTATGTTTTATTAGAATGGTTGTTTTATGCATGTTTTACTGATGTATTCAGACTGTAACGGCAGGTGGGATTGGTATGAAATGTACTTAAGGCTCTCTTTTCCCACTTTTAGCAATATTGGTCATGCTATTTTTAGTTTGTCTCTTCCATGGTTAGCAATTATAAAAATGGTCTCATATCTAAATAGAATGTTTTTTGTTGGAAAACGTAAAGACCAAAATACGATTAAGGACATTTCGCTCGATAGAAAAAAAATATAATGAAAGTAACACTGATTTGCGCTTTTCTCCCTGTTTTGTTGGATTCATTTAAATACTTATTTACTAAATGATGTCTACGATATCTTAATATACAGAGAAACAGTACATTTAAGAGTACATTTTAAATTAAAGCTATACTTTTTGAGAAATATGAGATTAACCTCAAAAATAGAAGTAGCGAAACATAGGACTGTGTGTAAGCGCCATGGTTTTGCTTAATTAAATGCGACTTTAATACAATACATTAAACCTTATGGTCATCTGTAGTAACAAGCGTTGCGTGTAAGTAGGAAAAGTGGGAAAACCTCACATTAATAGTTTTGTGGTTTGTGTTTTGCATTTTGTGGTATGTAAAACGGGTGATGTGAATTGGTCATATTTATCTGTTCTTTTTATTTGATAGCCGACAATTAGCAGTAAAACTGCGAACGCTAGCAATATTGAATTGTATTAGATTGATGAAGAACGCCCCAACCTAAATATTTGCCTCGTCTCTCTAAAAAGAAGGTGGTTTTCTTTACAGGCTGATACAACGGGAATATTCAAGATGTCAAGATTGTCGACAAATAATAAGTCCTTGGACGTATGAAACGTTTAAATGAGTATTCAATTCATCAATCAGTTGTGTATAGCGACTTATTAAATAACATGTTAAGTCTAGAAAACGTAAAAAGTACGACGAACATGTAATCAAAGCACACATAATGATCCATGGCAACAATTTGTGCGAAACAGTTTATTTTGATGACGTCTGAGGTATTTGTCTAGAGTACGCATCGATACATAGTTATAGAGTAGGTATTAGACGAATATTTGAAGAATAGGTACAAGTACAGTGTGTGTAAAAAATAATGAGGATGCATACTGTAGCAAATATTTTTACATCGAAACAGCTTATAAGGTGATTATAGTGAAAACTTTTTGGTATACAATCTAATGTATTTTATTCATTGTAAAACACAAAATATCACCGCAATACATAATAATTCTTTTTGGATTTTACTCTGACATTTTGACAGATAAAAAAGTCAGTTCCGTTTCATAACTTTTATGATATAATCCTGGATGTTTTTATTTTTTTATTTTTATGCATTTCAGAAGTTGAAATACTGGTGTAGCTATGATTCTATGTGAGGTGGGCTACATACATGCATACATGCTTGTTAATGTTATTTGTTAGACTAGTTTTTTTTTTCTGGGGAGTCCATCACTAGGCTTTTGGAGTGGAGCGTGCCTATTCTACCAAGCTTTGCCAATTGCAAAAGGGTCTTTTCAGACCCCTTTAAAATGGAACCAATTACGTTTCCATTCCTAGTCGTCCCAAGTACGAACAGGGATGGACGGTGGAAACGTCAATGGTCCGGATCACGAACGTCCCATAAAAAATGTAATGAATCCCCGCCGATGCATTTTAATGCCTGCTTTCAATGTTTTTGTATTGCAATGGAATTGGAATTCATTTCTCATCTCTAGTGGAAACAAAGTAATTTGGAACGGAGTTCCATGAATAAGGGATTCGTATTTTATGTTTTTCAAATTAAGTAATGAATGGCTTACCATTACAATGAAAAGCACATAAGCAATTATCTTAAGGTGAAGTTTACCCCAGTTTTAAGCAAAGCTTGATACTACATATGACCATATTATTACGACTTAACATATTTTTGTTATTATTGACTTAATATATTGTGTTAAAGTCGCATTTATTAGTGCAAAACTGGCTTTAATTTAATGGTGTGAACAATAAAGAGTTATTCAATCAAAATCATGGCACTTTACAAACAGTCTTGCGTTTCACTATTTAAAATTTTGAAGTTATTTTCATATTTTTCGAGAAGCTGTAGTGTAAAATATACCCTTACGGTTCCCTCTATAATTATAAAATCTGTATATTAAGATATCATATACATCATTTGCTAAATAAGTATAAAAAAATAAAATAAAAAAATTCAACGATTTTGTATTATCAATCATCATCAACATAATATCAGTAGTATCACCGAATAATTATACATTTAACAAAAGTAACTTTCAAAATTTCGTGATTTATCGCGCTTTATTTTATTTAGGTAAACGGTTTTAGGTAAAGTTTAGGGTATCTAGTTTCACCATAATAAAAGAACTTGCGATAAGTCCCGATGGACCCAGGTATGTCCTAAAACTGCGACCAGAACCACCGGAGGATGGGCAGCAGCGTCCTGTTAGTACACGGTGAACGTACTGCGATCTCCAAGCCGCCTGCCAAGCGTGGGGATTATGGCAACACCCCTCTCTAAGAGGGAGGCCTTGTTCAGCATTTAATGGCTGATGATGTGAAGTCCCGATAAACATTTACATAGCATATTTAACAAGTTAAATATGTTAACAAGTTAAATATGCTAACAAGTTAGATATGTTAACAACTTACATAAATTAACAAGTTAGGTAATTTAACAAGTTAAAGATGTTAACAAGTTAAATTGGTTAACAAGTTAAATATGTTTATAAGTTAAATATGTTAACAAGTTAATTATGGCCTTTTACTAATTTCTTTATTCTCACACGATTTTCTTACATAAGGTTCCAATCGCGGTCCAGTTTCCCAACCTATTTAAAAAAGTTAAACAGTTGCCCCAAATTTCTTATCTGCAAATTACTAGTCGGCGACAATACCCTACCTTAGTTAAAGTTACACTTTCACTTTTCACAAAACAAAGTTCGTATCGCCGCTGTCCAAATGAAACTAAGCAAAATACAAATTGCCTGTTTAACTCGGCAGCCCGTTCTGTTATATTGTATTTCCACAAGTATTTCATTATGCAAAGACTCAAGACGGGACTAAGGAGAAGTGTCTCCAGCCATTTTCCCACGAGATTTTATATCACCACTTCGCCTTCTAACTCGTTATTATTTAATCTGCACACCGAGAGCTGGTTCTCACTATAACAGGCGTTGATATTCAAATACATGATTTTTGCTTAATTTTTCTGTGAAAAGGACCGGTTAATATTATTTCAATTATAATCTTGTTAGCTCGTCTATTGTTTTTACCCACCTTTTCTTTTATGTTTTTTTAGAACCACCGGAGGATAAGCAGCAGCATCCTAATAGTTCACGGTGAATGTACCTCGATCCCCTGCGTGGGGATTATGGCAACACCCCTCTCTAAGAGGCCTTTGTGGAGTTTTGGCGCAACGTGGAAAAAACATGTATTTTCGAGTGTTAATCTCTACATAGTATAAATTGAAGTCGCTTTCCGCGTCTGTCTGTCTGTCTGTATGTCTGTATGGCCGCTTACTCCTCCTAAACCACGCAACGGATTTTGATGCGGTTTTCATCATCAGTTAGATAAATTTTCAAGGAAGGTTTATATATATAACTAGCGATCCGCCCCGGCTTCCCACGTAAATTACACCCGTGCGAAGCCGGGCGGGCGGGTCGCTAGTGTGTACTAAATGGTGAATCAATATTCATTAAGTGCTCGTAAACGTGCTCGAGTGTGGAAAGTGATATAACGAGGTGAAACGTGTCTTTTCGTGTTGTTTCCAAAACTCCATTGGAGCCTCTTGTAAAGTCTCCACCACTTTACAGGGGCATGAGTTTGACTTGACCGTGACTTACTTAGCTTGACTCTGACTGTGACTTGTTTGACGCTATTCATACTATGTAAACTGATTAATATAGCGAGTAAAGGACATTGAATCCACGCTCATGAAAATTATAACAAAAAAGAAAGAGGCCTTTGTTCAGCAGTGGACGTTTACTGGCGGATGATGCGTGCGTGTGTGTATGTGACGTGATTGTTTTTACATGACTTCCAGAAAAAGAGTTAAAAATTTAGGGTTCATTATATTTGTAGTTTTTTTTTGTGTAAACGTCACCTCAGTAGGGATGTAATTTTAAATCAGTCACAATACATAATATTTTAACGCAATTTATTTACATTCACTAAATTCACAAATAAATTTAAAATCATAATAGGTAGTGGTAGAGCGGATCTTTGTATCTCTGAAGTTAGGCTCTGCGACCCATGATCATTGCGCAAGTAGCACATCCCTTGCGATACAAAAATAGCTACTGCGCAGCCTTGCAGCTAACTTCAGTTTGGTACCGCAGTAAAAGTTGTTTACAATGATGAGTATAATGTAATAATAACCTCTTTTCGGCTTAGCAGTCGGTTTGTTTAACCCTGTAGATACCAAGCTCTTGGGCCTTGGATAAATACACCCAACATTGTATAAACATGTTCTGTGCTAGTTAAAGCACATAATCATAACAGTAACTTGTCATAATGATGCTCGCCTAGTCAGCTGTAAATTGAATGTTTCACATGCTACCCCACAAAGCCAGTATTTACATTATATTTGAAAGTTTGTGTGTAAATGTGCATGCTTGTTCCTCAAACTCCATTACGTGAAATGTTTGGCGTGGAAGCAGCTTATAAGAAGCAATTTTCAAAAATTTTAATTTTTTATTTGATTTTCATTTTCAAAAATCTTTCAGAGCGCCTGGTTAATGCGACGCTTGACTAAAATGCTGACGTGTTTCTGGCTCAACGCATAAGCATTGCCATTCAACGTGGTAATGCCGCCAGTATGCTGGGTATGCTGCCAACTGTTAGTGGGCTTGAGCATTTGGATTGTCTTTAGACCTTCAACGGCCTATGGGTAATCTAACTGTATTTGTAGTTTTAGTTTTAGCTTGTATTTTGTTTAGTTAATAAAGGCACTTGCCCAGTCAAAGTGCAGATACAGTAAGCATTGTTAACGTTTTCTACATGGGATGCTATTTAAACAAGAAAGTAATTTTGAGAAACAAAACTAAATATACGTCTATTGAGATTGAGAAACGTGCCAACAGCGAATATCTAATTCAGACTAAGCTTCTTAGTCTTGAGCATCGGTGTAAAGTTGCTATTCTATCAGTTTTTATCGGATATGTTTCGGAGAGTGTGCATCGGATCTGCATGATCCTGGCCATTTTCCTATCTGCCAGAGCGAGCACGAAAAATTGACACCGCTTTATGGTTGATATTCCAAAAACCGTACGAAGCGCTTTGATTCCACATGTATTGTTCGAACTGCTAGTCTGTGGAATTCGTTGCCTTGAATGGGTGTTCCCCGATAGTTACAATCTGGGTGTCTTCAAGTCGAGAGTGAATCGGTTTCTTCTAGACAAGCGTGCTTTATCGTAGACCACATCATAGCTTAACATCAAGCGAGATAACAGCCAAGGGCAAGTCTATCTATTATAAAAAAAAAAATATCTTAAAAAGTATATATACAGGTCCTGTAGAGTCACGACTAAGCTCATAGGATAACTACAGTTACTACTATAGTCTTTATACTAATATTATAAGTGCGAAGTTGCGTTTTTTTGTTCGTCTTCCACGCAGCAACAGGGAAATGGATTAACTTGCTTTTGATATAGTTCAAAGGCCGGAGAGAGATACCTATTATGGGATACTCTTTATCCCGATAAATGTGTAATCTTGACGAAATGTCCACGCGGGTAAAACCGTAGGGCGCAGCTAGTGCATACTTCTATACTTATACTATACTAGCGGTCCGCCCCAGCTTCGCACGGGTATAGATTATAGCCTATGTCACCCGGGGATAGTGTAGCTTCCCGTCAGTGAAAGAATTTTTCAAATCGGTTCAGTAGTTTCGGAGCCTATTCAATGCAAACAAACAATCAAATCTTTCCTCTTATAATATTAGTATAGATTACTATATAATATTATATAGTAATCTATACTAATGTTATCTAATCCATACTATGTTAATTTCAATCCCTTTCTACTATTTGTTTTGTCGTTTTTTGAGGGAGACTTAGAATATATACTAATTGCTTTTTGGTACATAATATTAACAAATTACGAATGATGTTATATAAATTATAATTTTTTTGACGAGTCCATGTTGAAGTGATAGTAATATTTTATATAATTATGTAAAATGTCTGTTAACGCAACCACATGATAATAAATAATATGCTGTTCTATTCTAATAAATAATATTATTGTTTGCATTGAATAGCCTCTGAAACTACTGAACCGATTTGAAAAATTCTTCCACTTTTGGGAAGCTACACTATCCCCGGGTGACATAGGCTATATTATATTATACTTTAAAAAAAAATTGAGATCCTTACTAAAACTCCAATAATACCCTGCGAAGCACGGGCGGACCGCTAGTATATAATAAAGTTCCATTTACGCTATCAGTTTAACGCGGGTCGCATAAAAGCTGTATTACTTTAATGGATCGGCAAAATTGCATGCTCCATGTAATCACTCCGTATACGAGAACAATATAAATGAAAATGTTATTTATGGTTGTGACAAAATTGGAGGTTAAATTTAGTTTCATATTGGCCGGAGAATAGATCTGTCACCGCCAAATACAACCTGTGATAAAACGATTAAAATACATACTATATCTATACTAATATTATAAAGAGGAAAGATTTGATTGTTTGTTTGCATTGAATAGGCTCCGAAACTACTGAACCGATTTGAAAAATTCTTTCACTGGTGGGATGCTGCACTATCCCCGATTGACATAGGCTATATATCCCGGCTTCGCCCGTGCGAAGTAGGGGCGGCCTACTAGTAATTATATAACAGCGAAATTCATCTACTCACTTACTCATCACGAAATATCAAAAACTACTTTATCTAATACGAAGCTGAAATTTGGCAGGCAGATTCCTTATGGGGTCCGCTAAGAAAGGATTTTGCGAAAAGTCCGAATTAAGGATGACAAAAGGGGGTTGAAGGTTTATATGAAAGTCTACGCGTATGAAGTAGCAACAGCTAGTCTATACAATATTATAAAGAGGAAAGATTTGCATGTAAATATGTTTGTAACGAACTGGACCGCTTTAAAAAAATTCTTTCACCATTTTTAATAGGTTAAATAACTATACCCGTGCGGTTGACTACTAGCGTGATTATTCACGAGATATTTACCGTCATAAGGTTGTGGATGGAACTCCCAATACTTCGGTGCAGTTATAAGAATAATAATAATAAGATATATTTAATGCCAAAAAACAAAAACAATGAACATGTACTATAAGAAACATAAGGAGGAACAGTGTTTGGCAATAGGGGTAAGCTCAGCGCTGTACTGCGAGGTCCCGAAGGGTCACGCAGGGCTGGTTTTTGGCATACCCCTTTGCCCAGAAAAAAGATGGTAGGTGAGCACTAGGCGACGGCGGGTATTACAAAATCAACGAATAATATCTGTCGTTAAACGATACACTATAATTACTATTTTCATTATTAAATATTAGAGCACTTAGGTTTGTGTGTGTGTGTGTGTGTGTGTGTGTGTGTGTAATGTTAACGCGTAATTTTAAAAGTTGCTTCAAAGTTCTTCTATTGTATTTCGTATAATAGACCTTTGTATTTTTGCTTAAAATTATCAGAATTCATTTTTTTTCTCATCTGAAGAAATATCCCGTTAATCATCATATACCTAACTGTAGTGAACAACTGTGACAGTTTAAAATTCAACAAGTTATTTTCCGGCGATCTGTAATATGGGGCGGAGGTAAAATTTATTTGATGTAACTTTGTGAATTTTCCGAATTTTTACGTACATTTCCTAGCGCCAGACGTGCTAGAATTCCAAGGCAGTGTAGCCCATAATCCGTACCGTGGTCGGGCCCGTGTGTCCAGCGCCGTCAAACGCGGATTTCTTTGATTAATACCGCATCTTATATCTTTAGATATAATTCTGTACTTTAAGTTGCTTTTTATTTAAATTATTACTCTTACAATAGGCTGCTTTTCGGAGCTGTCTTTCACATTATGTTAAAATAAAAAACAGGACAAGTACGAGTAAGACTCGTACTCTGAGGGTTCCGTTGGACAGAACCTTCAGAGCGCGAGTCCAAAAAAAAAACCAAAGTTGAAATATTGAAAGACAAACTTAACTTTGTAGTTGACTATAAGGTTATTCTATACATTACAACTACAAAATGTAAGTTTGTAATAACAAAATAATTATTTTTATATGATGACTTTAAATTTGTAATTTTCAGATTTATTTCTATATATTATGTGCTATAAGACCTTGCCTTTTGCCAAATTTCATGATTCTAGCTCAACGGGAAGTACCCTATAGGTTTTGATTTCCCTGTGAAATCGCAAAATATGCGACATAAACGTTCATATCTTTTGATTGCGTTGACTTACAACTTTTATTTTTTTACAGCCGAAAGAAACTGTAAACCCAAGTATTTTGTATAAATTTCAACTTGATACCTTTACGCGTTCTTGAGAAAAAGGGTCTTGACAGACGGACAGACGGACAGACAGACGGACAGACAGACGGACAACGAAGTGATCCTATAAGGGTTCCGTTTTTTCCTTTTGAGGCAGGAACCCTAAAATATAAGGCAAAATGTCACTACGTAAGAATAAAAAAAACTACCGGGAATATTCTTCATAATATTGCATATGAGTGATAGCAAATTTCATTTTGATACTGAAAATAAAATGGCGGAAGAGATCGAAAAAACGGGATATAAGTACACTGACTAGAATTAAAAAATCTTGGCCGTCACGGGACGCCCGGCAGATATAAAACATGACAGCATAAGAGAGTGTCATATCATTTTCCGTCACGCCATACGAGTAGGTTTTAACTGCCAAGGCGCACCAATAGATGCTCACAATAATTACAATAGATTTACAGTCCAAAATAAATTTTCACATGTGAAGACATTTTTTGGACTGTAAAAGCCCGGATTCATGAATGGAAATTCTGCAAAATCTCTACAAAAACGTGAAGTTGCACTATTTTACGGCTACCCTATGATCCTAGTGGCTTAGCTACACAGTAAATATGTAGTCAGCGTTGTAACATGAATATATTTTCTAGTTACCTATCTGCGACACTTTATCAACTGAAGAGTCAAGAGCAACTCGTTTACAAGGCGATGCGAGTTAGCTTCCGCTGCCGTCTTCCTTGTTTCCTACAAAAATTAGCATCTTCAAAGCAAAACCGGTTTTTCTTCTTCTAGATCGACGTGTTTTAACTTCGGACGGCACTTACAATCTGTCGATTCATGGCCCATCGTAGATCTATACACTTTTTTTTTTTCAAATTTAAGAAACTCTGAATCTGCGTTATCTAATTCCCTCCTGTCCATTTTTCTATCAGACGGAAGACCGTCTTGTTATGCGTTGTTATGCTGCATTGGGTAACTAGTTGCGGAGGATAGCGAGTTCCGAGGCACGGTGCACCGCTGGCCGACCGCAGTCAGTACGGCCCAAGGAGTGACGTATTCACGACAGGCTTCTTCTAGGCAAGCGTGTTCCATCTTAAACCGCATATTCTTTATTATAATAACTTGTGCTCTACAAGTTGCTCACTTTGATGGGTAGATCAACCTTGTACGTATTACTACAAGCAGTAAAAAGGTTTTTATACCATTCCCTTTCTAAAAAGCTTATTTTATTCACTGAAAACAGTGAATAAAAATTATTTTTAAAACACTATTTTGGTGTTTGAATTTAGAACACACCAATATATTCGAACTCCATCTCAATGCTATACAACTTCCTTGCGAAAAAAAATACTCGATACAAGCTTGGTATAAAGTATTGTAGCAACTCTTGAATAAAACGGATTTATATCGAGGGCCATGAATCACTCGAGTCGCTTAGGATTCTAACACTTGAATAACTCACTACGCTCGTGATTCAATCATGAATCACTCCCTACGGTCATGATTCAGGCATTAGAATCCTTCACTTCCTGATGATTTGTCTACGGCTCTTGCTTTAAATCCATCCTTTATTCACAAATTGCATAAAATAGGTACTATTTGTCTGTTGGTAGCACTGTGTCTTCACTGTGGCCTCAGTGTGGCCGAGCCGTGTCCAGTGACGTCAGACGGCTATTAACTTGATTTATATCGCAGTTTCTCTTCAGAATTAAGGAGTGCGGTGATCGCAGGCTCAAATTATGGTGTAACTAAGCCTATGTAAGTTAGAAAGGCTGCCTGTTGCGGAATACTAATGGCAGTTTAAGCTAATGTTAGGTTGAATAGATTGTAATTGTAGAGCACCTTGCGGGCTGGGAACTAAGGATAAATAGAGGCAGGTTGGGATAATGTGTTTACTATCATAATTATATACTTATACTGATATTATAAATACGAAAATGTATTTCTTTTGTTGTTAAGAAATATTCATCATCATCAGCCAGAAGACGTCCACTGCTAAACATAGGCCTCCCCCTTTAACCTCCACACTGAACGACAGCTTTGCATCCACTGTATGCCAGCGACTCTCACTATGTCGTCGGTCCATCTAGTGGGAGGCCTACCTACGCTGCGTCTTCCGGCTCGTGGTCTCCACTCAAGAACCTTTCTTCCCCATCGGTTATCGGTTCTTCGAGCGATGAAGCCTGCCAATTGCCACTTCAACTTGCAAATTTTAACAGCTATGTCGGTGACTCTGATTCTTTGGTAAGAAATAATATAAAAGTAAAAAGACAATGGCCCTTTACAACAAACGTATTTTTGTTGTATTAGCTCTAATGTAAAAATGGTAATACGTACAAGCGTCAAACTTTGCATGATTATAGTACACACTCTAATGTATAACAAAAATTAAATAATGGCCAAGTACGAGTCGGTGTCAAATTTCTGTTCACCACCGGTTCTCGTACGATCACCGAAGTGAAGCAACGTCTGGCGCGGCCGGTACTTGGATAGGTGAGCACCTGGGCGTTGATGGGATGTTGTCTTTTTGCACAATTTTTTTTGTACTTTATTAGCTTACAAGTTATGTGGTGGTTCGGAACCCTCAGTGCACGAGCCCGATTCACACTTGGCTGGTTTTCCTATTTTCGTCGAGACTCTATTCCCAGGTAGGACGATCTATCTACATACATATTTATTATGTTTGTATGGAACCCTCAGACTACGAGTCTTACTAATACTTGTCCGGTTTTTTATCCCGTATAATATATTATAATTAAATCCAAATTTTGAGATAGGGCACAGGCTCAAGGAAAAGTGTGGTGACTCCCGCTCCGGCTCGTTCCTGGTGCAAAGGTTGGCCATTGCCATCCAATGCGGTAACGCAGCGAGTGTTTTGGGTACCTTTGCGCCGGGAACGGTCAGGGGTGGGTTATTTGAATAGTTATTAGTTTAATTGTAATTTGACTGAGATTTTGAATAATAAATATGTACCAAGTATATATAATATAATATATTAAATCCTAATGTAAATATGGAGGGTAGAATGCACATGCTACCGCTCGGTCACTGTATGAAACTCTGAAAATACCAAAGCAAAAAATCCAGCATAGCTAGAAAAACAAAACAAAACAAAACTTTACTCAGAAGATTGTTTCCTTCAACGATAAAATCTGGGCCCGCACAGTAATCACTAATAAGTAACGATCACTGGAATTAAGCAAGTGTCTGCGGCCCGCAGTTGGTCCACAAAAGCTATGACAAATGCTCCCCAAGGCAAGTTTTAAACTCGGCCAGAAAACCCGACAATGCGAAAACTTATTTCTTCTGTTATGTTCCATTTAGGTATAACAAAAACGCAGTACCTCAGTTCAAGATAAATTGATAAACAATGAAAAATATTGTTTTCATACAAAATTATTAAACCCAGCTGCAAAAAGAGGGGCGTTATAAGATTAATGTGTGTGTATACAGGGTGTAAGGGGAACACTCTCGAAGCCAAAAGAAGGTAATTGTACTCATCATTATGAACAACTTTTACTATGGGACCAGCCCTGAAATCGCGAAAAAAACATCAGCTGTTCTATAGAAAACGGTCATTGACACTCGACAATATGTATGGAACAGCAGATTTTTTTTCGCGATTTCGAGGTTGGTCCCATACTAAAGGTGGTTCATAATGATGAGAACAATTACCTTCTTTTGGCTTCGAGAGTGTTCCCCTTACACCCTGTATATCAGTTGGGTTATAACAATCTCAAAAACATTCATAAAATAACCTTACTTTTAATTTTGTCTTTCTCTTTTATTAGCCATGAGAGCGAGACAAAGTATGGATGTAAATCATCATCATCGTCAGCCCTGAATGAGCCACTTCTGGGTATATGCCTCCCACTGCATATTTGTGTATTTATTTTTGTACATTTATTGTTGTATATTTTGTTTAGCTTTAAATTGCGTTATCGCAAAATAAACTTTTCTGTATTTCTGTATTTTCTGTATTTTCATTGTTTATGCCACTCTCCCCGGTCTCTAGCTAGTCGTATCCACTTTTTCCCGATAATACTTATGATGTCGTCACTTGTAAGTTTGAAACGACTATACTCAGTCTAAGCATTTATTTGCTCTGACAACTGTATTAACATTAATTTGTTTATGTCGAATTTCTAGTGTAATTCCGCTTCTACGTCGTTTCGAGTACGATAAGGATTTTGGTTAAACTATTTTCTCTATAGATAATTGTGATTCATTTTTTTTTTTATTAACATTGAAAAAAATCTGAATGAAAACCATGAAGTCTGATTACTTTCTCTATAGGGTTTTGAACGTAAGACTATAGCAGGTACCCGATATATTTCAGTGAAATATTTTTACATTTACATTGTTAGATAGATAGTACTATTTCTTAGGTTTATTTATCACTTATATCAATTAACTAATTTATATCAATAAATTTATTTGGTGGCCAAACGAAGATCTATTTTATATTTTAAAAAGTACGATATTTGAAACTCATTTTCCAATGTTTAACCAACCTGTACATTTGGTAATAATATTTATTTAATTAAATTAAATTAAATTTTATTTGCAACTGTCAGAACATATAAATGCTTGGACCGAGTTTACTGTACTGTAGTGATACTGCCATTATTATTGTGGTTTGGTCCGCCAGCTTTAATGAAAATGATAACAATTTTCAGCGGTTCTACAGTTCAACCTTAATGCTGAGAGTTTTTATTGTTACTGTTCTATGGAACCTGTTTGATATTGTTACAATGTACACTCAATACTCCACGAGTACCTACTCTTGCTTAATAATTGTTTTACAGCTTCATAGACTTTGTTTCCAGTATTTCTCGCGTAATTCTACAATGGGAATGTTTATATTAATTTGAGAGGAAATGAGGTCTTTCAAACAATTACAAAAAGGAAAAGGTAAATAACCTTCAGAGCGTTTCGCGTATTTCAATTTTGCCTTGTATTATGAGACTTTACGCGTCAACAAAGCACTCTGTCACTCGTAATTACTCATTTTAAACGAATTTATGTGTCCAAATATAGCAACGTTGACATTTTCATTAGATTAATGCGGGATATTAAAAGGAATGAGATGGAAAGTTTCGGTGCTTACCGCAAAAATCCATTTTCAAGTCAAACAGATCTCTTTTCGCGTTTTTTGCTCATTGAATTCGAGAGATACCTACTTTTATTTTCTGAGCGATATTTTAAGGGATCGTCATAGAAAGTTCATTTTGGGACTTCACCTTAATTAGAACCGTAGAGCAGAAATTCAAAGGGTGGTCTAATTAAATTGACCCGGAAGACGTTATTAAAGTTCAGGGCAAAGTTTAATGTAACGGGTGCCGCGATATCATATTCGTGGAAACTGTACGCACCTTACGCAGATTACTTCGTAATACATGAATTTTCAGGTCTATAAATATTTCAATATTTTAGAGTAAAAGTCAAATCATTTATTCACATTATGCTAAACACAAGTAGATGACACTTATTTTAATATAATGACCCAATTATGTTATGGTATAAAAAGAACTGGTTATATTTTTGCGAAAATTATTTTTAAACCCTTCTATATTGAAAGTACCAATTATAATTTCAACGGTGCGATTTTTCTAATTTTCGCTATACGCACAGTAAAATTTCGCTTCCAAAGATTTTTTATGTAAATAAATTAACACGAAAATTACTTGGCGTAGTGATGGTGGCTGACCGGTAGCATGTGCGCTTTACTATCTGTCAGCACCCGGTTTGACCTTCGGCCCTGCACCAATGACTTATTTAGTACCTAAATAAATTATGTGCATAGTTTCGATGCTATCGCTCAAAAACGGCGAAGAAAAACACCGTGAAGAAACCAGTATGTCCAAGAAGTTCAAAGACATATGGCATTCACCAACATGCACTGGGCCAGCATGGTGGATTAGAGCCAATCCGCTCTCTCTGAAAGAAGGCCTTTGTCCCAGCAGTGGGAATATGATAGGCTGATATGATGATGATGATGATGATGAAGTAAGTTATTATAAAACATCAATTAGCAAATTATTTAAATGACGTTTACTACTGAAAAAAAAACAAAGATTTTTTAACGATATTCTTCGCTAAAATATATCTTTTCCTACATTAATCCGGATAAGAAGATGAGAGAATAGATGGATGAAAGCAAAAAAGGATCAAGTGTAAGTACTTTGGGACCTTTGGCAGGTTAAATACCATTATCTGTAACTGTTACATTTTGGGAAAACTGTGCTCCTTTTAAAGGGCATTTGGTTTCTTAATTTGAAGATTTTGTATCACTACTTTTTACGATTATTTTATTGATAAATAAAAAAAAACTTGTTACGTTTTGTAAATATCTCCAGTAACGATGACTTAATGGAGAGGCTTGAAGTGCTCTACTATAAAAATTATAATTCGTGGTCGATGACTAACTCGCTGGATCGGCCTTATAAAGAAAGCCATTCAGTCCAGCCCACTTTAGTTCAGCTAGCAGAGTAAACAACCGCTAGAAGCGGCAATAAAACAAACGGAAGTCATAACTGCTGCACACTATGATTCCATAGTAACTTATATCATGAAACAACTTTACCCATAGGAGCAACACTGAAATCACGAAAAAACCCAGCTGTTCCATAAAAAACAGCCATTGACACTTAACAAAATGCATGGAACAGCTGACAATGTTTTCACGATTTCAGGGTAATAAAAAAGTTGCCCCACAGTAAAAGTTGTTCATAATGATGAGTGTAACGGACTCCTTTCAGCTTAGCACACCCTTTTCGCTTAACCCTGTACATGGAATATAACAACCAGACTCGACCACACTACACCTACATTTCGAAACTAAAGGAGCTCAAAATGAAGAACACTTTCGTTGACTTTACACTCACGAACTATGAAGTTCTTCGGGCATGGCATCAAGAATGAAGACTCACTGGAAAGACCAAGGTCAAGTAGCAGGAAAGAAAGGTCGAGGAAGATCTCCTACACACAGGATGTACCTCAAGCCGGCAACTAAGTCTGTAGAGTGTCCTCGTAATGCGACTAACCCAATAAAATGGAGAAGCATTGCAAGATCAGACGATGAGAAGACGACATAGAAGACACATCGTGGTGGTATGACGGTGGGTGACCCAAAGATCGTAATTGGTCTAACCAAAAATGACCACTGCACCAAGAGTATCCGATCGAGTATCTGCCCCGGTTTCTGAGGTACTTTAATCGATGGTTTATCTACTCAAAAGCGCTATTGGTTCCATAACTTTACAAATTGCGTTTCCAGACACGCAATAATAACTTATAGCTTCGTTTACTATTGATTTGACAGTTATCAAACCATCCTTTTTGTCTTCAGAAACGAGTGACAGATAGATATACGAGTTGTATCTTACAGATAACTTTGTTGAACCAATGATTAGCAATTATCTATGAACCTTAGAAACCGCATAAGAAGACTTATAGTTACTTCTAACAGAAACAAACTAACTTTACTTAATAGGTAGTGTTTCTTTAAATATCCATCATCTACCCAATATACCACTTAATCGTCACGACCTTTTACCAAAACGAGAATTTCATATTTTTTTCGCAAACGCTTTTGATTAATAATCCTAGCGCAAAAAGACAGCCGTATTTTTCTCACCATAAGTTACAATTCATCCGTCTACGCTAGCGTGGGTGCTCTGACATCGAATTGTATTATTTTTAGATGTCTTGGAAAACATTATCTTCTTGCCCGGGAAAACACTTTTGTGAGCTTTTCAAGTCTCTGAAGGATGAGCTCGTAAATTCGGGCTGTTTTAACTGTTGGTATGTCGGTAGGTTTTTTGTAGAAGCGAATTATTAATAACGGCCATTTTCGTTTGAAAAATACATAATATAAACTATTTAAGAGCCTCTTATACCAAATATGACGGTTTTAAATCAATTTTATTAAGTTGAATTACAATATTTCAGCTGGAAAAAAATACATGTCACAGATACATCTGTGTTAGAGTTTATGATTTGGTTCAAAACACGATAGAAGAAACTTGCCTCGATCAAAAAAAAATTGAAACAAAGTCGACTTAGTTATTTTTTTTCATTTTATGCTCTAATGAAAGCTCGTAACAACCTGGAAATTGCAAGTACTGAAAGGCAATTTTACTAAAAAAAAAAATATTTGGATAGATTTTTGATAGTGAATAGCGTCGTTTTTTAGTGAAATTAAAAGCGTAAAAAGGACGCGAGAATTTTGTCGCGCCGCGTTCAGTGCCGCGCCAGGCGTCATCGAGGTCGAACGTATGATCGTTTTTGTCGTTACACTTCCCCCGCGGGCGTCCTGTCTCTAGGCTGGCAAAATACATCGTCGCTAAAACTTGGCGGGGGCTGAGGGAGCGTTTTGTTGCCTACGCGACTCGGATAACCGCCCGTTAAGGTGTGTCCCCAGATAGCGTGGCATTTGAGCGCGGCCGCCGTAATTTTGATACCTTTACCTCGTCACCAGCAAGTCCGAAGCTGTGTACCTATCACTAGGGCCTAGTGATTTGGACTTACTGGAGAATGATTCAGTGATTCAATTAAGCAATGATTTCATTTTCCATAATTACTGTTTTAGCATTTTAATGTTTCTGTGTTCTGATAAAAAAAAGTGTTAAATACCACCAGTTTTAGTTTATGTCATAACATACATCACTATGATTAAGGTAATTTCTAATAATTTTACTATCAGACGACGCAAAGCAAAAAAGATGATATTGTATGTATGTATGTATGCTTGTTTGTTCCTATCTAAAGTCTAAACGCCTCAACCGATTTTGGTAAATGATATGTGGATTGTGGATAGATACCTCTAAATTCAGGAATGGTCAGGAATGGTCAGAAATGAGTCATCATTATCATCATTTTATGTTCCCACTGTTAGGACACAGGCCTGTACTCTTTTTAAATTTTTTATTTTTACATCGGACTAGGCTAACGTTTGACCGCGATCTCGTCTGATGGAAAGCGACGATGCGGTCGAAGGTGGAGCACGTTTGCCCAGTAATAGCCTATCAACCCTAGACTTGAACACTCCAAGATTGTAATGCTGCGGAAACACAGACAGGGACTCACACTCAGAGAGAGAGAGAGAGAATGACTTAAATTTATTATTATATTATTATTTATATTATATTATATTATTTTAAATCCACCATGCTGGACCAGTGCATGTTGTTGAATGTCATATGTCTTTAATCTTTTGACGTTCTTGGACACACCGGTTTCCTCACGTACATAATATTTTATATTGTTGGCATATAATATTTTTTTGTTAATGGCGAGTTAATACATTCTTAAAGGGTTGGCAACGTAGTTGTAATGTCGCTGGTGTTACAAGTAGGTGGCGGTAGCTACTTACCATCAGGCAGACCATCTACTTGTTTGCCATCTATGGTATAAAAAAAATTGTCATCATCATCATTTCATCCATAGGACGTCAACGGCTGGACATCCAAATCCAAATCATCCGGCCTCCCCCAAAAAAATGTGTACACCTGAAATATATGATCTCGACGAAAAATACCGCTGTCGAGATTTATGCGTTAAAATAAAGAAACTTGATTTCATATAGGTATGATGGAGGCATGTCCATCCTTAGGCTGTCCTGAGTTATTTTCCTCGCAGTGCATTCGTTCTTTAGTAACGAAGGAAGCGCGACTATCATAATTGATTGTGACCCTGTTTTTCACACCAAGTACCAAGATTATTCTTAGCTGACGGAAAAACACAATTTGCTGACGCTGCAAAAATAAATCAACGTTCCAGGGGCGTTGTTTCATCTTTAATTATCTTTTTCAGTGTTTGTTGGAACAAAGGAAGAAAATGTATACTTTGCCTGTACTCCTTGCCTGTATTACTTACAGAATAAATAATCCTTGGCTGAACGAATACTAGTGTCATGTTAACCTACTTCCAGACATTTGTAATTTGTAATTTGTAATTGAATAACTTCTTTTTTTTTATACACCGGGTACGTCCTAAAACTGCGACCAGAACCACCGGAGGGTGGGCAGCAGCGTCCTATCAGTACACGGTGAACGTACTACGATCCCCTAGCCACCTGCCAAGCGTGGGGATTATGACAACACCCTTCTTTAAGATGGCGGCCTTTGTTCAGCAGTGGGCGTTTAATGGCTGATGATGTGTGGTGTGAGGTCGTTCTGCGTTCGTGTATTGAAATGTAGAATAGGTTACAGATGCAGCATCGATGAACGATCCTTCAACATCATCATCATCATCATCATCATTCCAGCCGTAGGACGTCCACTGCTAGACATAGGCCTCCCCCATCGATCTCCAAAAGGGCCGGTTGGAAGTGGCCTGCATCCAGCGTTTTCCTGCGGTCTCTTTTAGGTCGTTTGTCCATCTTGTGGGTGGACGTCCTACAAACGATGAACTTGTGGGTGAAAGATCCTTCACATGACCGATAATACGCAGAAACCTTATGTAACGTGTAAAGCCTCGTTTATGGAGACGGGCGAAGCGTGTGGCGTCGAGTGGCATGTTGTGCGGCGCGTTTAGCTTCGTTCAGAGACCTTAGCGATTCTGTTTAGGTGATGTGAAAAGATGCGCGACCGCAAACCGTATCTCGGCGTGTTAAGGTTCACATTCACGTAATTTTCCACACTGCGATGTTTCAGCGCTGTTTTGAGCCCGCGTTGAGAGGTAGGCTTAATAACCCTGGGCCATTATTCTCTATCTCACAAAAGATTGCTACAAACGCGTGACCTCATAACATGAAAATGTAATTGAAAAATGGACCCTGTGTCTTTAGTCTCTATGACTCCATGAATTTCAGCTGAAATTTAATCATGATTTCAGGGTTGGTCCCGTAGTAAAAGTTGTTCATAATGATGAGTACATTGGCCTCCTTTCGGCTTGGTACAGTCTATATGCGAAACCCTGTATATTAAATTAAATCCATATGTAAATAAATGCATTTAATCTACTAAATGTATATTATTATAAATAATTAATATTATTTAAGTCTATCTGTGCCGCAGCCCTAAATGATGTCAATCATATTACCTGCATAATCCCAGCGCCTGTAAAGCTACAGCTACACAAAAACTTCCTTATTTCAATTTGCTGATGGCACCGCTCAATGACTTCTTATTAGATACCTGGCATAGGGCAAGCATTTTCAGTCAACACATTGGCAGACATCTTGCCTATACGAAACGGCACCCACCAATGGCACGTCGTGATTTCAGAACAGACAAACAAGAGAGATAATATGTCTATAGCACAAATTATCGTTCGTGTTCAATAATGTCTCCGTGGATATTTTGTTTTACTATGCCGCTAGGCAAAATCAGTTATTACGGCACACTTACTCATTTTTCACTCACACTAAAATACTTATAGTCACACCAATGAACTAACTAATAGTCAATATAAAAAAAGGGTGGTCTGCTAGATGAGTTTTAATAAAAGAGTAAAGAGAAAATAGAGTTTTAATAGTCTGATTTAGGCCAGATGCACCCACCCGCACCCGCCACGCTAACTTACCATAATATATCTCCCTTCTTTGTCTGACCTGTAGGCCTAGCACGGGCCGTGGACAAATTGTCTTTCCACCGTTTTTATCCCGCGAGAAAAAGACAAACGTATTCATATTCTAGCTTTGTCGCGTCTAGGCGTGGATAAAAACGGTGGAAAGACAATTTATCCACAGCCCATGCTAGGCCTGCTGAGATCGTGACCTTAACCGGACCAATCAGCGTTCAGTGTCCCATCACCTTATTTTTAGTTATACAAGTTTTTTTATGCGAATGTGTGTTCGTTTGTTCATCTTTCACGCAGCAACAAAGCAAGAACTATGTGATTATTGCATAGAGATAGTTGGAAAGCCGGAGATCACACAGAATACTTTTTATTTCTGAAAAAAATACTGTACCTCAAGAGATGTCCATGCAGGTGAAACTGGGTGGACACAGCTAGATGCGAATAAATTTGATGCAATGTCTATTATTATTGTCTAAACTTATAAACTACTACCACTCACGGGTATTGAAGTCGAAAACCGAATGAATCACGCTCATGTTAGTTTCTATAATAATATAATTATATTATCTATACTAATATAATATTATAAAGAGCAAATATTTGATTGTTTGCTTGTTTTTTTGCATTGTATAGGCTCCGAAACTACTGAACCAATTTGAAAAATTCTTTCACTGACGGGAAGCTACACTATCCCCGGGTGACATAGGCTATAATCTATACCCGTGCAAAGCTGGGGCGGACCGCTAGTTGTCTATAGGATATCAAGTCGTCGGCATCGTTGTTATTTCAAATCACAGCGGATATAAAAGGTTTGGTTTGCGGGAAAACATTGAGTTGACAGTTTATTTGTACCTTTGAAAAGCACTTAGTTAAATTAAAAAAGAAAACATGAATGGAACACTTGACCATTTCATTGTATTATGGATTTGATTGTTTGCTGTTGATTTGTGAGTTTAATATAAGGGCACTGATTGTTTAATCCACAAAAGGCGCATGTCTGTTTTTTACGTACGTATCTATCTAGCACTATATCAGGGCCTCAATGTATCAGGATATCAGTGTATCGGTGGATCGGTGCATCAATGTATAGGTGTATCGGTGTGTCGGTGCATTGGTGTATCAGTGTATCAGTGTGTACGTGTATCTGTGTGTATGTCTGTGGCATCATAGCTCCCAAACGGCTGACAGCTTTTTATTTAGTTTTTACTTGTCTGAAAGGTGACTTGCTCGAGAGTGTTTATAGCTATGATAAAAAAAAAAAAAAATGCCGATTTTTTTTATCGGGGGTTTTTAAATAATCTTCGTAGGCTTCATTTGATATACCTCTGTACTTATATTAAGTTAATTATATGGTTCCACTAATAAAAAGAAGTCGAGTCGACTAAAACTCTTTAATAATGTGTGTGTAGACTGACACAAAAATATAGCGATGTTTAGTAATTATCAAGCCGCACGTTAAAATGCTGAAGTATAATTAAATTACAACCAGATTTTGTCACTCTGAAAAATGTGAAACAAGTTAAAATGTATAAATATTACAATTTAAAATCCAACGTTGCTCTGCGCTGGCAGTGGCGTAAAATAAAGCTCATTACATACTCACATACCAAAGCGAGACCGAATATCCCAAAAATAATTTACTTACATTAAAATAACATACGGCCCAAGATTTTTGGAAAACAAAAACCTTGATCGTTTTGTATATTTTGTTACTTCCTGGAACGTTAATTAGCGCTTTTGGGGCGGCATTTCTATGGGTGTTTAATATTTTATAATGATCATAGAGTTGAATGAATAAATACATTTTATTGTCTAAAACTGGCTATAATTTAATGATGTTGAATATTCGTAACCAGCACTCATCAACGGTTTTGTCCAACAATGATCCAAGACGTAAAAAATTTGAAGGAATTATTTACACCAAAATTATGCTGGTCCGCCTGTAGAACATAACAATACGCTCTACCGTACGCGTCAGGATAGGTCTTCGTTGAAACGTACCCCAAGTGAAGCTTGGGTTAAGTCCTACCTAGCAGTGGGCAGGTGTTTCAAAAATAAAGAGTTTATGCGAGTATAAGTTAAGATTTAATCAGTTAAATCGTCAAAGAGAGAATTTACATGCGAGACAGACAGAGGGTCGTGAGCTCGGAAGGTGATGGAATAAAAACGTGTTGGTCCCTTGTTAGGAGACTTAGCTTGAAGAGCGTTGGCGCTGATCGCCGCGTGGCTTGACGCGGCTCGTGGCTCGTAGGAAGCTCAGCTGGTGCAGCATAGCTCGGAGACAGCTCCGTGTGCAGCTAGCGATCAGGTAGACCGGGCAGCGTGGAGAGAAGTTCTCGGGCGCGGCCGGAGTATGGCCAGCGTGGCTCGGCAGCGTGGTAAGAAGTGCGACCGTAGAACGCCGGCGGAGCAGCGTGGGACACCTTATAGTGGCGAGATGGCCGGTGCCGGGGAAAAATCCCGATCGTCAAATATTCGGGGTTCGAAGTTAGTTATTTAAAAGTGTCAAGATCGACTTTCACTTGGAAGTGTAGCGGCACAAATAGGCAGAATTTATGGCCGGAGAGGCTTAAGTAGACTTTTTGTTTTAGAAGGATTCGAGAATGTACGTATTTCCCTAGTTTTTAATGTGATTTTAATATTTTTGAGGGTCGATTGTTTATTTTCGTTAACAAGTGAAAGCGAACTGACATTACGTCAATCACTTTCATTCTGTCAACGATTTATGTCATCGTGGTGACTTTTTTATTCGTTAATTTTGGCTTCTAGCGTATGTGCCATTTGCCATGAACGGAAGATATTTTTAGAACTGTTACGTCGTAGGTAGCGAATAATAAGTAAGGTTGTATTTTTTTATTACAGGCTTGCGTTTGACCGCCACCTCGCCTGTTAAGCGATAATGCCGTCTACGATGGAGTACGCTTGCCTTGCTTAAAAGAATCTGATTCGAGACTTAAAGACACCCAGATGAACCGGACACCCAACACCGGACCCGGGTAACTACCAAAGAACACCCATTCAGACAGAGCATGCTACTACTAATGGTTTGCACAGTAAAAATGAAATCGAAGCGTTTCGTACGGGTTTTCTGAATATCAACAATGACACGGTGTTGCCTTGTGTGTGCTAAATCCTATTAGATGTCGTAGATAATGTCGTGAATTAGACTAACGACGACGATAACGACGACGACAACGGATATAAAGTAGAGACGTTTTATATAATAGGGATTTAATCAGGATTTGCGGAAAAATACACCAGGAGGTAGATTTTATGTTTTTTTTTTTTCATTAATGACCTAAAGTTTTGTTACAAAATTATCATATTATTACAATCTTATCCGCTACTACATTTAGTAATTACAAATAACCTTAACTTATTAGATGAGAGGAGGGTTTGGCTCTCAACCATTTATTGTGTTGTATTTATACAACCAACTGATCTCCGCCATCTTTTTCATCTACCCAAAACACACTGCTTTTTATTTACAATCACTTTACCGGTATTATTTAAGTGAGGCGACGGTGGCGTCATAACAAGGAAATCAGACTAAGTTTTTTTAACAATAGAGATCATCGGAACTAAAATTTCTACGTTTCACATAGATACCGTTATTTTCAGGTTTTTCCTTCCCTGCATGTGTATAGTCGTATATTTTCCATATTTACGATACAGTGTGATATTGTTCGCGCCGAAACGAAATTTCCATTACCGGGCACAACGAAGCACCGTTTACACAATAATGTTGAATTACACTGATCCAGTGCGCCATTCCAGTTGCCGTAAACTGTGTAAGCGGTATTAGTTAATCTGGAAAATAAAATTTTGTTAAATTTTGTAGTCTCTAAGTAAATAAAATCAGTTTTTGAGCAGGTGCTTATGCACGTAGGTGTGAATAGCTTATATTCTGAGCTCAAAACTCAGATTTTTTAAGACAACAATTTGGATTTCATAAGTTACGTGGGCACTCAGAAGGTTATGCAAAACTTAAAAAAAAGGTTATATTGGCAAATTTGTTTTTATTAAAAAAAAAAATACAAGTAAAATAAAAACTATCTTAAATTTAAATTCATAAATAAAACTAATCTAAAACTAAAATTTATCTAAAACTAAAACTAATCTAACAAGCCGCTACCACTGGGCAGCATTCCCAAAATGCTGGCAGCATTGCCACGTTGTATGGTAATGCTTAATCTTTGGGCATAATAAGGCCAGCATTTTGGTCACGAGTTGCTTCGACCAGTCGCCCTGATAGGTCTTTAAATATTCGATGGGCTCCTGGTCCCCACGGTCCAAACGTTTCAACCCCAAAAGGCTCAAATGTATACCCGCTATCGAGGTTATTATATTTGCGCCTTGGCAATGTTATTATAATCAATTTTCTATTTAGAATTCATAAAAAAGCGCTTAGTAGTATACTATTCGGCATTGAAGCTACGTAGATTTAGTAAAGGGACAAATACTGACACCTTATACAAAGAAAACAAAACTACCGATATAAAATCTTCACTGTGCTTCACGATTTCACTTTGGTAGGCGTTCGACCGTCGACTGGCCCTTTGTTTCTGGGTCGGGTTGATAAACCCAAGATTAAACCTAAAGTTAAGATAAGACCTTTAATAATGCCGTGAACCGTAAAGTCTGCTTCAAATTTAGCAGTCATATAGCACCATACGCGGTCTGATTTTGCGCTGTTGCTGACGTCTCGCTGTTGCTGTTGCAACGTTTCACTGTTGCTGTTGCTGTCATCTTACTGTTGTCTCGTTGCTGCTGATAAAATACGCAGTTTTGAAAGCGCTTGCTCACGAGTTCTATTGTTTGTTTTATTACTGCAATCGTTCTATTTCCGCCATGATATAATGCAAGATGCGCGCTCTCAACAATCAGTAACACAATATTATGTAAATTGAAATGGCACCTACTTCCTCCAGATTATCATGACAAACGGAATACAATGACGTATCTGTATCAGCGTTGGTGTTTGCATAATTCGATCTCTACGTAGTAGTGATTTGATGTCTTAGACTTTGGTTTAATCTTACAGGAACACGAACAAGGAATTCTGTTTAAAATAAACTTTAAGCCTTACTGGGCTTGAGTATTTGGATTATCTCTATCTACCTTCTATGGCTTTAACTATACATTTCGTAGGTTAGATCGCACCGGTCATCTAATTCACAGCGTAGGTAGGTAAACCATAGTTATATTGATAGATAACAAAACTGCAATTGTGCAAATTTTAATGCATTTAACTTAATATCGGACGGACTCGGACGGATTATCGGTCCATCCGTCCGGATGGAACGATAACCGATGGGGAAGAAAGGCTCTTGAGTGGAGACCACGAACCGGAAGACGAAGCGTAGGTAGGCCTCCCACTAGATGGACCGACGACATTGTGAGAGTCGCTGGTATCCAGTGGATGCAAAAGACAGGCTGTCTTTCAGTGTGGAGGTTAAAGGGGAGGCCTATGTTCAGCAGTGGACGTCTTCTGGCTGATGATGATGATGGACGGAGAGATAGATGAACGGACAGACAGACAGACATATATAAAGACAGAACACCCTAATCGAAACAATAATCACTGAGTTTCAGTTTCACCAATAAATTGAAATGGCAAGTAAACAAGCATTCAATTGACAGCAAACAAATCGCCAGGTTTTCTGAGTTTGTCATCAACAACACAGTCATGTATCAACTACAAATCCGATACGGAATAGTTTTGCAAGTGTATCTATTTATTATTCACAAAAGCAGCATGTTTGTGACGCCTCTATATGTACATTCGCAAGAAAAAGCTATTCAACTTTTTTTCAATAATTTTTAGATTTGTAGGCATATTTAATATAAAAATATAATTCTCCTTAATTTATTTCTGATAGTTAAAATCTTGTTTCTGTGTACTTTTACTAGAATAAAAATTTTGATGATGCTTAGGTGGGTACTGGAACAATGAAACGTATATCCCGGCACAACATAAATATAATTCACTGTTTTAAACTATCACGGTTGTTCACTAAAGTTATATGATTATTAACGGGATATTTACCGTGGTAAGGTTGTGGTAAGGTTGTGTCTTCCCGTGAACATGGTGCACGTAACTGCGCCGAAATATCGGGAGCTCATTCCACAACCTTACCACGGTAAATATCCCGTTAATAATCATATAACTTTAATAAATATAATTTAAACAAAACCCCAAAAGTATATAAATTTATGTTTTTCCACTAACTTGCCTGATGATAAGCGACAATGTTGCCGAGGATGGAACACGTTGATCTAGCAGAAATGTATTCACTCTAGCCTTGAAGATGCCTAGATTGTTGTTCTCAGGAAACAAGTAGAACGGCAAGGAGTTTGTATCATGAAATGTAATCATTACGTACGAATTTTTGAAATTTCCACGAGGAATAAGTGGTAGTGTGCAGTCCTTCTACTTGTCATATAGTAAAAGAGGGAGCTCATAGTAACAAAGTCATGAAGCTCTTGCGCACTCACCGAAATATATATCCGGTAGAAAATAGACAGACACGCACACGTAAGCATTGCTCTCATGACTGTACCGTCAACAGATACGGGCAAACAAAATTCCTGTAACTTTTTATTCGCTCTGCGTTTCTGTCCCTGATAGGTTTGTTATTGAAACATAATCTAATTTCCTAGTTGAGTGCAAAATAAATTTTAGTTTGGTCGATACGGTAGCGGGTCGAGCGTGTGGAATACTGAATTTGGTGTTGCTGATTTTTGATACTTCACGGTTACTTCTGTATATGTATGAAGATATTCGGATGGATACAGTGAAGTCTTTTTAACCCCCGACACAAACAGAGGGGTGTTATAAGTTTAACGTGTGCGTCTGTGTATCTGTATCGAACAAATTACGGCAAAACAATGCTTACTATTGTAGGAGCGCGACTATTTATACTGATATATGACTGATATTTATACTGATGATGATAGCCCGTTGGCCTAGTTGGTAGTGAACCTGCCTTCTGAGCTTGGGGGCGTGGGTTCGATTCCCATCTAGGACAAACATTTATGCGATGAACATTTGTGTTTGTTCTATATCTGGTTGTTAATATCTATTTAAGTATGTATTTAAAACTATATATGTATGTATATCAGTCTCTGGCAGCCATATCACAAGCGTTGCTTAGTTTGGGGTCAGATGACCGTGTGTGAAAAAATGTCCCGAATATTATTTATTTATTTATTATTTAACCAACTATCCTCACATATAAAAAATGTAAACTCATTTCGCGTATTTACAAAAACAATTTGCTCCACACATTCTCTCAGATAAATAATTACAGCAACAAATGCGTGAAGTGGATCTTTCACAAATTATTATGTAGGTACAGTGTGAGTACCTTCCATACCATTAATTATGTTATTACCATATATTTATTCAGCATTTAAGTATTTAAGGATTTTTTAGATTTCTTATTGAATTTCTTAGTACATGCGACGACGGACACTATTATTTTAGTTAAATATATTGCTATTTTGTCTTTGTGTTAATAAAGTTCTTTAAATTTAACCTGTCTGTGCCATTGTAGCTCCCAAACGACAAAACATATTTTGAATAAGTTTTTTTGTTTGGAAGGCAACTTGTACGAGAGTGTTCTTAGCTATAATTCAACATTCATTCAGTCTTCCTGCCAAATTTCGTTCAGAGCCGTTTAAAGATTATCAGCTCTTATGTCGGGATTTTAATTTTTTGCATTTAAAATAGATTTTTTTGATAGATCGATTGATAACTCTTTATTCTTCAACTTCATTTGTTCTGTAGCTGGTTGTTAATATCTATTTAAGTATGTATTTAAACCTATATATGTATGTATATCAGTCTCTGGCAGCCATATTACAAGCTTTGCTTAGTTTGGGGTCAGGTGACCGTGTGTAAAAAAAATAGAAAAGAATATCATATCATATCATTGTTCACACCAGAAATGACATACATAAGCCAACAACAGCTTAAAACTAGTGAAACAATCGGCGGCTTTATCGTTTTAAGCGATTTCTTCCAGGCAACCTTAGTATGGAGAGGAAAAAAAAAGGTAAAGGACGGGAGTCCATAAATGTTCAGTTGCTGTCAAGGCTTTTATAGTAGTTTTCTCAAACATTGCGTGGATAGTACCATCGTTATGTGTAACCTTGTATATTCGTATGACATTGAACGTACATTTTGGATTTAGTCAAATAACACACCAAAAGTATCTCACACATTTTGGTAGTCTGAATTTAGACTGACCTTTTTGAATAATTGATGAATCCAATTTTGGTGGATACTTTAGCGTTACCTAATTTTTGGTCGCAGGTAAAAAACGCTTTAGGATCACATGTCAACCTGATTTTTGTGCCTTTTGGGACTCGTTATATTTATAGCTCATCAAAAAATTCTCAACAGCTCAGAAAAAAAATTCTTTTTAGGAAAAAATTGGAAACTAAACATGTATTAATTTTGAGTAAAAAATTGCTGGTAGTAGCACCTACCCAGCAGTTTTTATTTAAAATAAAAGCAACGTCCACTGCTGAACATAATAATGCCTCTCCCTTAGAACTCTACACTAAACGCCAGCTTGCCATCTGCATTCACTGGATGCCTGCGAGTCGCACGATGTCGTCGGTCCATCTAGTGGAAGGTTTTCCTACGCTGCGTCTTCCAGTTCATGATTTCCACTCAAGAACCTTTCTTCCAACATCGGTTACTGGTTCTCTGAGCGATGTGGGGATAAGACCACATCAAGGTGGATAGTCATCATCAGCCATAAGACGTCCACTGCTGAACATAAACTTCTTCCCTTGATCTATACGTTGAACGACAGCCTACCATCTGTATCTACTGGATGCCCACGTCTCTCACAATGTCATCGGTCCATCTAGTGAGAGGCCTAACTACGCTGCGTCTTCCGATTCGTGGTCTCCACTCCAGAACCTTTCTTCCCCATCAGTTATCGGTTATTCCTGCGATGTGACCGCCACCTCAACTTGCAAATTTTAATTGCTGTGTCGGTGACTCTGGTTTTTCGGTACATAATATCATAGCACCTAGTTATTATTTTTCATTCGTTAGATCGCAGTTTCATAAATGCCATGCTAACTTACAAAGGCGTTAAGTTAAAGAGAGGTTTTCAGAAGAAGCTTAAAAAAGAACAATAGTATCAGCTGACTCGATGGAGTGCGATATACCTGCAACTATCTGGCATACTTATAATCTATCAGATTCGGTTTGGTATCGGTGTATGCTGGAAACTATGGAACCATCATTTGTGATTGCGAAGCAAGGGTGCTACTGCTACTGTGCTGATTTTAATTTAGGACCGTTGATTTGGAAGGGATAGCGATCCATATTTTATTCTACTATTATACGTGCAATAAAGTTAGCGCCATCTATTGCCGCACAAACAAACTATACCGCTTTATGGTTGATATGCCGAAAAACCGTTTGAAGCACTTTAATCCAACTTTTATTGTGCAAGCTGCTAGTCTGTGGAATGCGCTGCCATTGGGTATTACCAATCTGAGTGTATTCGAATCGAGAGTGAATCGGTTCTTTCTAGGCAAGTGTGCTCTATCGTAGAACGCATCATCGCCTAACAACATGCGAGTTAGCGGTCAAACGCAAGCCTATTAATTAATATAAAAAAATAACTTACCAGTAAGTAGTCCCTGAAAAGCTCCCATCATAGTAAGGCCAAATTCAAACTTGATTACGACCATTAAAATCGTCGGAATGTTAATCAAAATCTTAATTAAATACCAATCTTCATTTTACAGAATAATACTCTCCCCCACTTAAGGATAAAATAACTGGACCTCAGAAATAATATTCATAACAATAAAATAAAACGTTTCCGGTTTTCATAAAGTGGGCCTGGCCGTTGGCTTTTACGCGTGGGACCGGGCATTAGGCTAATGTAATTATATACCTTGGTATATGTGTGAGTACTCATGCGATAGAAGGAAATCTGTAATCACTAACATCTCAGGTACCTACCAGAGTTTATTTTTATTTTTACTACGTTTGCCCACCAATTGGCCTGATGATAAGCGATGATATGGCTGAGGATGGAACACGTTGGTCTAGAAGAAATCTATTCACTTTAGCTTTGAAGATGCCTAGGATTTAGTTCTCAGGAAACAAAGAGAACGGCAGGGCAGGGCCATTATTGGGCAGTAGAACGTATCATAAATGAGTCGTCAAATAGTTTGTACGAATGTTTGGAATTTCCACGAGGAAGGGGTGGAGTGTGCAGTCCTTCTACTTGTCCTGTAGTAAAAAGGGGAGGGCGTAATAAGGACGCGTACTCTGTTATTGACGTATTAAGTATTTCTGTACAGAACATAGAAGTTTTCGATGTTCTGTACTATAGTTTTCTTTATTGGGCGAGTGCCTTTATAAACTAAATAAAATACAAGCTAAAACTAAAACTACAAATACAGTTAGACTGCCCATAGACCGTTAAAGGTCTAAAGACAATCCAAATACTCAAGTCCACTACTAGTTGGCAGCGTACCCAGCATGCTGGCGGCATTACCACGCTGAATGGCAATGCTTATGCGTTGAGCCAGAAACACGCCAGCATTTTCATCACACGTCGTATTAACCATTTTGCATTATTTTATTGAAACGTTATGAATGTTTAATTTCAATAATCTAAAGAAAAACCATAACTCGAAAGGTTTAAGCTCACGGGTCAAAGACGTGTAAAAAATTTATGTTGATGATCTCCTTAGACAACATTTCTAGTAAACTGCTTAGGCAAGTAGGTAATTTACAAGAAGACAAGTGTTTGTTACACGTGTATCTGTAAAACGTTCAAAGTGATACTGAATTTATAGATATCAAATTATACAAAAGAAGTACGCCGAGGTAATTTAGTTAATCATTCTAATTAATAATATCCCGTTACTGATTTAGAGTATTGTGAGTTTTTGGAATCCGAAATTTAATAAATAGAAGATATATACCGAGAAAAAAGCTCGAGTTCTTGTGTGAAGGTAAATACGGCAACTACGTAGTTTGTAGGCCTGTATGATGTAATAAGAAATGTTATAAAAAGCATAATCTGCAAAACAAAAGTTTGTTTTACCATTCAACTTCGTAATGCCGAACGAATTTGGATGAAATTTGTTGTGGAAGTGGTTCATGCATTACTTTTTATTCTGAAAAGCACAGTTCGTATATCTCATAAATGTTCATACTACTTCCAGTAGAAGTCTGTTTAAGAATAATCCGCATTAATCCTGTTACGAAAGTTGTGACTTTGCCGTCTAATGAACTAACTCGCTGCAAGCGCTGCAAGTGCGACTGGTTTTGTACGTGCTTCAAATTATACATTCAGCCGCTGCACGAGCCTAATTACAGCTGCTTTAATTGCAAGGTTTTTTTTCCAAATTCTGATAGAGTTTACTTGATACCTAAAACTTTTTGATCTTTAATCTCTAGGCAAAACATGATTCAAAGTGCCTAATATTTAAACCCACCTATTGTGCATGCGTTTTTAAATGTGTGTATGATTTACCCGTGTTTTGTGCAAATAAATAATCTTTATCTTTATCCTATTTTTGCACGTTTTATATTAGCTGCACTTGTAACAAACTAGCAATCTAGTCAAATTTTGGGAGTCGATTTTATCCAACGTCTTACTGACGCAACGATTTGTAACAAGCATTTGTAATTCGAATGACAATGATCTGATGAAGAACTGGATCAGGAAAGTGGAAAAAAACTATGTGAAAGAAGAAGTGAACTTCAACGGTGTGAATCATACTAAAAAAGCCATCTAGCAGGAAAAATGCCAATTATGATGAACCCAGCACAAAATAAACCACTATGTCACGCATTCAATTGTAGTAACACAATTTAGGGTTACACGATTCAACGTACAGTGCAAATGCAGTGATACTGAGCCAAAAAGAGGTCAATCAAAAGCCAAAAATATAGTTATCATTGTTTTTATTCCAGTACGGGACGAAACCTTCGAAAAAACAGCTGTTCTGTAGAAAAAAAATGACATTCAAACTCAAATACGTAAATGTATGAGACCACTGTTTTTTTTTGAGAATTTAGGGTTGATTCCAAAGTAAATCATCCATTCATAATGATAAATATAATGACCTCTCTTCGGCATAGTACCGCATCAATATAAAGACTAATTCAAAACTTAAGTAGGTAACTATTTGTAGCTATGAATATTTCTTAACTAGCTAAGAGTAGTAATTTATTCCAGTTTTTCTTGTTCTACGTTTACCCGATACTTTTATATAGTGCCCTGTAAAAATGTAGCACATTTTAAAACGCCTCGAAC
Organism: Agriopis marginaria; assembly: GCA_932305915.1. Classification (NCBI taxonomy): domain Eukaryota; kingdom Metazoa; phylum Arthropoda; class Insecta; order Lepidoptera; family Geometridae; genus Agriopis; species Agriopis marginaria. Next base: position 11,517,207 of record OW029930.1, read on the forward strand.
TTGGTCTTTGTTTCTTTTTTCATCTAATACCGTGGCATTGAAAATAAATTTCCAGATTTTTTTATGAATGAACAACGCCTTTTTTATTGATTTTATGTTGAGGTTTGCAGTTTCAGTTTTAAAAGTATAGTTACCTAGATAATAATGTTTTTCTTTAATTAAAAGCGTGCAGTTATCATGCCATTTCTACATTTTTGACGGAAAAAAAATCACTGTCATGAGTGTCATGACTATAGGAGCGAAATAGTCTTTGGGTTTTTTAATTCTCTCTTTCAGTGATTTATATGTGGAAGCGAGATGTACGGGTTTTGATCTTGGCCTTATTTAGACACTGAGGAGTGGGGGAACGACGAACGAAACGAGGTGGAAACGTTGAAAGTTTCCTACAATTTTCAAACGTGGCAAATATTTCCCTGCAACTGCACTGCGTGAAGCGAACGTAATTTTCTCAGTCTGTGCTCGGTGATTTTCCAATTTAACGCAATTTTTTGCACTGAATAGCCTCGTTATCAAGGAAAAGTTTGCAGAAGCAATAGTGTGAGTTTCAAGAGTTCCACAGACGGGAACTATAGAGCTTGAGCGGTTACAAGAGAGGTTCGTTATTGGTTGTTAATAAAGAGCTTTTGGATTTGTAACGTTAGAGTTGCGGTGAAAGGATTAATTTGAAACTTGAAAAAACATGTCGGCTCGTTGTATTATTTTCTTAAACTTGTGTATTTTCTAGTGTTAATGTGTAATAATGGTGGATTATTATTTTTTAAGTGCTCGTGAAATGCTCGAGTTTGGAGAAATGATATAACGAGGTGCCTTTTGGTTTTATTTCCAAAACTCCACAGAAGCCTCTTGTAAAGCCTATACACCACTTTACTAGGGCATGAGTTTGACTTGATTGTGACTTATTTTGCTTGACTCTGACTATGACTTGTTAGACGTTATAAGACTATGTAAACAATACAATATGTTTATAATTACGACTGAAGGACACTGTAACTCTGTATCCATGGTCATGAAAACAATTAACAAAAAACAAAGCTATCGTATTGATTGGCAACGCAATGCGATCAGACATTAAACTAACCAGCTATTCAGACTCTCTTATTTGCTTAATTTCCACGAAAGTATACGAAGAACGAGAGCTCAAGTTACATTAGCTACCGATGCTTAGTGGCTCGAGGCATTGTAATAGTACCTTATAGAGTAGCTTTAAAAGTAAGTATCAATGTTTATAGGTAAACATTCAGATCAGACAAATAAGGAAGATATGGTAGGTTGCGTGGCAGGTGCGAATTCATGTGGCCTAAATCAGCAGACGACCTTGTCTCCCTTTTTTTCCATGTGGACTATTAATTCGTTCATTGGTGTAGCTACAAGTTTCTTAGGCAGCCTAAAAAAATGAGGGAGCCATACTTACCTACAGTTTGTGCGTTACCAAATTTACATCCAACTAGGTTATATCTAAATAAATTTTGATTTCCTAGTTCTGACGAAATTTTGATTTCCTAGTTGTGACAATTGGAAAACTGTTATGACATCTTTTTTGACATATTCCGAGAACCAAATCGATCAATGGGATAGGGGCAAAAAACCCGACAGAGATTTGGACTTTAAGACTTAATTTTATTTGTATCTGTCATATACGAAATCATTAGTGCTAATATTTTATTTGACTTTTAATTGTAATGGATATTATTTTATTTATTTATTAATTATTTTAGATTATAAGTCTGACATTGTTTACTTTTATGGAATTGTAGTTTTTGAATTTATTATTATTGACGCTAATTATTATTTTTCTGTGTTACTTGTGTGAGGTAAATGTAATTGTTCACATCGTTTTTTCCTCAATAAATAAATTTAATTTAATTTAATTTAATTTAATGACATAAAAAAATGCTATTATGTGCACCTGTGTTTTAATGTTATATTAACTTTGTAACTTATTTTAACTGTGCATAATTAGTTTTTAAGACTAATGTATTTGATCTACCCAGTACAACGAATCATTCATAAGAATAGTTATTAAAAATCTGAATCTTATTATGAAAAATCTTAGCGGAACAGTGATTTTTTTTAATGAAAATCGGGGACATTTGTACACGAATTGTACTAAGGCATATCTCTCTTGTTTATCTGGTCTGAGGGTAAACATGATATTGTTTGTTTCGTTCCCCTTTCGCGGAAAATAAGCTTCTATTTCGATTTCAATCTAGAAAATTGGAGTGTAGAGAGCTAAAAATACATTCTCATATTGGAATGCTACAGATATTGCAAACTGTCATCATGACAATAATTATTTTTACTCAAAAACACAACGTTAAAAAACCTTTTAAGCATGATACCTAAACCTACCTAGGTATGAAAACCTTTAAAGTTTTTTTTTACTGTGGCAAGTGCCTTTATTAACTTAACAAAATAATACTATTACAAGCTAATACAAACACTACAAATACAGTTACTACCCATAGACCGTTGAAAGTCTAAAGACAATCCAAATGCTCAAACCCACTACCAGTTGGCCGCGTACCCAACATGCTGGCGGCATCACCACGCTGAATGGCAATGCTTATGCGTTGAGCCAAAAACACGCCAGCATTTTGGTCAAACGTCGCAACAACCAGGCGTTCTGAAAGATTTTTGAAAATGAGGTAAGCTCCCGGTCCTCAAGGGCCCAATGTTTCGACCCCAAACGTTTATAGGACGCCTGTTAATCTGCTTAACATTTTTTATCTAGATAATATGTATACTAATTATAAAAGGCGATGTGTGTATGTATGTACCCATCAATGTTCCCTATGGACTCTATGGCTGGACCGATTTTGAAGGGACTATCAGGCGGATAGCTGGTGTGGACTATTAGCGTTATACGTCAGCAATCCCCACGGCAACAAAACAAAACATAATACTAAACAAAACAGCAGCTAGTACAAAATAAACATTAATATGATTAACCAACTTCAACGAATATGTATAATTTATTTACAATAACAGAAAAATAGAGAAAAATAAATTAAATCCTGAATATGAAATAGAAACTTGTTTTAAAACTATCTGTACAGAGAAAAACTAAATAATATAATATTTTCACATAGGTTCTCAAGTAATTCGAAAGAATAGAAAAGCTATATTTGATTATTGGCTAACTTTTTGTCAAAGACGACACTAATAATGCTTTAAAGGTGTGCTACTAAGTGTTTTCATCATAAAAGTAAAGTAAGTTGTTATAAGACGAGAGGATAGCGCAATCGCAGAGTTTTGAGCTGTCTGAAGGTACATCATGAAACCATGTGAAAGTAGTAATTTTTAAACTTTCGCGATTTGAACACATGTTTTAAATGTTTATCGGGACTTATCACAAACATTAAACAAGTCCCGATAAACAATTAAAACATGTGAAAGTAATATTAATACAAGGCTTTTTATTTTGTTTGAATATAACGATAACAGGATTGGGTTCTTTTCTTATTTTTAGAGAAATATGAGAGATTGAAAGCCAAGGTAGCCTATATGGGAGACCGCTAGACTTGAAAGCATGAGGTCGCGGGTTCGAACCCCGGGCCCGTACCAATGAGCTCTTTGGAGTTTATGTACGGATTTTCATACTACTAGCTTTTCGGTGAAGGAAAACATCGTGAGGAAACCTGCATACGTACGAAGAAGGAATTCAATGGCGTATGTGAATCCACCAATCCGCACTGGGCCAGCGTGGTGGATATGGCCCTATCGCCCTTTCGGGGGTAGATAAAAAATCCAGCAGTGGACTAAAGGCTGATTATAATAATGAGAGAATCTTTAAAAACCGAAGTTTGAAACGCGCGTCAAATGCGACCCTAAATGATGATACAGTATAAGCCTAAAGATTGATTACAGTAATAAAAATACAAGTTAGCGAAGTGTTTAATGATATTTAATTTTACAAGTAGGTATAAAGTTAAGGTTTAACGTTAACCTTTGTAGTAACAAGTTGAAATTTTATAAAAATACGGGACCATAACGTTTAAAAATTGACGTATCATACTTAAAAAAAACAATTGGCAAACTTCTCTTTGTTGGTCTGTTTAAAAAATCAAAGACTAACTGTAGTGAAAAACCGTGATAGTTTAAAATAGTATTTTAATAACATCACGTCGGGAAGACTATCAAAAACAGGTGTTGTCACACCTTAGCTATGGCTGCCAATTTTATGTAACGTAAAAAAATTCTAGAGAAAAATCAATCAACTCGAGAAGTGCCAATTTGTCATACGTAAGTTAGGAAGTGGACAAACTTGACCGGAGGGATTAAGGCTTTTTTAGAATATAATTTGATCAACTTCGAGTCGTGCCAGATTGGCATGCATATCCTTACACTTGTAGGGATACATGACGGCTCTGGCATCTTCATCGTTGAATGATTCGGTCTTCGGATGATCCAACCCAAGCGCATGAAGAGTCGCGTGTGCGACTTCTACTTGCAAAAAACATGTCGGCGTTATCAACACTAGCTGGAAAAAATATCAACAGTTAGTAGCAAACCGTTAAAGCTGCACATAATTTATGATATCCTAACTAATATTATAAAAGCGAATGTAACTTTGTCTCTCTGTCTGGATGTTTGATCGCTTTACACGGCTTAGCTAATCTTAACGAAATTTGGCAGGGAGGCAGTGTACGTCATGAAGGCGGACAAAGGGCACTTTTCCCCCAAAAATGCGGAAAAACTGGAAAATCGCGGGTAACACCGCTGGGTTCAACTAGTATTTATATAATTTATGTATTAAATAAGTCATTGGTGCAGAACCGAGGATCAAACCAGGTGCCGTCAGATTGTATAACTCACATGCTACTGCTCGGCCACCAACGCGGTAAGAAAAAGAGCTTTTGAGCTGGAACGCTCAAAAACGGTGAAAGAAGACATCGCGAGGAAACTATTTCTGGAGGAAAGTATGTTCAAGAATCTCAAAAAGTTCAAAGAAATATGACATTCAGCATAGGAACTCCTAAACGAAACGATGTAACCCCGTTGAGTTTGGGTTCATTGGATTTGTCTTCCCAAGCACTTTGCTCCTAGATGATACATTCAATATGGTGAACGCCCCAAGATGGCCGGCCAAAATGTTCACATCATGATATGGGCATCAAATGAAAGGGTTTGCTGAGACAAATAAAAAAAAACTTGTGTTTGAAAAGTTTTTTTTAAAATTAACAAAACTTATTCTTAATCGAAAAACGTAATTACACCTATTTCCACGTTTAAATATTGTACGCACGTACACCGTACAGAATAATAAGAGAAGGCAAAAAATGGCTTCCAATTACTTTAATAACGGTCAAGGCTATAAAGACGAAGTTCGTAGAAGTGTTCTTAAAAATATAAATACATTAGACATATTCTTTGAGGAAAACTTTTTCCTCTCGATTTCATACTTACCCGCCTTCCGATATTCTTTGTGTAAAATCGCAGGCAACAACTTTCTAGAACTTCTGAATAGGTATAAAAAAGGTATGTGAATTCGAATTCTCTGGCGCTGTCTACAGGGTTTGTTTCTTTGAATACTAAGCAGGAACGTGCCTCGATGTAAGCATGTGCTTTGTGAACAAGGCTTGTCAGACGCTTTGGACCTGCAGAACATTGTTAAGACGCATCATATAGAACGAGAAACCATTGTGCTTATCATTATGAACCACTGTTACTATGAGAAAAAAACTGCTGAAAAAATATCAAGTGCTCCACATATTTTAATGTATGCTGACATTAATTGATTGATTAACACTTTATTGTTCACACCATTAAATTTGATACAGAGGATGAAAAACGCTTAAAAACTAGTGTAACAACTGGCGACCTTATCGCTAAAATCGATCTCGTCCAGGCAACCTTAGGATGGAAAGGATTGTTATATGGTAAAGCGAATTTTTTTCGTTATTCCAGGATAAGTTCCATAGAAAAAGTTGATAATTATTAATAACGGGTATAGTGATATCCTTTCGTCTTAGTTCTATCATTCCGAACTCTGTACACAGCGTATTTTATTCCTCTTATTTTTTTTAATCCTCATAATTATTAATTTAAAAAACCAACTTCATAATGAGTAAATACGCAATTATGTTTACTTTAGTGACATATTTTTTCCAGTTATTTTGATTAAAAAATCATACTTCTGAACCAATTTTCATTATATTTACGGAACCAATCTGAAAGTATATTCTTTCAAATAAAAAAATATTTTCCATATCGGTTTATATAATTATGACGGAGTTCTGAGATAACAATTATTTAAAAAAAACATCATAATTCCTTTTTTGGGTTGCTTTTAAAGTGGTAAAAATGTGCAAGCGAGATAACTATAGCGGGCAGAAGGCTCTTAAATCTGACTCTCTGATACACTCTCGTGTACTTAAAATATTCTCATTCAGCACCCACCCTCTCTTGATATTTAGCTCTATGGCACTGTAAGTATAGCGTACTCGATTACTTACTCAAAGCAAAAAAGTCGAAAGCAAAAGGAATAACACCGTTATTCCACTGACACGGCCAACTGGATGGTAGCTTCAAATTCGTTCCTAAAAAAACATTGTTAACTAAAAGGAAAACGTTCCAAACATAGACCAAAGAAAAAAGATAGACAGCGTCCCAAGAATACACTAAAGCAACCAAAGCACAATTAACAAATTAAAAATATTTATTTTGCGGAAACATGCAGATATTAATGTATGTACGTAGTAAAGACCACCATGCTATAGCATCATGGCATGGAAAACTTACAGCTAATCACAGCATAGTAAGTAGCTAAGGAATCCACTCAATCATTCGATAATGCGTTACATTCCACTCATTTAAGCCGTGTAAAACCGCCGCGAATACGTTGCCACTAGTTTCATTTAAATTGAAATGAAACGAGAAGCAATTTATTCACTTGCTGGCCAAACATCACATCCACATCCACATTCTTTCGCCAAACGCAAATTAATGTTTCTATCTCTTGTTTCATTTGAATCGAAATAAAACACATCGTCTTCGCGTGAATCTACTGGTGTCGTTTGCGTTTGACAAAAATGCGTTGCTTCTCGATTCATTTTAATTGAAATGAAACGAGAAACAACGGATTTGCGTGCGGTCGCGTTCTGTATTTATGTAGACGGTTAGAGTAAGTGCATTGTAGTGTTACGTATTAGCGGATGATTGGTCACTAAGCTGTAATTGGCTGTAAGTTTATCTTAATAAGCTGGGTTGCGTTCAGAGGACGCGTCGGAGCGTGCCCAGAGTACAACTTTGCCATTTATAACATCAGTGTGAAAAACACACAACTCGTCCGTTCCGAGCATTTGAGCGTACACTTCAGTTGCAACTAAGCAACCGTCGAAATCGATGGCCCCCGAAGTGCCTTACGCAGTGCATGTCTGCGTAAGCAAAACAGGACCGACGTGCCATAACCAGTAAAAGGGTGCGTAAGTAAATGGCTCCCATACCTAACTTTTTTGCCGCGCGATCGATCGGTCTATCGACAATTTATGTTTACTAGGATGTAGCTAGCTTCAATAGCTAGAAACCGAATGCATTTTTAGGCTGTTGCGTCACGGGTTAAAAACACTATGATGTTTGGATGTAATTTTTGTTTGGAAAGTTTTGATTTTCGTCTCATACATTAAAAAAATACCAGTTTTTTTGCGTCCCATTGCGAAATATGCGGCAATAAGGTTAAGCAAAACCAGATCTATATAATGCAATATTAATTCATTGTTTTTCAATCCTAAGTGATGATCTATAAAAGCAGCAACAATACAAAATTTTGAGCTTATAAAACAACTTTTTGTACATTAGGGCGATGTGAAAAATAACGACAAACTTGGTCATAGATCCCTGAACGCAGCCTTTGGATTAACTGTAAGTACAGCTGATTATTGCAATTATTGTGATTAGCTGTTAGTTGTACTTTAGCAAACACTTTGCGTGTGCTTGCGTTAGCTAGGTCTTTACAGTCTGTACACGGCCTTACGCTGCTGTCGTTACAGTGCCTCAGTTTGTATTTAAACGAAGCTTCTTTTTTCTTCAATTAAAGTTCGAAATGGAATAGCAAATTGTTTTCACCGACCATTGTTCACCTCACAAGATTCCGAAATAATTATGTTTGAGGAAGAAAATAACACCAACAAATTTATGATCAAATTTTCGTATCGATAATATTCTGAGTTTACGCGTAGAGTCAACATATTGAATAGAACTTATCAATTTCATTTATTTTAACAATAAAATATGGTGATGTATATCAAACTGGATTATTGCTTTGACGTCGTAAATGTACTCATATTTTGCGAATTTATTTTGTAGTGCGATATTGTTATGTTTTATTGGGTGACCTGCAAAATCATGAAAACTAATTTCTGCCGTCCAATTACTAAAAGACCGTTAAATGACATTGTGGCAATGTCACATAGCGGTCTTTTAGAAATCGGACGGCAGATTTGTCCTTATCATCATCCACTTTATCCCACTGCTGGGTATAGGTCTCTCTTGCTGTGCCATCTGCCTCAGCCCTTCGTTGATCTGGTCCGGTTTTAACCCGGGATTTTAACAATATCTTTGACCCATATCGATGCCGGATTACCACCGCTCCGCTGCTTTGTGCTTGGGTTGTTTTATAACCTCCAAATTTAGTATTTTTTCTGCTTTTACATATTATTACTTATAATTAATAATTAAAGCATTATATAAACAAGTTTTTGCAAACCTTGCATATTATCACAATTGGAACAAAATAGAAACAAAAATAAACTTGGTTTTATAAAAATACCAACACGAGTGTCAAAACTTCGCATATAAAAATGACATCAAACGTCAGAGTGCTTTGTAACCATCGATTTCGACGGTTGTTTAGTTGCAACCGAGCGCTTAAATGCTCGGAACCACAGAAAAGAGAAGTAAATAGAACGGAAATGAGAAAGAAAATAATTATGTCGCCAGGCATAATGACAGAACTTTAATTGAACATTCTTATTTATGTCTACGCGTCAAACTCCGCATCCAAAGTATTTGGACCTTACCTGTTAGGGTTAGGTCTCAAAGTTGTTTGTCCGCATCACAGTTGCTAACTGATTTCGACTGACTGACGTTTAGTTTATATGGGTGCAAACCAAGTAAGTTACTTAGGGTATATATAACGTCCTTGGTGCAAACAAATTTCTTACAAAAATGCATTGACAGCCGTTCTAATTTAATTAAAAAAAAATAACTGTGCTCCGAACGGTCAAGTTGTTACGGTTTTTTTTCACACTGATGTTATGAACAGCGAAGTTGTACTCTGGGTGCGCTCTGACGCATCCTCTGAACACACCTCTGTGGTAGTGTACTACTGTAATTATGTTGTGCATGCAAGTCTCAAAAACGTCTAAATAAATATTCGGGACATTTTTGCACACACGGTCATCTGACCCCAAGTAAAGCTTGTGATATGGCTGCCAGAGACTGATATAAATACAAGTATATTTTTAAATACATACTTAAACAGATATTAACATCCAGACATAGAACAAACACAAATGTTCATCACATAAATGTTTGTCCTAGGTGGAAATCGAACCCACACCCCTAAGCGCAGAAGGCAGGCTCACTACCAACTGGACCAACGGGCTATCCAATGTCTGTGTTGCAATGCTACAACAGAGCACTATAAATCTTAAATGCTTTTACACTAGCTACTAATTTATAGCATCACTCATTAAAACAGTATGCTTAAACTTAAAACTGTATCATGGTTTCAAAGTTTGCCGTCACAGAGCCCGCCGTAGTCAAAGTATAAAACTCTTTCAGGGCAAGAAATTATTCATTAACGTCGCTGTTTTATGATTATCTAATAGAGATACGTTACCGGCTTGCTGTTAGGTGACAAACAAAATAGATTCATTCGTTCATATACTGGGTGATGAATGGTGAGACAGTGGAAATATTTGGGGAGATTATTGTACTCATCGTTATGATCAACTTTTACGATGGACAAACACAGAAATCGCGAAAAAAACAGCTGTTCCATATAATTTCGTCGAGTGTCAATGATCTTTTTGTACGAAACTGATTTGGTCAGCGATTTCAGTGTATGGTAATAATAAAGTAAAATGTTCCATCCCTAAACCTATATACCTATCAATCGAAGCTTCATGTTTTAAAAATCCTTTATGTCGTTAACGCTGAAGCTTGGAGCATACAAATAAAAAACGTTAACTAATATATCAATTTTAATTTTACCGTTGTCTGGTAACATTTTTATTTGCTTTCTTCGTTATTAGCACGTAGCGTATCTTTCATTTAACCGTATCTAACACTACCCATGCTAACTCGAGTACAAAGTACACAAACAAGGGAAACAATGTTTTAATAACGCTAAAGATATTGTGTGCGGTGTAAATTGTGTCCGTTTTGAGCCGTCGCGGTTGCTTGTTTTACGTAATGAAATAAAAAGGTTATTTTCACTGTTACATAAAACAACGTATAATACGGTACGGGTACGTTTTTGACCGAGATTATGTACGCATTTAGCAATGCCGGTGTAGGTTTGATGATTTTTACGTTGCTTACATGAATTTATGCTTGTTTTTCGTTTTCGCAGCATAGCGTTTAGTGGGCGGAGTTAATTAATTAATTACTTCCGTAAATAATACGTAAACAATTTCAAACAAATTTCAATTTCTAAATTTGTATGGAATTCGATATAATATTTCATGTACGTGAAAACTTGTATTTTTCCCGCTGCGCTGGTTAGGTTTTATTTTATTTTATAATATGGCTTGCGTTTGACCGCCAAGTCTCTTGATGATGACGATGATGATGCCTTGATCTTGATTTCTGAATTTGTAATCTTTAGTGAATAGGGGTTTTTAAATAACAATTTAAACAAAACATGACGGCATAAGTTATTGGACGGCATAAGTCATTATGTTGGAATTTAGTTAAGCGTTTTAATAGTACCATTTGAAAAAAAAGTATTTAATCATGGCATGCACTGTATCATCGCATTATAATAAGGTTAAATAGTTGTATAAATACTTATTTTAACGGGCAAGTTCTACTACTAATCTGCTTATCTAAACAAACATTTTCATTATTAGGCTATTGAAGACCTAAACTATTTAGAGGTCTAGAGGAGAATCGAAATTAGTAGAGACTAGAGTATAGGCCAGAGTCTAAGGGCGTAGCCAGGAGTTTCTCGACCAGCCCCCGGTTGGGGGCAAATGCAATGTTATTTAAAATTATTTACTTTTAGGTTTGGAAGCTCTTTGAATAAGCGCTTACCCACAATCTCCAAAGGGTGAGAGGCATCTGCCCCCTCTTGTCCATACCTGGTGACGCCTTTACAATTAGCTGCGTAACCAGCTTGCTGACGGTATCTTCACGCAGAAATGGCGATGCATTTACGTTAGTCTACGTGAAATAAACTTCAGCATTTTGGTCAAGCGTCACATCGGACAGGGGACCAGATATCACCAAAAATATTGTAAGTACATCTTATAACAAACTTGCGCCATTTGTTCAACCAACATGCGCTCACTGATCTACTGCAGCCTGACTAGCATTGGAAAAAACTGTCGACTCTTTGTTGTCCCTAAATCTTCGACCAAAATAAAATGAACGGACGAGCCCAGAAGAAACGCATTTTTGAAGATTACAAAATGAGTGCCGGCGCTCACTTCGTTTCGTCGGTCTCTAGCCGTAGGAAGTGCAACACGAGACTATTGTTACATGATAACGAAACATCTGACTAAATTATGCCTTCGTGTGCTTTCCCGAAGTGTAAACACACATCAAAAACCGTTATCAATTTTTTTGTAACAAATGTGCTGTACATGGTTATAACTAGGTGTTGAAGTATTATATGTCCGACGATTTTGACTCGTTTTTACTGAGCAATTTCAATGGTTATGGCCCGTCCATTCATTTTATTTTGGTCGAAGCTCTAAATTAGGCAAGGCTACGATTGTGTGTACGTCTGTCTCTTTTCCTCACACCAAAAGTATCAACAAATTTTCTCCCGGCGCATATGTCTAAATTTCTTAAGGCATACCACCGTTTTTTGTCAACGAGACTACCAGCCGCACTACCAGTAGTGTCGTCTACAATTAACAACACTACCAAGACCATTTTGGATAAAATTTTATACTGATCCTCTGGTTTTCTTTTCCAACTGCCATAATTATATTGTCACTCCATTGAGTCAATAAATACATTCAATAATTAATTTTTCCTTATACAAGCAGTCTTAAAACATCAAAGAAACGTTAATAATATTGTTCCAAACTCAAACTATGATACTGAGTTGAAGAACGTACTAGTTATATTATCTCCTTAACTTTGTACCCACTGTTTTACAACTTGGGAAAAAAGTTTCCTTGAAATTCGATTAAAGGATACCGCACCGCAAGCCTTTGCTCGGAGTTCTTTGAGAAAAGTGGTAGCTGTTCCAAAGTTAGTGTTAGTTTTAATACTGCTATCTGCGTTTGTGCTGAGAGCAAACGATGGTTTTAGGTTTAATTAGTATAATTTTAGTACATTTTAATTAGGCGCTTAATTTTTTACCGACGATAGAAGGAGGTTATTAATCCTACTGTACGTTTTTTTAATGTTTGTTACGCGATTACTCTGCCAACTATCAATTGATTTTGATGTTTTGTTTTGTTTAGAAGATAGGTCCCATATACATTTTATTGAAATTGATTCAGTGCTTTAAAAAAACAAAAAAAAAAATTATAGACAGACTAGCGGTCCGCCCCACCTTCGCATGGGTATAGATATATAGCCTATGTCACCCTGGGATAGTGTAGCTTCCCGTCAGTGAAAGAATTTTTCAAATCGGTTCAGTAGTTTCGGAGCCTATTCAATGCAAACAAACAAACAAACAATCAAATCTTTCCTCTTTATAATATTAGTATAGATGACGTTTTGAGTTGTAGCTTAGTTTGCAAATTAAAATTATTTGTATATGGCTTTTTAAGTTATAAATAACTGCTCAAAATAACACAAAATGTTGTAAAATCTGTAGGTATTTCATAGTTTTTTTTTCTCGTGAGATCACTGAACCTAATACTTATCCTCAAGATCTTCAAGCACCAGTTCCCTAGTTGAGTTATAACGGATCAACGGTTCTCAGCTAAAAAGCTCTTCGTTTTCCTAATCGTAAGACGCGATTATACTGTCGTTGCTCTCACAAATTACTGTTAGAAAGTCCTTTTATAACCGTATTGTTACCATCTGGGCGCCGACGAAAGTTAGAAGGAGCCATTTATCTGGTTTAAGACGATAGATCGGCAAAATCTAGATTTTATTCGCGAGTAACAAATGAAAGCGGTTAAGAAGTTTTGTTTGCTGTTGATAACTCACAATGTTTTGAAGGAGACATGCATAAATGTAAAAGTGTAACTTTTGTTTTTATTGCATGTGTACTTAATATTGTGTATCTATACCAACGTCCACCCACAAGATGGACAGACCTAAAAGAGACAGCAGGGAAACGCTGCATGCAGGCCGCTTCCAACCGGCCCTTTTGGAGATCGATGGGGGAGGCCTATGTCCAGCAGTGGACGTCCTATGGCTGCAATGATGATAGCAACGGTATGATATGGTAAGGTGGCGTGGCGAGTCGCGCATCTGACCTAAATAAGGCTTGATGCTTTTGGTAGAACTTAACCAGCAGACGTCCTTGTCGCATTTTTTTGCAAGTGGACTATTAGTTAGTTCATTGGTATCGCTACAAGTGTCTTAGTGTGCATGAAAAATTTGTGAGTCTTATACTTGCAGTTTTTGCGGTGTGTTTTTTTTTTGGTTCTCCACGGACTCCTGGTCCGTGCCCTTTGTCAACTTTTACAGCGTTATGTGGTTTAGTGATATAGTATTTAAAACAAAATTAAAAACTGCGATATTTGTTCAAGAACGATAATAAGGAACCTCCCTTTTTGGTCTGATTTGATTTCCATCATAAAGTTGGTTGGTTACGCCAGATTATAGTAATTATTTCAATTGTTTATATTTTGGTGCATTTCCTATATTTCTCCTTTACCTACCCTCAAACAGCACTAACAAGAACCTGCTCCGTAATCTATATTTGCAACGGACATGTACCTATGTGGATTAGCGCGCGGCGCAGGAGCGATCCGTGAAACAGTGTGTCATTGACTTCCGCGCGCATAGCACTAGGTGTAATTTTTTGACCTGCTTTCGCGTTCTGGTGCACTCATCCTAAGGTGATCTAATTCTTCATCAGCTGACCATTGTGGTCTGGCACTTAACAATATTGTGGTTCGCCGAACAAATAACTGTGGTGTGTGAAATAAAGAGCAAAAGTAGTGACACGTGTCGAAGGCGTCACTGGACTTTTGGAGAGGAAAACGAGGAATACCAAGTAAGTGCTGTTCCCGTCTGTCCGAATCCTTCTCTTTGTTTTGTGTGCCACTCTTCAAACCAAAAAATACAGTCCACTCATTTTCTAGGGGCCCTAATTGCCCCACCGTAACCTGGCGAATCCATAGTGGTCCTTCGAGCCGGATATTGCGCTCCGGCTTCTTTTCTCTTTTTAGGGTATATATTATAGGCCCTAATAAGCTTATTATTATTCATTGCGAATATAATTATAAATTACTTTGATATAAATAGCGTGACATTGCGTCGTCTATTTTATCTCCTTAAATCTTCAGATTTCCTGTCGTAAGCATTGAGCTAGGCATAAAATCAGCTAGATATAATATTTATCTCTGAATATTAATATATATTTTACATAAATATTATATTTATATAAGTAAAATAAGCAAAATTAAACACATATACAACAAGTTTATTATCTACCCTCGCGTGCGTTTAACGTTGTGGCTACGTAATTCCGTCGTTTCGAACCTCGCTAGTCATTCGATATTATCCGACCGCGTAGCGTAGTTCGACCGTCGCAGGCGCAGCGCTCTTGTCGCGCGCTTGCTAATAACCTACATAATTTGTCCGTATAATATTTACCATATTCTTATCAGCGATTCGCAAGATATACACTAATATTATACTCGTAACATTTTATCTATGCATCGATTTGTATCATCTGCTATTTAGTGTCCAGTTTTAATTACCTATAGTAGTAGTACCTATATAAAATAGTAAAAATGTCGAAAACTAAAGACACAGACACAGTTAGTGTCATCGTCGATGCAAAGTTAGCAATGTTATTGTCAAAACGCGAAGCGATATTCGGTATAGTACAACAGTGTTGTGATTTAGCTTCCACGTCAGACATTCTAACGAATGAAGTGAATAGGGAACATTTTCTAGATCAGTCCTCACAGATCGATTCGTTGCGTGACAAATATGAAAAGATTGTCGACGACTATAATACGCGAACTTTGCAATTAACTCCAACAGCGAAGCCAGACTATAAATGCCTTTTTGCATTTGAGTCTCTGTATAGTAAAATAAAGAGAATACATACTCAGTGCGTCTGTCCCGATATTCCATCATGGGATAATAGGGGTACTTCTCTTGCATTGCATAAGAGTAGGCCTAGGTTGGCTCCTATACAGCTTTTGGAATTTGATGGTGATATAAAGTCTTGGCCGATGTTTTATGCGACTTTTAAATCTACCGTACATGAAAATCCGATGTTAACGCCAAGTGAGAAATTATATTATCTCTTGCCTAAATTAACTGGGCGTGCAAAAATTGCGATTTCAGGCATCACTCCATGTGCTGAAAATTATGAATTGATTCTTCAGACGCTTATCAATAGATTCGATGATAAGAGGATGCTTATTTCCGCCTATTTAGCCCAGATGTTTGATTTCAAACCTTTCCAAGTCGCTTCTGCAGCTAACTTCGATCATTTTATGGATAACTTCACAAGTGCAGTGAGCGCTTTAAAGAATCTAAAATTAGATAACTTATCAGATCTTATAATATTGCACATTGCTCTGAAGAAGCTAGATTCAGAAACGGTCCGCGCGTTTGAAACCAAATATGGTAATAAAATGCCAACATTTGACGAGTTCGTTGAATTTATTACAACTCGTGCCAAAGTGTTTGAACGAACTACTTGCGCTTCAAACACTCTTTCGAATAATAATAATAAAAAACCTAACCCTGGCATTACATCTAAAGTACCTAAATATCAGGCTTATGTAAGTACAATTGATAAGCCTGGTGCATCTACTGCCTTTAAATGTCTATGCGCCAACGTGACGCACACACACTTATATAAGTGCACTGATTTTAATAAAATTACAAGTCCTCAGGAGCGTTACAAATGCGTCAAAGATAATAATGCGTGTGTAAATTGTTTAGCAGTAAACCATAAACTTTCGAATTGTACAGTGAGACCGAACTGCAAGGTATGTGCAAAGGCACATCATGGGAAATTGCATTTCGTGCGTTCGGCGGTCAGTAGCCACGCGTCGCCGCCGCCGTTATCTAGACGTGCGGCGCCCGCTGCGAACGTCTTATCACCGTCGGCGCAGGAGGCGAATGAGTCATGCAAGACACCTGTTGCTTTGACACCTACTGCAGTCCCGCGTTCAGACGTTGCATTGTGCACGACTAACGTAGGTACTAAAGATTCTAGCTTATCTATTCGGAAGGAAGCTACGCACAATACAATTTTATTATCGACTGCTCAAATTATAGTATACGCTTCTGATGGAAAGCGTCATACAATACGGGCTTTGTTGGATTCCGCTTCACAAAGTCATTTTATAACAAGGGGATGTTGCGATCGATTAGGCATCCGACTTCTTAACACGGAACGTACTATTATTAGAGGTTTTGGTGGTTCGGAGAAGGTCTTGCAAACTAACTCGATCGATATAAAGTTTTATTCTCGATTTGATGACAATATAAACTTTGAAATTTCACCACTCGTGGTGGAGAAAGTAACTGATTTGTTACCTACAGCTGTGGTAGATACGTCTGGACTATCACACTTGAAAGGTCTACCCCTAGCGGACGCAAGCTTTGGCGTACCTGCTGGGATTGATGCGTTAATCGGAGCTTCCCTATTTCCGCATTTATTATTACCCGACGTCCATGCTTCGCGCGAGGCGTCAACACCCGTTGCACTGCGCACGGTTCTGGGTTATGTCCTTATGGGATCAGCACCCACTATACCTACAACAAGTATACATATGGCCTTGACATGTTGCCTCGTTCAAGAGCCTACTGCTATTGACTCGTTAGTCAGGCGATTCTGGGAACTAGAAGAACTTCCTTCTACTCCCGTTCAGCATCCAATGCATATTGAATGCGAGGATTTTTATACATCGACTACTACACGCGATTCTGTTAGTGGCAGATACGTAGTCGGCCTGCCATTTAAGGACGATCCATATTCCCTAGGGAATTCTATAGAAGCAGCTCGCAAGCGTTTTATGTGCTTAGAAAGAAAGCTAGAAGCTTCGCCTCAATTGAGGTCGGCATATGATGACGTCATTAAGGACTATCTAGTGAAAGATTACGTGTCTCCGGCGCCGTCGTACGATCCGCAGGACCCTGCGCCGATCTACGTCATACCCCATCACGGAGTCGCTCGCGAAGATAAAGCCTCGACAAAGCTTCGAATAGTACTGGACGCTAGTAGCCGTTCCACTTCTGGACGGTCACTAAACGACATCCTACATACCGGTCCAAACCTGCAAGGTAATTTATTTAAAATTATTTTAAATTTTCGCCTGCACGCAGTCGCTATGACCGCGGATTGCCGTCAGCAATTTCTTCAAATAATTATGCGTGAAGCTGACCGTCGTTATCAGTGCTTCTTATATCGGTTCAATCCACAAGATCCTCTCGTGCTATACCAGTTCAATCGCGTGTGTTTCGGCTTATCGTCGAGTCCATACCATGCATTGCGCACGGTAACTCAACTTGTCCAGGACGATGGCGCGAAATACCCGCTCGCTAGTAGTATTGTACTACCTTCACTCTACATGGATGACGTTGCTTTCTCGCTCCCCAATGAGGGTGAAGCTGTAGCCGCGTCACATGAGCTGATTGAACTATTCAAGGGCGCACAGTGGGACCTTGTAAAATGGAACAGCAATTCCCGTGCGGTGTTGGATAATATTCCCGACACGCACAAGCTTCCTACTGAAGTGGAGTTTGATAAATCGACCAATAAAATACTAGGCCTCCATTGGTCTACTGAAGATGATTCATTTTACTTCAAAGTTACCCCGCCGAGTGATGACACTTGTACAAAGCGCTCGATATTGTCTACAGTCGCCCGTCTTTGGGACATTATGGGCTTCGTAGCGCCGACGGTGGTTTACGTGAAGATATTAATTCAGTCTCTTTGGCAATTAAATTTAGAATGGGACGAAGTCCCACCGGCACACATTATTAATATGTGGAGACAGTTCTGCGCTGAGTTACCGGCTCTTAATAAGCTTCGTATACCACGTCATGTGGGCGTATCCGATGACTGTGACGTCACCCTCTTGGGTCTCTCCGACGCCAGTCTTAGAGCTTATGGCGCAGTGGTATACATGCACACCAGCTCCGCTGCCGGTAACAATGTACGCCTTGTATGTGCAAAAAGTAAAGTTGCGCCTACGAAACCAATGTCGATCGCGCGCCTTGAACTGTGTGGAGCACTTTTGTTATCCAAGTTGCTTCGCACTGTCCAAGACAATTACGCCGATCACATACCTATCAAGACTTATGCTTTTCTTGATTCTAAGGTTGCATTGTATTGGATAAAAAGTTCGCCACACCGGTGGCAAACGTTTGTCGCCAATCGGGTTGTACAGATAACGGAAAACATTTCACCTGATAATTTTTTCCACTGTCCTGGTGTTGAGAATAGTGCGGATATTTTGTCCAGAGGTGTGACTCCCGAGAAACTAATCTCGCACCCTCTGTGGCTCCATGGACCTCCGTGGGCCTCGTTACACCCGTCTCAGTGGCCTCTCAAGAGCCTAGATGGGCAACCTATTTCTGACATACCAGAAGAAAAGGTTTTAACGCACACTGTGTGCACGCCTGTAAAGCAGTGCGCTTTACATGGCCTCGCTCTTCGCACTTCATCGTGGAGCAAGTTACTGCGTATAATTGCGTACGTATGTAAGTTCGCAAAATTGATACCCCGCCGCGGCACTACTGCAGTGACTGCCGAGGAGTTAAATTTTGCTGAAAATAAAATGCTTAGCGCTCTGCAAAGTCAGTACTTTGCAGACGAATATAATAATATTGAGAACAAAAAGGTTTGTTCTCCGGCTTTCAATCGTTTGAGGCCTTTCATTGACAACGGTCTGATCCGCGTCGGCGGTCGCCTTGTCAATTCGTCGCTGGACTATGCACAAATGCATCCAGTTATTTTGCCACGCAATGATCATGTAGTGAACATGATTATTGATTATTATCATGTAAAACACTTACATGCTGGACCTGAAACATTAATGTCGTTGCTGCGACAAAGGTTTTGGATATTGTCGGCACGCCGTCTAGTGAGACAAAGAGTCCACAAATGCAACACTTGTTTTCGTCTTAAGCCGCGTCCGACTTACCCACTAATGGCTGATTTGCCTAGTGTACGTACATGTCCAGCGGTTAAGGCTTTTACAGAAACAGGTTGCGACTATGCAGGACCCATTGCTTATACTCCTGTGCGCCGTCGTGGTGTGCATAGCGAGAAGGCCTGGATTGTATGTTTTACATGTATGACCACGAGGAGTTGCCACATTGAAGTCGCTACGTCTTTAAGCACTCCCAGCTTCCTGGCCGCGTTCAAGAGGTTCCTCGCTAGACGAGGACCTGTTAAGGTTCTTCATAGCGACAACGCTACGAACTTTCAGGGCACCGCATCGTATCTCCGCGATCTCTATAAGTTTCTTAGGGATGATTATTACCCGAAACTTGAGGTGGAGTGCGCTGAAAGCCGCATAACCTGGAAGCCAATATGCCCCAATGCGCCGCATTTTGGTAGCTGTTGGGAAAGCATGATTAAGGTTACGAAATCAATTCTGTTCCGAGTCATCGGACAGCAACTGCTTTCGTACGAAGAGCTCTGTACTGTTCTCACGCAGGTTGAGTGTTTATTAAATTCACGCCCGCTGACAGTACTAAGCTCAGACCCCGCGGAGCCTTCAGCTCTTACGCCGAGTCATTTTTTACACACTGCGCCTCTATTTTCGTTACCAGCGCCTGATGTAAGCACTGAAAAAATCAGCTTGCTTCATAGGCATGCGTTATTGGACAATTTGGTCCAGTCTTTCTGGAACCGCTGGCGGATGGAATATCTACACGGCTTACAGGTTAGACAGAAATGGAATACTCCTTCCACGCCTATCACTCCGGGTACTGTCGTAGTAGTGATCAACGACAATGTGCCGCCTCTAGCCTGGCCTTTAGCAATTGTAGAGAAAGTGCATCCTTCCAAGGATGGTATCATACGGGTAGCGACTGTGAGACTCTCCGGGAGAACTTACCTCCGTCCAGTCGTTCGCTTATGCCCTCTTCCATCGCAGTAGTAAATAAATATCGCTTCGCGTTTTACATTAAGTTAACATATAAGTTTATATCACCTTATATACTATATCATATTGCATTATGCCATAACTTATTTTTTATATTTTTCCCATTTCGTTTTACGGATTCCTTGTTAGTGCTTCATACGCATTGAGCGTTATTCTCACTCTACAGTAAATAGAGTTAATCTCTCGCCTTATAATTGTTTTAAAGGTGACCCTTTAAGGGCGGGTGGATGGTTACGCCAGATTATAGTAATTATTTCAATTGTTTATATTTTGGTGCATTTCCTATATTTCTCCTTTACCTACCCTCAAACAGCACTAACAAGAACCTGCTCCGTAATCTATATTTGCAACGGACATGTACCTATGTGGATTAGCGCGCGGCGCAGGAGCGATCCGTGAAACAGTGTGTCATTGACTTCCGCGCGCATAGCACTAGGTGTAATTTTTTGACCTGCTTTCGCGTTCTGGTGCACTCATCCTAAGGTGATCTAATTCTTCATCAGCTGACCATTGTGGTCTGGCACTTAACAATATTGTGGTTCGCCGAACAAATAACTGTGGTGTGTGAAATAAAGAGCAAAAGTAGTGACACGTGTCGAAGGCGTCACTGGACTTTTGGAGAGGAAAACGAGGAATACCAAGTAAGTGCTGTTCCCGTCTGTCCGAATCCTTCTCTTTGTTTTGTGTGCCACTCTTCAAACCAAAAAATACAGTCCACTCATTTTCTAGGGGCCCTAATTGCCCCACCGTAACCTGGCGAATCCATTGGTTAAAAATATGCGTCCAAGCCCAAATTTGAGTACATTTTTTTACAACCAAAACAAACTTTAATAAAAATTAATTAAAAACCAATAGCCCGCCCTTTCAGTCGGTGACATGAAAAACATCATTGTGCCAATTTGCAGTATCATGTTGTGCCGTTTTTTGCCACGCATGAATCCATCGGAACAGTTTTAAATTGATTGGCAACTAAAATGTGACATACTGTTTCGAACGTCACTAATTAATTTTAAGAGAACCTATAAAGTAACATATTCTTGTGTGTTGATTATTTGTTCTATTGGTTCAGTTAACAATTTTAACCCCCGAAGCAAAAAGAGGGGTGTTATAAGTTTAGCGTGTGAATCCGTGTATCTGAGTATCTGTGTATATGTGTATCTGTGTATATGTGTATCCGTGTATATGTGTATACGGGGTGTGAGGGGAACACTCTCGTTGCCAAAAGAAGGTAATTGTACTCATCATTTTGAACAACTTTTACTATGGGACCAGCCCTGAAATCGCGAAAAAAAAAATCTACTGTTCTATAGAAAACGGTCATTGACACTCGACAAAATGTATGGAACAGCTGATTTTTTTTCGCGATTTCAGGGTTGGTTCCATACTAAAAGCGGTTCATAATGATGATTAAAATTACCTTCTTTTGGCTTCGAGAGTGTTCCCCTTACACCCCGTATGTGTATCTGCGTATATGTGTATCCGTGTAGGTATATGTGTATTTGTATATATGTGTATCTCTGTATATGTGTATACTATGTGTATCTGTGTTTTTGTTTGAAAGATGACTTGATCGAGAGTGTTCCGGAAGTTTTTCCAACGAAGTAATTTTGCTCTGAAAACGACCTGCTCAGTATACTACTAATATTATAAACGCGAAAGTTTGTATGTATGGATGTATAGATATATGGATGTTTGTTCCTCTTTCACGCTGCAACGGAACAACGGATGGACCTGATTTTTTGCATGGGTAGTTCAAGAGCCAGAGAGTGACATAGGCTACTTTTCATCATCATCACCATTTTTCATCACTACGCGAGTGAAACCGCGGGGCGCAGCTAGTTATTTCTACAATTCAAGAAAATCTGTTCAGCTGTTTGAAGATTATCAGCTCTTTAATCGGGGCTTTTTAAAACTTTTCTATATAACTAAACTTGTTTAGGCAGAAAATAAATAATAAGAAAAAAAAAATTAATAATAATTAACGATAATTTATAAGAAATTTCTTGAAAACTGTGCCATATTGATCCAGTAATATGGTAAAAGGATTTTATCTCTTGCACAGAGAGCGCATTGTTATTCAGTTCACCACGTCCGCGCCTTCCTGGCACACGTTCTAAATATTAAAGTAAGGAATATCAAGATGATTAGAGTTGCATTTCCGCATACGACGGGCACTGGGCCAGCACTCAGCACCAGGCCGCGTTACTTTATTGGTTCGAACGTAGCCAGAATAGGAAGATGTGGATTCAATTATTTTCTAAGCTACGATCCATTTCCTAATGGTTTTACGTAGTGGAAAACTTGAATTCATTTTAAAGTACCAAATAAACTTCCAACTAGTTATTGCAAGTGTGGAAACACTTGTTATGTTTTATTATTTGGTATCATCATCATAATTTCAGCCATAGGACGTCCACTGCTGGACATAAGCCTCCCCATCGATCTCCAAAAGAGCCGGTTGGAAGCGGCCTGCATCCAGGGTTTACCTGCGGTATCTTGTAGGTCGTCTGTCCATCTTGTGGGTGGACGTCCTACGCTGCGCTTACCGGTCCGTGGTCTCCATTCGAGAATCTCTAGGCCCCATCGGCCATTATTTGGTATTATAAGTAGCAAATTTTTGGCCTGACAGTAAACAATCACCGTATATAGTCTATATAGCAATCTGCAATACCAAAGGCATCACAGTTACGTTGCTAATTAAATAATCAGAATATAATATCAGATCACAACATATGTTTATATGATACGATTTTGATTGGAGAGTCGAGTTGTGCAAGTTTTCTTCTTAAGCTATTAAGCAAGTTTCAAACAACATTACCTACGACATTTAGGGTATATAGGTCATTACTGATGTGTGGTCAAAGTCATTTCATATGCTAGAACGTTCTAATTCACATTCTAACCTAAACCTTTTAGTCTCACGAAGTTTTAAAGGTAATCATGCACCATGTCATTCCATGGCCAACAATTTTGTCAGTCCCAAATTATTCAAGATTGCACTAAAATTACTATAATTTTATTTTGTCCCCCACTTTACATTTTTGCAGCCATAACAACCTAAATTGAGTTTTTTATGTTGTTGAGGTTTGGCTTCAAATTAATTTTTGAAAGAGTCAAAACATTTTTTAATTGCATACCGGTGGATCCGCGCCTTCATAATAATTATGTCATGTCTACCGCAAAATATAATTATATACGGTTACCTGCATAATCATATATCGCTTTAAGCAATAAGACTGCCTCGGTTTTAGTAGTAGGTAAGTCTTGTTATTTTCTTACGGAAATGGTCGTGGCTTTCACACATTTTGTTTATATTACACGGGAATTTCTCACGTATGATTAAGCTGGTTATTACGTCTATAGTTTCAACGGAAATTGGCGATATTTTTCAAAGTGCGTGCGTGCGTGCGACTCCGTCTCGCTTAAGGTAGTATTCCGATCTTGGTGACCACGACCGTCACCCCACCCAGGTTGGACCCAGGTATGTGCTAAAACTGCGACCAGAACCACCGGAGGATGGGCAGCAGCATCCTATTAGTATACACGGTGAACGTACTGCGATCCCCAAGCCGCCTGCCAAGCGTGGGGATTATGGCAACACCGCTCTCGAGGGAGGCCTTTGTCCAACAGTGGACGTTTATTGGCTGCTGGTGACCACGACCGGCGACCGCGACTTGCGGCAGCAGCAACGTCGATGAAGAAACTTCATTCTTCACGGGAGTCACAAATGAAGATTTGAAGTTGATATCTATAATGTTGTTTATCTATGTTGCTGTCAACCCAGTCTTGTGTTCAAAGTCTTGGTCTTGAATGTAAACCAGTGAAGTGCACGATTGCTCTAACCGGCATTATTGATCGGCCGATTATAAGTGCCCACCCTATTGAGAAGTTAGATTACTGTGATCGGTTGTTACCAACTTGTACATTATTACGGTTGTTTCAATGGCGTCTACTCTATTCCAATTTCAAGGCTGATTGTAGGTACCTCTACAATTTATACTTGCAGATTACGTAGTTACGTCATAGAGAAATATACTATACTAGAGGTTACGTGTAGAAATGTTTATGATTGATTGAATTCAACGATCTGTATAGTCGTTTAATTTAATCAATCATGTTTACGCCAACAAGGTGTTTTAAGCCGAAAGGAGTCCATAATACCCATCATCATCATCATCAGCCAGAAGACGTCCACTGCTGAACACAGGCCTCCCCCTTTAACCTCCACACTGAACGACAGCCTGCCTTTTGCATCCACTGGATGCCCGCGACTCAACTGGATACCCGCGACTCCCATAATACCCATAATTAGGAACAACTCCTACTATGGGACCAATCAAGCACTTTTATTGCTATTAATTTTTTTCGCTACCGAGCTACCTTCACACCTCTCTGTCTGTTTCATTGGTGTTACGGTTAAATTCAGTTCAAGCATTTATTTGCTCTGATAGCAGCAATAGGTGCACTCCGATAGTTACAATTTTGATGTCTTCAGATCACGAGTGAATATGTTTCGTGCTCCATAGTAGATCCGCATCATTGCTTAACATCAAGCTGGTGGTCAAACGCGTGGTGGTTATATTGATGGTGATGTGGTCTACGTTGGAGCATGCTTTCCTAAAAGGAACCAATTCACTCGCGATTTGAAGACACCCAGATTGTAACTATCGGGCACACCCATTCAGGCAGCACATTCCACAGACGTTTCGTAAAAAGCTGATAATAAATATCGCCCATTATCGAAAACAAAATCAAAATTTGTTCAAAGATAAATAAATTATTAGTATAATTATTAATGTCACGCTAAACAGAGAGCGCTATATAAGTACGTTATGACGTTAAGCCGTGCGTGTGCCTTACAATAAGACACGCTTTCCAGGAGAGATATAGATCATCCGCTCTCTATCTCCACCAAAAATTTTAAACGCTTATATCTCAGAAATGTATCAGCCAATTTAAATTATTTTTTCAGTATGTGTAATACATATTTAGTTATATCCTTCGCTAAGCCTGCTATTTGTAATAAATGAAACATTAGGACACAGGCCTATGTACCTTGACTTTTTGCAACTTCCAGCCAGAGCAATTTCCACGTCTCGTTATCCCGATAACACCTCAAAAAACATGACAAAAAACATTAGCTAACAAGCAGAACACAGGGATACTGAAGTGTTCTCTAGTGCGTTGTGTTGAAACTCACTAGCGCGCGAAAATCCGGGTTTCAGAGGAATCGAGGGCTCTCGTCGGGATGCAAGAGCCCGAGCAGCCCTAATAGGAAGAGGGCCGAAGGACCTCTGAAGGCTGTCCTGTCCGTCCACTCTTGGTTCGTAACTTAATCGCCAAGGCTCAATGGATTTAAGTTGATACTTTAGGGACCCGTTTAAGTTTTTAGTTGAAGGACGTGAAAGATGTGGCTTTTGTTGTTGCTTCCTTCTCTGTAAAGGTA
This sequence comes from Agriopis marginaria, assembly GCA_932305915.1. Taxonomy (NCBI): domain Eukaryota; kingdom Metazoa; phylum Arthropoda; class Insecta; order Lepidoptera; family Geometridae; genus Agriopis; species Agriopis marginaria. The sequence goes on from OW029930.1 coordinate 11,543,106, forward strand.
AATTCCAGTTTAAAATACAACAACTCATATCATATTTTTTTGGCTTTTTTCTTCTGTTTATGTTTTTTAGGGTTCCGCAGTACTACAAGGAACTCTTATTAGTTCGTTCTGTCCGTCGTCTGGCCGTCCGTCCTAAAAACGTCAACTGTCTATTTATTTTTGGTATTTGTTGATTTATTCAAAAAGCGCTAAATTAATTTCGATAAATTTGACCTATCAAATAAAAAAAATATCATCAAAATCAATTAAAAAAAAAATAGTTCGCGGAGTAATCGCGTAACAAACATACAAAAAAACATACAGTCGAATAGATAACCTCCTCCTTTCGTCGGTTAAAAATGAAGGCAAGGTTTTATACATAACATTTTTATCAAGTGTACACGTACGGACTTAAAATATACACAGTGTATATTTTGCAAAATATGGCCCGCCATATTAGTAAAAAGTTAAACTGTGGCTAAACACCCAGCCTGTCAAAAAAAGACCTGTCACCCGCAAAAGCAAGGCAAGCACATTTTAATCAAAACAGGCTTATTAGACGTTTCTGACTAAAACCATTACTTTCATAATAGTTCCGTGAACTCCCATTACCGAAAGCTTCCAGCTTTTACAGTTTAAGAGGCAATTAGGCGTGTGGCTATCACTCGCGCTTATTCAACGTGAAGAGCATAAATTGTTAAATTACAATATTTGAGCTGGAAAATACATGTCACAGATACATCTGTGTTTGAGTTTAAACTTTGGTTCAAAACACCTTAGAATAAACTTTCCTTGATCAAAAAAAAAATCTGAAACAAAGTCGATTTAGTTTATTTTTTTCGTTTTATGCTCTAATGAAAGCTCGTTACAATCTGGAAATTGCATGTACTGAAAGGCAATCCTTTACAAAAAAATATCTTTGGATAGTTTTTTGATAGTGAATAGTTTCGTTTTTTAGTGAAATTAAAAGCGTTAAAAGGTCGCGAGAATTTGCGCGTGCCGCGCTCAGTACCGCGCCAGGCGTCATCGAGGTCGGACCTATGTCCCCCGCGGGCCTCGTGACTCTTGCGCTGCAAAATAAATCGTCGCTCTAACTTGGCGGGGGCTGAGGGAGCGTTTTGTTACCTATGCGACTCGGATAACCGGCCGTTAAAGCGCTGATAATCTTCAAACTGCTGAATAGATTTTGTTCAATCGTAGCTAAAAACTATCAATTCACCTTTTAAACAAAAAATTTTTTTTTATTAAAATCGCTTCAGCCGTCTTGGAGCTACAATGCCACAGTTACAAACCTTAAATTTCTAACACCTCCGATGCCCCCGACGGAAACCCATTGGGGGCATCGAGTTATATTTACTGTTCAGGTTGCCTGTTTTAAGCGATTTTGTTTAGGTGATTGCGAAAAGTTGCGTGACCGCAAACCGTATCTCCGCGCGTTAAGGATCACGTTTGCGTGATTGGAGCGGAGCTTTTTCTACCTCTTCCGCCGTGTTAACACGAAAATTGCTTTACAATATTTGCAATGTTATTGTAAATATAATGCCCAATCGTTTTTTTTTTATTTCTCACGTAGTGTTTTAAATTTTCAGAAATCTTGAAACGGTGTGATTGAGATAGTACATTTAAGTCCTCCTAACAGAAGAGAAAAAAAAATACTTCTCTTTTCTGTGGTCCTCCTCGTGTGGTAAGGCGTTCGTATACGTAGCTGATATTATATACGTACCTGTTATAAAGGCTAAAACGTCGTGTCAGTCACGAAGTAGGTCAATTGTCATAAATCAAACATTCGTCGCTAATGTTTGCGGCTAACCGTAGCTTGGCATGCCATGATTACAACCATTCTATAGGTATGGGTATATTTGTCTACTATATCGTTTTCTAGTATCAAGTTTTGCTCAGCGCTTTGGTGACTTTGTTAATGTTTACGACCGATTTTTTCTTTTCTGTGTTTACGACGCTAATTATGTCATCTAATCTAATAACTTTAATTAAAATAAAATAAAATAAATAAATAAATATTCGGGACATTTTTGCAAACACGGTCATCTGACCCCAAACTAAGCAATATACATACATATATAGGTTTAAATACATACTTAAATATATATTAAACAACCAGATATAGAACAAACACAAATGTTCATCACACAAATGTTTGTCCTAGGTGGGAATCGAACCCACGCCCCCAAGCTCAGAAGGCAGGTTCACTACCAACTAGACCAACGAGCTATCGTTATTAATTACATTAAAGGAGCAATTCTTGTAAATACATTTATTTCACCCTATCTCGAAAACGACTCTAACAATTTGCATGAATTTTTGTATATATTTATTTACATGTTACAACTAATTATATGGCAATAATGAGTTGTAACATTTAGAGAAAAATGTACTAAACACACATTATATCCTGTTTATAGGGCGTTGCAAACAGTAAATGGTTTTACTTATTCTACTAAAATTACAATAGGAATAATATTCATAAATATTCATGATATTGAAAGGTTATTTTCTTGTAAAAATTCGTCTATGGTGTATTTTTTTTTTAACAAAAGTAATTTTAGTTTCTTTTGTAACTTTTCGTCATTTGTCTCGTCTCTTATATCTTTCGGTAGATGGTTGAATTTGATAATATTTTGTACGTCATGTACTCAGGACCTTTTCTGTCATTTTATCATTTAGATAAGGTTTTTAATACCAAACGAAACTCGGTCGCCTAGGTACTAAATTTAACGTGTGTCTTTTTATGTGTGTAAATAATCAAAAGTAGATAAAGGTACCTAATCATTATCTAAGAAGAGTTAAAATTGGTCTAACACAGCCAGCCAATAAAACACGAGACAAAAAAAAAAAACAGAAGGAAAACTACAGTATGAAAGTTTATCTTTTTCTTCAATGAAAACAAAGCTTGAAGAAAATAATAAAATTCATTTGGCGGCAAAAAAGGAGCAGGAGGTTAAAGACGCCCACATTTAAGCGGGAAAGAAAAACAACGGTAAGAATGGCGGCCGCAGAAAAACAGAATGATTTATTGGCGAAAACCTGAGCCAATTTTTGCTTTCGAGAATGAAAAGGGGTGCGAATTTTACGAAGGTTTGGATAAACCACTGCATTATTATGCATTGTAATATGTAGAAGTGTATAATATATACCTACGTAGTAATCTATAGTACTTATAGCCACAGATTAAAGGGTACGTAGTCTTTGCTTGAGACCGGGGAGAGTAGGTAGCATAAAAGTTGCCATTTTATAAAAAATCTAACTATTATTGCAAAATGTAGCCAATGTTGTATTATGTCATGATTTTTAAATACTAAAACACAAAATATATTATAGGTATATCTGAAAATATTTCAGATATACCTATTTTATTTTTGGGTATTTAAGTTAAGGCTGAATAAGCAAGAAAAAAATAAGTTAATCTAATTTATAAAAATCTCGTGTCATGGCGTTAGTGGGCGCACTCCTCCGAAACGGCTTGACCGATTTTTATGAATTATTAGTATATTTGGCAAGTGTGAGAATAGGTCGTAAAGTATATTTCGTAAAGACTAAAGAGTATCATAGTAGCGAGGTCAAAGGCCGAGCTCTACGCGTACGAAGTAGTGGGTATCATCTATTAAAATAATAGGAACTTTATTGTGCTATGTAGTATATAGAACCGCACTGTTTGACTACGTTCCAAATAATATCAAATTGCACTCGCATGATACCACTAAAAGGTAACCTAGTTAATAAAATACATTACTATTTATTTAAAAAAGGCTGTAGGTTATACCTACATATAATTAGATCAGATAAACAAGAGAGATATGGCAAAGAAGCGTGGCAGATGCGAACGCTTTAGTCGAACTCACTTGTAGACGACTTTTTTGCATGTGGATTAATAGTTACTTCGTTGGTGTCACTACAAGTTTCTTGGTGTACGTGAAAAAAGAGTAGGTATGCCGTACTTAAAATTTTGCGATATAGTGATAAAAGTGGATGAAACAAGGTGATATTTGAGCTCTAACGATGATAGGCTTGATGCGTTAGCACCCGTCACACCCGCCCTTACCATATCTCCCTTGTTTGTCTGATCTGAGGCACCAACCCTATACTTATTATGTGTACATTATACTCTTCGAAACGATCATAAAGTGATTATTTTAGTTTTACACATAATTAATTTTGCGCGAGTAAACAAACTAATTTTAAATATTATTCTACGTGGAAAACAGTGTTGTAAAAACATTTTCGTTTATGTTTGGTTTATATGATTAACACTAAGCTTGTTTGTTATTAGTAATCATCATTTTATTATTCAGCAGCTATAACACAGGTCTTTCTAGTACAGCTGCTTACAAGACACCTACAGAGAGGTACTCATTATAAAATGTTAATTTTAGACTTGTTAAAAATGTTAGGTTAAAAAAATTTAAAATTATAAATATTGGAATAAATGAATTGAATTGAATTATTATTTTCAGCCTATCATGTTCCCACTGCTGGGACACAGGCCTTCTTTCAGAGAAAAAGGCTGGGTCCTGATACACCATGCTGGCCCAGTGCATGTTGGTGAATGTCATAATATTTATATGTCTTTGAACTTTTGAGGTTCTTGGACAGGACCGGTTTCCTCACGATCTTTTCCTTCATCGTTGGCATCGAAACTACATATAATTTATTTAAAGACTGAATAAGTCATTGGTGCAAACTGCTGTTGTGTTAAACGTTCAACGCTCCTGGGGAGGGGGGATGGGGAAGGGGAATAGAAAGAGATAGAGCTAGAGTTTCACTTCTTCCGCGCGGAGGGACTCCACGCACAATTTTTTGTCATCATAATCGATCATAGCGAGTACGGAGCAAATGGCATTTTATCGAATTTGTCGTTTTCAATTTGTGTATCGATAAAGAACGGTATTTGAACTCGGATATTGAACCAACCAACCAACTTCACCATCATGCCAACCTTCTTACAAAGTTTAATATTTTTAATAAATTAAGAACGATCTCTCTAAAACGAAACTTTAAAGAGCCACGGTACATGCACTTAACGTAATACAAAGACGATTAGAGGAGTTCAAGATGTACTCCTATGTGGCAGCTTGCGCTTCGCAAACTGGCTCCACTAATGCAAAATTAACTAAGAACTTCACTTTCAAGTTTAACTTTATACAAGTTCGCAAAATGTAAATTTGAACAATCGTTTATCTATCTTCGTACATGCAAATAGCTTTTGGTATGTTGTTAATTTCTATAACTTTGTTGAAATTCGTTTACTTTTAAGTATTAGTACATTTTTAGTATTACATTCAATAACAACTTGCATGGTTAGAAGTTAGAACAAACGACTAAATTAATGGTTTCTTAAAATTGATTTTGATAAAATTTGGTACGAATGTTGCTTACTTGCTATAGCGCGCCGCTATCTCTCTCGGGCATTTGATGTGTTTTTTTTTCATATACAGGGTTATAAGTAAAAAGTTAAAATGAAGTTAAAATGTGTGCTTATTAGAGTTCATTATAACCATCATTATGAACAACTTCTATGGGACCAAAATTGAAATAATGAAGGGAAAAATTCAGATGTTCCATACATTTTGTCAAATGTCAATGACCGTTTTCTATCGCACACCTGGTTTTTTTTTTGCGTTTTCAGTGTTGGTCCCATAGTTAAAGTTATTCAGTGGTTATTCATAATTATAAGTACAATAACCTCTTTTCGACTTAGTATACCCTTTTCTAATAACTTAGTATAAAATGACGCCTAGTCGCAAAATGACCGATGCACAGTTTTCAAAAAAAGACATTAATTTTATATCTTAAAAAAACATCAAATGCGCGGGCGAGTTAGTTGCAACCGGTATTCTGGCCCTTAATTTTTTAAATCTGCATAGAAATGTTTCATCATTATCATCAGCCCGAAGACGTCCACTGCTGAACATAGGCCTCCTCCTTTAACCGCCACACTGAACGACAGCTTGCCATCTGCATCCATTGGATGCCCGCGACATAGCTATTAAAATTTGCAAATTGAAGTGGCAAGGGGCAGGCCACATTGCTCGAAGAACTGATATCCGATGAGGAAGAAAGGTTTTTGAATGGAGACCACGAACCGGAAGACGCAGCGTAGGTAATATAAATTTCAAGTAAATATCAGGTAATCCCACGGAGGCACTAGAACAGTTGAAACAAAATAATAAAATTTAAAAAAATACTGCGCAAAAATTACTATTTCCACAGACACACATTTTAATTTCAGGAACACAGCTCTGTTTATCTTGACCGTACGAGATGTAAGTTTATATTAAAAATCCCGTGAAATATAACCTGCTACGAAGCGAGAGTCACATTTTGTGCATGTTCGCACAAGGATCGCAATCGCGATACACGACATAGTTAAAAAAAGTAACAGAACACGTTAGAAAGCATCTCAGTTAGCGCGTTTGGACGCGAAGTATCAAACATTTATATTATGGTCTAATAATGCAAGTGTTCAAAGATAAAAATTCATTTAGTAGTAATAAAAAAACGATTCGGTATTGTTTTTAAAATAGCATACTAATAGCATTAAAGTTCTAAAATAGACGATTCTGACGTTAACAATACTTAAACGTTTGTATATTTTGTGGCGCGTGTCGTAACGTAATACATATTAAAATGTTGCCTACGCGAACGAGACGGCGCGTACTCCTCTGATTTTACTTAAGGCTGCTCTTCCGTCCAAATTTCTCTCTCTTGCACATTTTTCCATTATTGATGATATAAAACCACTGAGAGAAAAGTGGCAAACCAAGTTTTGCTGACTGTCATAACATTACAAACAAAGAAAATGTTGAATGTCAAAAAAGAATAAAAAAACACTTTTTTTTTATTACTCGCAGTGAAGGAATTGCGACTGCAAATGCAAGCAAGACAGTTGCAGATGGAAAACCGGCTTCCCATGATCCGTGAATCCACAGAAGGACTGGCAGACAACTAGGCATGGCAAACAAACGAGGCTTTTACAACGGTGCGTACCCGTGGACCCGTGGTCTGTACCGGTATATTAATTTTATCCTAAGCAATTATGTAAGAGAGAGAGAGAGAGAGAACAAAGAAAACATACTCGTACTACACACCTATGAAGTGACCGACTTGTGACAGACCTGCACGATTCTGGGAAGCCGGCTAGTGCGGTTTAACCTCTCACCGCATATTAAAACCTCGGGGTAAATTAAAATGTAAACCGTCCAGTCACGCCCTTGTAAAGTGAAAAAGATAAATGATCCGTGGGCCAAATGAAACGTTCGTTTCGCGTATCACAATAATAAATTAACCACGGAGCCTCTGGTTTCATTTCAAACGAAATCGATAAGGTTAACGACGATTTTTTTGCGAGGGTTGAATTGTGATTTGTCACGATTTCCATGTTCCTCTTACCTTTTTTCGATGGTAGTGAGCCTTGGCAAGTTAAGTCGGTATTGATTAGGTCCTTTTGTTTTTATGTGACCAATGCAATTGCCTTGATGTATTCTTGATTTCCAGGCAGTGCATTCAACAGACTAGCAGTTCGCACAATAAAAGTGGAATCAAAGCTATCGATATCAACCATAAAGTGGTGTAGTTTTTCGTGCCCACTGTGGCAGTCCGATATAAAAATGGGCAAAAGGGAATTAGATCATGCAGATCCGATGCACACTCTCCAAAATATATCTGATAAAAAACCGATAGACTACCAAAACTTTGCGCCGATGCTTAAGACTAAGAAGCTTAGTCTGAACTAAAGATTCGTATGTAATATTCAACTTTTCTTATGAGAATAGTCAGGTACCATTAATACTTTTAATAATAAGTAAATTCTTCACAGAATAATATGCAGTACAAGAAAGGCAACAATACTTTTTCTTTAACTTACATTTACTTCAAGTTGACATAATTCTAGGTTCTTGTGGATTATAAATGATGCTGAGAAGCGAACTCATTCAAATATATTCCTTGAAAAATACGCCAATATTAGAAACGAAAGCTGAGTCACAAACTCAATAACAAGTCCCGCTAAGCGATGTGAGTGACTTAAGGTAATATCTACATAAGCGGTAATAAAGCGACGGTAATTCATGTTTTAGCATTTCTAAACAAAGTTATACAGGTAATTGTTCTATGTATGTGTAAATTCAGAGTTCTGCTTACAAACTTGTTCATTGCAAAAACTGACGAAAAACAAATACGACCAGAAAATAAGAGACGACCAGAAACTATAGATAGATGCATTGATTACATACATTGGATAGATGTAGCGAAGACAGCGACCTCAATGCAGTTTTTTATTTATAGTTTGGATAGACAGTTTAATTTAGTTCTAATTTCTAATATATACAGTTAAGTTTATTTTTTATTTATTTAGTAACTCTAATATGTAATATAGTACGTTTATTTGACTATATAATAAGTTACAAAACAATATGTTTAAGATAGAATATGTTCAAAATTGTTTATTTTATACCCAAATTGATAAAATAAAGATTGGATAGATGAATAGATATTTTGGAAAAAAAAATCCAATACGGTTTTCTAACAAACATGCATGCCGCGACAAAATTTGACGACTCTTTTTATCGTGCAGAAATATGACAGGTGGTTGCTTTGTCACGTTCCCGCTCGACAAAACATGACAAGATTTTGTTGCGGCGCGCATGCTGCTCTTTACTACGTTTTTTTTCTTTTTTTTTTTCTTTCTTTCTATATCCTGTATTAGGAGGGAATTACGCGGTAGTTAAATAGGAGGTTAATTAGTAGGTAGTCTCTTGCATGATCTTATCTGTAGTATTTGACCATAGTATGGAGTAAGGCTAGGGTGTTATGGTAGAAAAGTAGGATAATGCTGCCTATCCAACATACTCATCAGTATGCAAAATATAGCACGTATCTTTGAACTCAGTAAAAACCAGGATAACAAAAGCGGTAATGCGATCTAATATGAGTTAAGGTACCTACTTACATGCATAAATAAACACATCTCCACATGATTCTGGCAAGTCATCGGCACGGCACCGGTCAGTGACGTGATGACAAATAGGAAACTCTTACAACATAAATGATATACATAAGACTAAAAATTGATAAAACTAGTATAACAACTATATAGGAATAGGTGGCCTCATATTTCGTTTGCAACAATACTCATTTATGAGGTTTCAGTGACTCACCAACGAGGCCGTGCTTGTGTGTGTGAACTTGACTTCAATGTAGACCGTTCCAGACGGTAGTGTGCACTGTCCAAAGCACTAAAAAGCCTTCCATTTCTACCACCGTCTTTTTTTTTTCCCACACATTTCCCACTAAGCCCAAAAACGCAGCCTGAAGATGAAGCCTAAGTTCCTGTTAACAGACCTCGTTTATCACATGCATCTGTGTCACAGAAAAACTTCCTCGCCGCCACTGTCGCTAGTGACTAAATGATATTGCGATTTTCTTCGCGAGACACTTTTTCCTTCTGCGTTCCGACGTGGTTTTGGATGAAAGATGTTTTGCCTTGTCATGTGACTTGGGGCTTAGTTTGTTAGTGGCTAAGTTCTTTTAATCTGTTGAGCGATTGGATGTTTATGTAGATTAATTGTACTCCACAAACATTACGAATTTACATAGACTTACTATGTAGTTTAAATGGCCCAGATAAATTGAATATTTTTAAACTATAATGTCCAACTGCTAGGTAAAGGTTTACCTCTTTTATCCTTGCGTAAATCTCGGTCCTATGCTACTTCCTGTAAATTTCTCCAAATTTCATCAAGTTGAATAAGCCGATCTAAAAATAAAACATGAAACATAAAGTAGTTCCTATTAAGGGCCTGAATACCGGGCGCGGTAGGTAGTGATCGCGCTCGCGCATTTGTTTTTTTTTAATATAGTATGACAGTACGTTTTTCAAAAGTATACAGTAATTTTATACTATAAAAAAATCAAATGCTGGACGGAGATTGTGAAACGTTCACCAAGTGAAGCTTGGTGAAGTTCTACCTAGCAGTGGGTAGGAGTTTCAAAAGAAAGAGTTTAAGATAGTATAAGTTAAGATTTAATCAAGCAAGAATGAATTTACAGGAGACTGAGGGTCGTGTGAACTCGGAAGGTGATGGCGATAAAAAACGTGTTGGTCCCTTGTTTAGAGACTTAGCTTGAAGAGCTGGGGCGCCGATCGCCGCGTGGCTCGACGCGGCTCGTGGCACGTAGGATGTCCGCAGGGCAGCGCAGCGACGAGACGGCTTCGTGAGCTTTTTCAGGCGTGACCGGAGTGCGGTCAGCGGTAGTAGTTCCTGATGTTTGTGCGTGGCCGGAGTACGACCGACGTAGTAGAAGGGAAGTAGACGTAGCGTCACGACAGCGTGGCGACTCGTACGTGGTCGGAGAATCGACGTAGAGGGTAGGAGCCTGAAATGCGTCGAAGAAACTACGCATGAGGATCAGTATACTGAAGAGCCGCTCGGCCACGTCGTGTGAGATCCCGAAGATAACGGCAGATCGGACTAGGCCCCGCCTCACATGACGTGGTACCGGCGTTAAAACACAGTTTTTGATCGGAAGGATCCAAGATTACAGAATGCTTTAAGAGCTTAGAACACAATTATATTAGAATGTAAGTACGACGCGCGTCCACATCCGCAGATAGTACGGATATGAAACGCACTTGCACTGCGTTTTAGAACACAGGTGGCCTGATGATAATTCAATTGACAAATAACGATTAGCATTATTTGTCGAGACAGATTTCACAATTAACACATTTAAAAGGCATCTCACGAAACTTACCCGATGAAGACGGGCTAACAAGTTGGTTGTAATAGTTTAAAGATGTGAGCGACTTTTTCACTGGAGTACATCTGCGCGTATGACCCAGTTTTTATTTCGGGTCCTATATATATCGTATTCCTTCTAGAAAGAATACGATATTTATATACTCGAATCTTTAAAACTGTAGTTTTTATCAATTTCCTTTGTCTTAGAACAATGCCGATTTTTGCATAGCGGAATGAAACTGACTGACATTACGTCAATCACCTTCATTCTGTCAACAATGTTTATGTCATAGTAGTGACCTTTTTTATTCATTAAGTTTGGCTTCTAGCGTATGTGCCATTTGCCATGAATTTGGGAGTAGGTAACGATCATGGAACGTTACAATTGCGGTGCGCCTATATTCTGCCATATTCACTCTATCCCAAAATAACGCTTTAGTTTCTTAGGTGTTACAAGTATCCATAGGCGACCATGACTGCTTACCATCAGGCGACCCATCGGCTTGTTTGCCACCTATGACATAAAAAATGTCTTAAAAGCTTAGCGTGTTTCGTTTTTTAGATCAACGTCTTTCAAACAGGAGATTTTTGACCTACGAAAGTTAAATTGCGTAAGGCATTAATTAGAAAACTTTAAAGAACACTAAGCCGAATTTAACATATTACAAAAATAAACAAAAAAACCCTTCATAACATAACTTTTTACTCGAAATAAAGTAAAATTGTGGTTTAATCTGTCGGCACAAATTTAATTACGTATTGGTACAACGCAAATTTTCAACAACGCTAATAATGTGGTTAAAACACAAATTTTCAGCAAAAAATCAACAAATAATTTTCCATTACAAGTCATTGCAAAACTATTTTAATGAAAATACAATAACAGACGAATTAAAATATGAAAATTGTTTTACCAGAGTACATCATCAGCCAGAAGACGTCCACTGCTGAACATAGGCCTCCCCCTTTAACCTCCACACTGAACGACAGCCTGCCTTTTGCATCCACTGGATGCCCGCGACTCTTACAATGTCGTCGGTCCATCTAGTGGGAGGCCTCCTTACGCTGCGTCTTCCGGTTCGTGGTCTCCACTCCAGAACCTTTCTTCCCCATCGGTTATTGACGTGTAATATAAACAAAATGTAGTACCTAGTCAGCTATAGAGGGCTAAAAGGCCAGTTGCAGTTGCGGTCTCTTTTAGGTCTTCTGTCCATCTTGTGGGTGGACGTCTTATGCTGCGCTTACCAGTCCATGGTCTCCATTCGAACCTTAAGGTCCCATCGGCCATCTGTTCTGCTTGCAATGTACCCTGCCAAATGCCACTTCAACTTGCTAATCCGGTGTGCTATGTCGATAACTTTCGTTCATCTACGGATCTCCTCATTTCTGATTCGATCTCGTAGAAAAACTCCAAGCATAGCCATCTCCATAGCTCGTTGTGCGGCTTTGAGCTTGCTTATAAACCAAACGTGGAAACTAAAATGTGGTCTGAGTATAGGCCCATAGTCAGAGACCACGTTTCAGTGCCGTAGTCATCACTGGCAACACACACTGGTCAATAACTTTCATCTTAAGGCACTGAGGTAAATTTGACGAGAAGTATTTTGGCGAGAGTATGGTATTTTAAAAATTTGCGGTTGTGTTAGTACCAAATCCCTACTGTTGCCAAATCAAGAAGTTACCTTTTGCGTGCTTCAATAATAAATTTTAGGCCCCGACGGGGCGGGATAATTGTTCTATTTGTTTGGACCCGGGCTGAGTAGGGTTGCCTCCGCTTATTTATGCAGAGGCCATCGACGTACGTCCCTGACCAAAAATGCATGTGACACGTCCCCCTTATCACTTATTTAAACCACACCACGCTAATTTTCTGTGACTTTGGGTTGAATTGTTGACGACTGGTTTGGCTCAGTGGTAGTTCCTCATACCTCATGAGCCGAAGGTCCTGGATTCAATTCCCGGTCGGAATGTATGCTAAATAAAATTTCGAGTATCTTCTCTGGGTGAAAAAGGCAGTTTACACCTGGGGGCTCAGTTTTTTTATATCTCGTATGATATTTCGCACGAAAATATCATGCGAAATGACTGGCTTTCGAACACAATCCCAAACAAAAGTCGCTTTTTGAAATAATCATATTAATACAAAAATACGTAAAAAAATACGGTAGTTGGATGGGGTGTCCTTACGATTTTTATTTTTTGACGTTTTTATTTCTTAGTTAATCCGCCGTAACATTATATAATTCTATGAAAATTTCAACTGTCTATCTACTTATTACGGTTCGAAAGATACAGCCGTGCGGACAGACAGACAGACTGTGTAGGCTTAGTAATAGGGTCCCGTTATTACCCTTTGGGTACGGAACCCTAAAAATTATTATATTGTAGTTCTGACTAATCAAAATTGGTTTAAAATTAGTCGCTCAATTGCCTTCTTAAATAGGCACAGTAATTAGCCCTCCAGTATAAAGATAACAAACAGTGCTAATTGGGCACAAAATATCTAATCGCTATTCAAAACCCGAAAGGCATTCTGGAGCTGACAGCAAAATAACCGAGTTTTAGGCACAATATAAACAAGTTTTAATTAACTTCAGAACCAAACTCTATCGAATCCTGCTGAGATGTTAATTTATAACAGTTATGTATTAATTATTATAGATTAAGGCTGCGCTTACCTACTACCACTATCTCTTTCACACGTTTATCACCTAGTGATTATAAGAAAAAACCGTTTGGTATTATCATTAGAATAATATTGCAAATAGTATAAAGCATACGCATCTTGCAAAGCTGGAAATCCCACACCGTCTGATTTTTCAGTTCCTTTATTCCGCGGACCTGCAAGGTGTGGATTGTCCTTCCCTCAAACGTCTTTCCGTCGACAACATGAAGCGTTCCAAAAAGGGTGTCTATAAACTTAGATCAGGTACATGTTTGTCAAAAGAAATTTTTAAACTTTTGCGATTTGATGTTTTAAATGTTTATCGGGACTTATCACGTATTATTTAATTTAGGTTAAAATAAGTACCTACCGTTCGCTCGACGTTTTGACCATGTTACGATGGCCGTGGTCACGAGCTGACTGAAAACTGCGGGTGAGTCCGGCGAGAAGAGCGGTGTACGGTACGTTTCATTTCGTTTCATTTTCGGTGACTTCATCATGCATACAAGATGGCAACTTGTTGATGACGATGACGAACACATGGATGAAGATGACGAACACATGGATGACGATGACGGTACGGCCCTTAATTCTATTTACTCTGAGGCCTTTGAGAAATATCGACACCTGATTCATCAAAATCAGTTGAGACTATTAGTCTGTACTCTGTATGTAGGAGCATAACACGTTAAATACAATACTCAACTTTGAGTGGTCGGTAAAAAAAAATACTTACCCATTATGTAACAGGGGCTACAAAGTATAAAATAAAGTGGAAAAATCAGAAGGAAACACTTAATTGTATATTATAATTTAGCAGGAAACTCAACGAAACGTAGGGAAGGGCTCTCAGCCTGAAGGGTCCGGACTTAATGTAAATACTACAATGAAAAAGGTTCCATTTAAAATCGACCTAGTTACAATTTTTATATTACACTCGTATAATTTCAGGCAAAAACCTAAAAGGATTTTATCGGTAAGAGTATTAAAATTAAACGAGGAAAATCAAGGTTGTTAAATCCTTTTTGCGAAAGTGATTTTGTGAGTTTTATTAAAGTTCCTGTCAAAAGTTATTAGCTAATCATTTTTAATTAAGTGTGAAAAAATACCTGCTCCCAAATAAAATTCAATTACTCATAAACTTACGTGATTAAATTCAGGGTTGTAAATTTTAAATTTCAAATGCTGTATTAAAAAAAATTGGTCTAAATGTGTTATAAATAGTTTTTCCTCTATTTAATATTTCAATTCGAAGATGTTGGTGTGTTTTTAATACAAGTCTACGTTCGACCACCATCTTGCCTATTGGTAAGCGACGATGTGGTCGAAGATGGAGCACTTAGACTTAGAAGATATACCTATTCACTCTGACCTTGAAAATACTTATACATATAGATTGTATTTCTCACTATTGGTAAGTGACGATGTGGTCGAAGATGGAGCACTCAGACTTAGAAGATATACCTATTCACTCTGACCTTGAAAATACTTATACATATAGATTGTATTTCTCAGCAAACAAGGAAGCTGGCAGATTGTTCAATTCCTTGGCTGTACGGATTAGAAATGTAGAATCGAAACGTGTACGTTCCAAGTAACATCCGCAATGAGTAATCCGTAATGGGTGGTAGTGGGCTGTTTTTTTAATGGTCCTATAGTTAAAAGGGGGATGGTAGGATTAAGTCCTGTAGCTCCGATGCACATTCTTGCAACTGTGATGCGGACAAAGAACTTTGAGACCAAACCCAAAAAGGCAAGGTCCAAGTTCTTTGGATGCGGAGTTCGACGCGTTGACATAAATAAGAATGTTCAATCAAGGTTCTGCCATAATGGCTGGTGACAGATTTTCCTTCTCATTTCCGTTCTATTTACTTCTCTTTACTGTGGTTCCAACTATCATGCGATAGAAGCCTATGAGTACTGAATTGTTGTTATTGTTTCAATAAAATTATTACATTAGAACAATTGCTTAAAATCTTGGTTATGGAAAAATTTCAAAGAACGATCCTTGATGGACACGACAGCTAAATTTAAGATAATAAATGTAATTTCACCCAACATAACTTTTACTTTTCAAATAGTATGACATAAAACTTAAAACAATCTATCGTATATCAGCAGAGCTACTGTAAACGAACCTTCAGGAGAGAAGGAAGTGTACCAACATGATAAAATCTTACCTTTGTTCTTGTCTCGAGTATGCGTTATTTGGGAGTTGGATGAATATACGTGGTTCGTGATTCGAATACCGGTACAACTTCATTTGCTTCACGACTAATAGAAGATTAACATTTTGTAGGATAACATTGTATGGTTTGATTGCGAGAAGTTTTGGTTTTCATTTATCTTAGTTCTCAATTTAGTGAATTAAATTGTAAATAATTCTGACATAGAGAAAATAGGTCATAGAAAATAGGTAATAATCGAATGCGGTGTCGCTTATCATCTGGTGGTCTGGAAGAAAAACATAGATTCTATACTCATAAAAAAATTAAGTACTTTTATTAATACTTTTTATATATTGGATAATAAGCTTATGCTTGACCTTAACTTGACGGAGCACGCTTGTCTAGAAGAAACCGATTCACTACGTGACTTGAAGACACCCAGAATGTAGCTATCGGGGAACACCCATTCAGGCAGCGCATTCCACAGCCTAGCAGTGTGCACAATAAAGGTTAAATCAACGCGCTTCGTTATCGGAATTTTTGTTCGGGGTTTCAGAATATCAACCTTGAAACGGTGTCGTCTTTTCGTGCCCGCTCTGGCTGGCCCAAAGAAAAATAGGCAGGCGAGAATTAGATTACGCAGTAGGTATCTAAGTAAGCATCAAGCTATGATATACAGTCAAACCAAAGATATATAACGCCCAAGTTCAATTTGTTTTCCGAAACCTGTAAATTATACAACTTTTATAAGATATACTACAGACCCTTAACAAGATAGATACCGCAAGCATCTCAAATTGTATGAAACCCAATATTTCTACTATGATATCAAGAGAGCACCGAGTCACTATATCCCTAAAGAACGCTTTACCTAGGCAATAGCTTTAGTCCAAAACCACATGAATTCTAATCACTACTTCTAAAAGATGCTATCTAAAGACTTAATTGTACTTTGATGAGTGTGAGTGCAAGTGATTATTGCTTAGTAATAACAAGAAAAGTACACAATCGCACTAATCAATTCTGGTCTAAATTTGTTTAGTTCTAATCACTAAGCACCTGCATTAATCACTCGTGCTAATCACTTATTAAAGTGCAATTGAGCCTTATTATCCGTAGCTCGAAACCACGTTAAACCTCCAGACCGCACATCGTTTAGTCTCAAGCTTACTCATATTATTCAATATAAAAAAAAGATAGGCAACATATATGCAAATTAAGTGAACTCGCGGGATCTATCCCAATTAATGTCTGTGAGATATACATATAAGTCCGTATCGAAATATTATTTACCGTTATAAAAACTTTTTTCTTTCATGAAGCTGGCTCAAAGAAAATTGAATTATGTTGATTGGTGTACTCCCGGAGCGCCATACAAAACAATAAGTTTGCGAAACTGGGACAGTCTGATTGCGTGGAGCATCTTTCAATTCTTTCTGATATTTTATTATATTAGGTTACGTGTATAGATTCGAAGGCTTCAGATTTCGCTCTGTGCCCAGCTATATTTTTGGAATGAGTCGGCTCTTTTAATTGGTATACTATAGGATACATAAAAATAAATCTCTATTTACCTTGGTCACGCTAGAACTTGAGAACGACTTTACCAATTACATTCATCTTTTTTTTTCTAATACTTTGTACTTTGGTTCTTACGGATAAAAAATTAAGAAAATTGCTCAAAAAATATATGGAAAATTTCAGAAAACTTAAAGTCGATTTTAACTCGTGTGTGAAACCGTGGGGCGCAGCTAGTTTAAAATAAATAGCAGTTGTTAAGTCTTAAGGTTTGTTCACAAAATATTATCTACATTACCTACTGCAGTGGCAGGCAATAAAAGTATGTAAGGACGAACGTAAAATGATAGCTGGGCGTACCGAGGCCAACATACGTCCGTATGCTGGCTTGTAAAGTATTTTACAACAAAAAAAAAATACAAAAAATATGCATAAATATTTTGAGTAACTGTCTCAGATGGCTATTGCTTTTACTATGAGCCAGTTAGCACTACCTGAAAATGTGTTTTTATGTTGTCGTAAATTCTAACATGGCCTCTTTTCATTGGGCTAGTTTTAGTGGAAAAATCGTAATCAAACTTCTTTGCACATTAAAATATCGTAGAAGAGACAACGATTTTCCAATGATTCAACTTTATCATCATCAACCATATTCCACCCACTGCTGGGTATAGTGACCACTGGGCAGACCACCGGCCCGCTGGTCGGACGACATCGTTAAGGCAGCCGGAAAGCAGTCGACAAGGTTAGCACAGGACCGGAAAAGATGGCGCGTTGAAGAGGAGACCAGACCTATACCCAGCAGTGGGTGGAAAATGGTTGATGATGATGATAAAAGCTTTTTCAAAGCCAGAGTGGCTACGTCTCTTCTAAGTCTGCGTGCTTCGCATCTTCGACCACATCGTCGTTTACCAACAGGCGAGTAGGTGGTCAAACTCGGACAAATTCACGATTAAAAAAAGCGTATTTTTCTATCATCGTCATCATTTTAGCCATAGTACGTCCACTGCTGGACATAGGCCTCCTCCATCGATCTCTGAAAGGGCCGGTTGGAAGCGGCCTGCATCCAGCGTTTCACTGCGGTCTTTTTTTAGGTCATCTTGTGAGTGGACGTCCTACGCTGCGCTTACCGGTCCGCGAGAATCTTTCGGCCCCAGCGGCCATCTGTTCTGCATGATATGCGCCCTGCCCACTGCCACTTCGACTTGCTAATCCGGTGGGCTATGTCGGAATTTTCTATAGATCTTCCTATTTGATAGAATTAGTACACCAAGTTTAGTTGCCAGTGATGACATATGGTACTGAAACGTGGTTCTTAACTGTTGGCCTTTTGGAAAAACTCAGAGTCACTCAGCGGGCAATGGAGAGAGCTATGCTCGGAGTTTCTTTGCGCGATAAAATCCGAAACATGGATTTTCGCCAAAGAACCAGAGTCACCGACATAGCTGTTAAAATTTGCAAGATGAAGTGGCAATGGGCAGGCCACATCGTTTGAAAAACCGATAACCGATGGGGAAGAAAGGTTCTGGAGTGGAGACCACGAACCGGAAGACACAGCGTAGGGAGGCCTCCCACTAGATGGACCGACGGCATTGTGAGAGTCGCGGGCATCCAGTGGATGCAAAAGGCAGGCTGTCGTTCAGTGTGGAGGTTAAAGGGGGAGGTCTATGTTCAGCAGTGGACGACTTCTGGCTGATGATGATGAAGATGATGAGTACGCCAAAAATCCAGTTTCGTCAAAAAATGTAAGAGGGCTCTTAAATACTAAATTACAGAAGAGATTAAGTATTTTATCTTTTTGATGTCCTTAAGACATTTTGCAACATAAACTCCGAGTCGCGTGACCAGACCCCGCAAGGATATCTCCCCCGACCCTAATTATACTCTCACGGTCAGATAAATAAGTATAAAACATCACGACACCGTTCCACAACAAATAAATTAACATTTAAATTGTTTTGTCCTACATTTACATTACAAAGCGTTATGGAGAGCCCACCATGGCCTGACATGACTATAAACAAGGCGAGAAGAGGGTTATCTCACACTTACGCGGAAAATTATGTTAATGATTTATATTGTTTTTATTTAGATAGCCGCGAAATAATGTGACACCGCGAACAATGCTGGGGGAAGAGAAATGGTTTCTTACCTGGATAAGAACAGCTATATTATACCTATTGTGTATAAATGGTATAAGTAAGCAGGTCCCAACAGGGGAAAAAATCAAGTCGGCTTCCGTAATAATATTTTTTCAGTTTTTAGGGTTCCGTAGCCTGACAAGAAACCCTTATAAATTCGTCGACTGTCTGTCTGTCTGTCCTAATTTTTTGAACCTTCTAACTTCTATATTTATTAAAGCAAGTGCTTGAAACTTTGCACAATTACAGAATTATATTAATTATTATAATTATTATTCTAGAACTAAATTTTAAAACTATTAAAAAATCGTTTAGGGGTGGCTCTGGTAAGGTACATGTGTAATTGAGAAAAAAAAATTGCAGCACCCCCTCGTGTTATCATTCAATAGGTCTTTTAAAATGAAGGTTTCACACAGCACTTTTTTATCAAGTGTATAGTTTATGAAATATGGCGCGCCAAAGAGGCAACAAGTTGGTCCCTGCATTTCTAAACTATTAGACAGTAACTTGCCATGCTGATGCTTTTAGGTCATATAAAAAATTTCATTCAAAATTATTTCAAGAATTTTCTGATTATAGCTTTTTGAGATATAGCGATAAAACTGTAATAAATTCCGGACATTCGAGCTCAAAGGAAAAAGTCAATGACTTTTTCGTAAAATTGTCTTGACAACGAATATTTCTCAAGTAGTTTTCTATTCGACTAGAACATAAAAAGTATATGTTATGTTGGTATGATACACCTCTGAAATTTTGGTGAAGTCCACAGAGCTTTGTTCTTTAGATTTTTTCTGAGACCACTAATTTCTGAACTATGATGATTATGACCACAATTATATGACTTTGGATACTAAAAACGGGACCCTATAATATGCGTGTCTCGAGTCTCAACACGCTGTCATCTCTACATAGTATAAATTAAAGTCGCTTTCCGCGTCTGTCTATCTGTATGGCCGCTAACTCCTCCTAAACCACGCAACGGATTCTGATGCGGTTTTCACCATCATTTCGATACATTTTTACGGAAGGTTTATATATATAATTAGCGACCCGCCCCGGCTTCGCACGTAATTTACACCCGTGCGAAGCCAGGCAGGCGGGATGCTAGTACCTATATTATACTTGTAAAGTTCTTGTGTATACCCGGGCATAAGCGGACTAACCCTCATCATGAAGGTCAGTCAATCCTCACGTCACCCTTAAGTGATGTTTTTTATATGCCAAAACACCACATGAGGGTAACGTGAGGATTCGATTAACCTTTATTTACATCTATAAATATAGGGTAACACTATTTTTTTAACAAATTAAAAAAAAAACATTAGTTTTTTCATATTTGTTACCTCAGAACTGCGACATTTATAAACAATTTTTTTAAAGGATATACTTTTTGATTGCTCCCATAGAAATTTCATCGAAATTGTTTCAGGAGTTTGGTTTTTAGTTCCGCACCCAAAGGGTAAAAACGGGACCAAGCTAACGATGTCTGTCTGTTCGTCTGTCCTACCTTAACGGCTGTATCATTCGAACCGTAATAATACCCAGTTAAAATTTTCACAGAATACGTAACGTTACGGCGGATTAACTAACAAATAATAATAAAGTCTAAAGTGAAAACGAAAGGACCCCATCCTTTCGTATACAGATTCGTATTATCGACAGAAAAACTCGTAGGCTTAGTAATAGGGTCCCATTTTTACCCTTTGGGTACGGAGCCCTAAAAATAATAAATAAAACAACCGAATGAGTGTTCTCTTTTGAAAGTGGCTAAAAGGTATATAGTTTAAAAGATACTAAACAAATAGGAAGATAAATAATACAACACTATTAGAAATTGTTGGATAATTCTTATTTATTTACATTATCGTTTTGTGGCGGGCATCAATTCAAAGATACCTATTTAATGATAAATTAAATCTATTTCTAGCATTATTTACACAACATTTTCCCTAAAACTAAATAACGCTTACTTTAACATAATTAAGCCAGTTTAATAGAATTAACATATTTCTATTTTATTATGTTTAATCTTTATGAGTCAGTTTCATTGCAGTAAAAATAAATCGGAATTTTTAATCAATTTTAATATTGATGCCGAAAAACATTAAGTATAAATTACTATGACATTTGGTAGGTAAATTTATTAACAGCAGCGTCAAAATATTAATTACATCATGCGTTTTAATTTCTACTTACATTTAATTTAATAACGTTTATTTACATTAAACTTTATACAATAACGTTGTATGATATGCTTTATTATGATTAAGTATTATTACAATTTTCGTGCTATTTATTATCTTGAATATAATACGCTGCACACTGGTGCTACTGAAAACCATGGTGGCTAATACGAAAGGATTATTTTATCTTTAGGGTATATAAAGTCCTTGCTAAAACGTCATCCACGCGGTGCCTGTAACACTTGGATGCGCCGTGTGCAAGACACATTAAACTGTATTAACTTAATCAATTAGATCAAAAATAATCTAATTAATAATCATAATAAAAACAGGAATGCCAATATAAATCCATCGTGCAGCTTCGTCACTCTTTTAGCTGATTCTAGTAAAGTTTACACATTAAAATATTTTTATAATCTGCTCAACAAGTTTTAGACGATGATAATAAATATGGTCAGATTATTTGGAAAAAACCTTTTTGAGTCTGGTTTCATTTGTTCTAGATTCGCACTATATTATTTATTTCAAATTTGAGTCATACACCAAATAAATTAAAAATAAAGCGACCACAGAACAAATAAAACCAAACAAAAAATACATCGGGGTAATGCCTTCCATGCATATGACATGTAAATTGAATCCTTCGCTTCGCTTTAGTTTCAAAACAGCACATTCGCCGTAAAAATATCATTTGACTCTCTTGTAGTAAGTACCTACAATCAACTTTTTATGATCAAAGTGTCTGTTACAAACGTTTATATCATAATTAATCTTTTATCCGACATCAGATATTAAAATAATACTTCTAATTAGTCAAACAGTTTAATATTCTGTATAATTTTTACAACCCACTACGGTTTTCATAGCTCCAATTTGTTTAATCGCTACTTTAGGCCATTAACTTAACATTTTTATTCCCGTTTTTAACAGATTTATCGCTTCACATGTTGTAAATGTTACCTTTTACAATTACAACAGATACTTTCACACATGTTATATCTTATGCATAATTGCTCGATAAGCTAACCTAAGTTATGCATAGCTTTGATTTCAGTTTCACACCGCAAACAGCTTGAATATAGAATGTCCTACCTGAGTGGATTTTCTCCAATGGTTACAAACTGGTGTCGTGAATCAGTTTCTTCTAGGCAAGCGCGGTCCATCGTAGACCGTATAATCGTGGAGAGATGGCAGACAGACGCAAGCATATTCTCGAACAAAAAAATATTCTCGGTCATCTGACGAGAAGGGACACGCGTGAAAGCGAGACCTTATTTTTAATAGAACAGATTAGCTTATCGAGCATTTGATTGGATTGGATTAGTTTGGTTGAATTAAAAAATCTAACGGAAAACCTTCATTCATAGATTATTGTATAAAGAAGCGTTTAAGTGTGTTTATTAATATACATAATTATAATGTACAAGGCATTTTTTGTAATGTATAAATAACAATAAATTGTATTGCTTCTAAATATAGGTACGAGTGCTTAAAACCTAAACATTAGGCATCTTATGATCTTATGCATAAATGCCCCATAAGATAACCTGTGCTATAAAATTATCTGTTAAATTTCTCGCTGACGAAAAGTGTCACGCATCAAAGCGATATTAAGAAAACAAGAACAGATTTAACTTATCGAGAGTTTAAGCAAAAGAGGGTAGATATGCAAAAAAAAAAAATAGTTCGTATATGACAATGGTCGATAATCGAGATAAAATTGCCAAAATAAATAGTATTTTTTGCAATCAATGTACATTGTTTATTCGTGAAGTTATTACATAATTAGGAATCATGATATTTGTATTTCGAGCATTATTTATAAATTGACCCTGAATTAAAACACCAGCACCTTATCACCTTGTAGTCATAAGAAAAAATCTAAAATTTATTTTCTGGATGATTAGCGAATAAAAGGAATGAACATGACTATATATCACGTCTTTTAAGTACGGCAGAAGTGAAATAAGTGCAAGAGCGGGGAGAGGAAAAGCTTGATGGGCGCTCGAGCCCGTAGATTCGGCAGTTGGCAGCCAGTGGTTGTCGAGAACGGACTGTTCTATCACGTTCTGCATTGTATCTAAAAAAGTTGTTATTACATGAAATCACACAGCATATGGATTGAAAAAAATATTCATAATAGATAATTGTTTCAATAATAGAGTACTGAATCATTCTTACCAAAAGTTGTAACATCTGGCGTGAAAAACTTTTGCTCAGCTGGTGGAAGCGGCACAACGAACCCTGCAAATAGGTAATAGGTTACATTTTATAAGTATCTTCTACGAGTACATTTAGCGTTTAGTCATAATTTTAAAACCTAAAACATTCTACATTCTGTTATGAAAAAAGCCACGGAGATGTTCGGACTTTTAGTTTTTATCCTCATCATCATCAGCTAGAAGACGTCCACTGCTGAACATAGGCCTCCCCCTTTAACCTCCACACTGAACTACAGCATGCCTTTTGCATCCACTGGATGCCAGCGACTCTCACTATTTAGTCGGTCCATCTAGTGAGAGGCCTACCTACGCTGCGTCTTCCGGTTCGTGGTCTCCACTCAAGAACCTTTCTTCCCCATTGGTTATCGTTTCTTCGAGCGATGTGGCCTGCCCATTGCCACTTCAACTTGCAAATTTTAACAGCTATGTCGGTGACTTTGGTTCTTTGGCGAATGTCCACGTTTCGGATTCTATCGCGCAAAGAAACTCCGAGCATAGCTCTCTCCATTGCCCGCTGTGTGACTCTGAGTTTTTCCAAAAAGCCAAGAGTTAAGGACCACGTCTCAGTACTATATGTCATCACTGTACATGTAAGACACTGTACATATAAGTTTTTATCCATTTTACGCCAATAAAAATATTTGTTTCTTAACAACATATGAATGCGGTGGTCGGTTTAGCTTTCTTAGTTTTATATCTCCTTCACTTTATCCTTTTAATCTGGTTTTGGATCTCCCTCTGCATTTTTCACCGCGGATGAAAAGTGATGCTTAGTTATGTGTATATTTCTAGGAACCATAGACATTCAGGAACTGTTATAAACTTCCCTCCCTCCTGGCCATTTTTCTATCGGACTGCCAGAGCGGGCACGAAAAATCGTCACCGCTTTATGGTTGATATTCCGAAAACCCATACGAAGTGCTTTGATCCCACATTTATTATGCGAACTGCTAGTCTGTGGAATTCGCTGCCTGAATGGGTGTTCCCCGATGGTTACAATCTGGGTGTCTTCAAATCACGAGTGAATCGGTTCCTTCTAGGCAAGCGTGCTCCAACGTAGACCGCATCATCGCGGCGTGATGGTGGTCAAAAGCAAGCCTATTATTAAAAAAAAAAAACTTACGAGGTGGTGGTTCTGTTGTTGTTGGCGCTGGTGTTGTTGTCGTTGTTGTTGTTGTGGTTGTTGTCGTTGTCGTCGTCGTAGTTGTTGTTGTTGTAGTTATTTTTATTTCTGTTAACAAAATTTACATTTAGTAAACACAATTTCAAAATAAAAAATGTTATCATATTGTGTTATTATTACATTTTAATACTATTCATAGCATAAAATCATAAGATAATTATTTATACCATTGCCTCTCTAAAAAGCTTATTTTATTCACTGAAAACAGCGAATAAAAAGCACTATCACATCAGGCGAGTTGGCGGTCAAGCTCAAGCCTATTATTTACAACAAAAAAAAAATTGGTGATATGAATAAAAAACACTATTTTAGTTTTTGAATTTAGAACACACCAATATATTCGACCTCCATCTCAATGCTATACAACCTTTAAACCTTTTTTTTTAATAATAGATAAGCTTGTGCTTGGCCGCCATCTCGCCTGAGAAATCTTGCGACGCGTAGCAGGTTACGCACTAGGAAAAGTTGTCAAATCACTGTGTCACATCACTTGGAGGGCATCAGGCTTTTGCTTACCGTAAAGTCTTAGTGTTCCCTCTGCTTTGCCCATAGTGTTTGTGGCGACACACGTGTATGTACTCGTGTCTTCCGAACTGTACTCTGTTATGACGAGTACTGTCCGTATTTGGTACTGCGATATGCGTTCTTCGGATATCTCGTGCTTACCTCTGAAAGTAGTAAAAACATATATTCAATAAAGGATTACAAAGAACAGTAGTACTAAACCAAAACGAGGCTATTGTGCTTGTCTTTATGTATAACTTTTACAATTAACTGACCCCTGAAAATCACGATAAAAATATCAGCTGTTCTATAGAAAAAAGTCATTCAAATTTTTTTTCGCGAATTCTTGGTTGGTTTATTACTATGAGTACAACTCTTTCAGGCTTAGTACCGCAAGTCTGCATAGCCCTGCCCTGCTTTACCTATTTAGTAAATAATTTGATTCAGGATTTCTACTAGCATTAATGTGAGCAAAACAACCATCATCATCATTTCAGCCATAGGGCGTCCACTACTGGATATAGGCCCCCCCATCGATTTCTAAAAGGGAAGGTTGGAAGCGGCCTGCATCCAGCGTTACAAAACAATAATAATTAAAAAAACAAATGAAATCGATCTCATGTAGTACTTAATATCTACTTTTAGATGTTTATCGGGACTTATCACGTATTATTTAAAACATGTGTTCAAAACGGGAAAGTAAAAAAATTACTATCTACTTTTAGGTTTTCATTTGTTTTTGTTTAGTATGTAGGTAACATATTTTTATCTGTTTTTATTTGTAAATAAATGTAGCTAGTTCTATTTACTAGTTTATCTCGTGTACAATCAAGTATTGGCTGAATACCAACGTCTAACAGTATTATATTGCGTAAAAATCGCGTATTAAATTTATGTTCCTATTGGCAAAGTTAAGTTAGATGTTTAACCAAAGATTTATGCTAACATTTTCTCGAGTGCTGTTAGTGAAAAGATTTACCCGAAACCACGAAAACCCGAGTCTCTCATTATGCTTGTTTGTATCTAGAATGTAAACGTGGGTTCACCCACAATCCCCCTGATTAGGAAGGTCAACTTTACTAATGAAACCACAAACTCTACCCCACGCACAAATCTAACTTCAAATAAAATTAATAGAGTAATTCTCCAAAACGGCACCTCGGTTTCAACGAATTTGATGCCTCATAAACTTCGTAACGGCCTCAGATTAGGTAAATATCTGTCATAAAACAAAAGCAATCAGCCGGATTACCAATATACCGGATGTCTTTTTACAGAAACGGAAAAAAAGATACATGACTCCATGGACTTTTCATATCCTGGTCTGAAACTCGCCTCGCCTTCGAAACTATATGCGTGAGTTCCAGCTACCCAATTGAATCGGATTGGATAGGGGTTTGAACTGAAATCGCGAAAAAAATTCAACTGTTTCATACATTTTGTTCAGAATCAGAAATAACATTGTCAAACTGAGTCTCAGCAGCTTCGTCATTAAGTTTTTAGTGTTAATGACATAATATTTTTACTAAAAAACCGTTTTTTTTACAATATCAGGGTTAGTCTTCAAGTAAAAGTTGTTTATATTGATGTGTACAATGATATCCTTAAATATATCCGTCGTTTAGAGATACAGCCCGTATAGGCTTTTCTACTCTATGTAACTTCCTGTCGCACCCTATTTTTTCCGTTTCGGTAAAAGCTCGGTATACGAACATTTTGCTACATTTGTCGATTTTATCACGTTTCCGCTACGTTAAATAGTTCGAAATGCTATTTGTTCAAAATGATACGAGTACTTATACGTTTTGTAATCATCGAGGCGGAAAAACTGAAACTGAAGCCAAAGCAAATATGGTAAAATTGAGTGCGTTTATAATTGGAAATCATCATGAATTAATTTTTAATAAAGTTCATCGTGTGGTATTTTTGCAGTCGTATCACGAAATTGTAACAAAAGTATTGCAATACAAATATTACTAAAGTTTTTAGCTAAATATACCTATAGATCAACTCTACATGCACATGATAAAAACTAGTGAAACATTTAGGTTGGCAGATCCAAAACTACAAAAAAAAATGCTGTCCTTATATTAATAGACTACAATAAAAAAGACAGCGATATTTTGAGCGAGTTTAAATCTGTCAACAAAAACTTTCAGAATTGGCTACCTTGCGCTTAATGCTAGGCTGGTGTTTAATCGGAACCTTGGACTATGTTATTAGGTTCAACCATTTGACATCAGTTATTAAAACAGAAAAATGTAACTAGTGTACTATCTTATTTTTAACTGACTTCAAATAAGGAGAAGGGGTTCTCAATTCGGTTTTTTTTTATTTATTTGAAACCATAGAACTCCATCGTTTATAAAACTATGTATTTAGAAAATATTTTTATTTTAAAGGTTTTTATTAAAGGTAATGATTTACCTTCAGATTAGTCCCGTAGGCTGTTAATCAGTTTAGTAGTTTGGGTTTTAAATCAAAATAACTGGAAAATATATGTCATAACATTACATATAACATTAACAACATTTATTGTGAAACCTTTTTTTTATTAGTATTTTCTTGAAGATAAAGCTATTTATTCTATTTTAAAATTAATAAAGTGGTTTTTGCTGTATTACAACTCACCCAGAAAGTATCATTTCCTCGCCACCCTTAAGCCAGTAGTTGATAGCTTGAGGGTAGGCTTCTACAAAGCACTCGAGCTTGGTCTGACCGCCAGTTGGCACTCCTATCACCTTCGTCGCTACCAGAATCGAAGGTGGAACTGAAGAAAAAACGTTCGGTTATAAAATATCGTATTTTTACCACTTTAAATTATAAAATTTAATGATAGTAAAAACCTTACGAAAAATTACGTAATCAATGGCGAAAATTGCACAACGTGGCAACACTGCCATCATTTTGGCCAACTTTTCCCCCACCTTTAGTAACGTAAAAACTGTAAGTACGGTACACTTACTAATTTTTCACGCACACTCAAATACTTGCAGCGACACCAATGAACTAACTAATGGTCAGCGTATAAAAAAGACGGCATGGTCGTCTGCAGTTTGAGTTAAGCTAAAGGCATCAAGCCTGATTTCGGCCTGATGATTTTGCACCCACTACGCCACCTTGCCACGTCTAGGTTGTTTTTTCATTAAAACTCGCGTAAGGATTCATTATAAATACATTATAAAACGGCTTACACTCACGTTATGTTGTTATGTTTATCGGTCAAGACGATAGATCGGTTTCGGAGTCATTAGAGCTCCTTCATCAGGAATTACGCGCGCTCCCGGAGACGGTGAAACATAACGAGTGTAAACCGTTATATATATTTTTTTAAATCATGTTTGTCTTATTTGAAGTACTCACAGTTAACACTTAGCATGATCCTCTTGCTGACAGAAGGAGGTACGTCGTTGGATGCTATGCAGAGGTATGCACCCATCTGCCGTCGCTCCACTTTCGTCAGATTGAGAGTCTGGCCCATGTACATGTCCACTACGAACAAAATACATATTTTAACACGCTTAATAATATATATAAAGCTTGAGGCTTTGGATTCAATAAAAAACGACCAATAAAGCTCATTGATGACGAAGTGTTGGTTGGAAACAAATTTCAGAACCTGAACCACCTGCGTTAAGTTGCAAGCTTGTCGGTATTTTATAGGATTTTCTACGGAGAGTGTGCAACGGAACTTCACTTGTTCCTCCATCACGTTTTCATTACCGGACGTCCAGACGAACGGCAATGCGTCACCCTTACTTGGTCGAAATGCCATTTATTCGCACCAAGCGTTTTGACTCCTCTTTCTTAATTAGAACAGCAAAACAATGGAACGCCTTGCCCCTGTGTGCAGCATTGCAAAGGATTGTTCAAGTCTAGGGTTAATAGGTTATTACTGGGCAAACGTGCTCCATCTTCGACCGCACCGACCTGTTTTCGTCGTTGTCACTCGTAGGAGCAACATCACGTTTGTTCGCTCCTTAATATTTTTTTAATTTAAAGCCGTAAACAGTGTAACAATTTCAGTAAAACCTATATAGTCGGGTAGCTGGAAAGTCGAGGATTGCAGTGTTGTGACTCCTGAATTAATCGGACAAGTGGCTTCGGATATATAAGCGAAAACAGTTCGAAATTTTAAGATAACGGCCTTGCGCTTTTTGAATACGATCACCGCATAACAGAGCTAGTGCGTGCGCTGAGTCATTACATCGCTCCGACTGGCCGCCGTGCCGTGCGCATGCGCACCTCGCCGCCGACCGTTGGAAACCGAGTGAGTCATCGTTGCCGCGCTCGGCCGCCTCGTTCGCTTATCTATCGATATCAGCTGTGCCTTGTTTACTTATTTCGCACTTTCTGCGCATTTACCGCTGTATGAAAATTACGTTGTTGGAAATATGAACTGCTCAGCGTGCCTTAGTAAGATAACTGCAAAAGTAGAAGAGTACTTACGCTGTACAGTACCGAGCTGTGGTAAATGTTACCATCTCCTGTGTACCAGCGAAAAAAACCCAACTAAAGCAACCATTACGACATGGGTCTGCCCCGAGTGTCAATGTGTGTCTAAGAAAGGTGGAGACAACAGCTCAACCCCGGTAGGCATTTCCAAAAAACAACGAGATTGCAATGTAACTGTCCGGCAGAAGGTAGTGCATGTTCTGTCTGAAGAGGAAGTAAATGAAAATTATACACAAGGTTTAACACAAGAGGTACGTGAGCTACGTCACGAAATAATACTGATGAGAGAACAGCTTACTAAATCCAATATTTTAATAGCTAATTATGAAAGTAAACTCTGTCAAGCAGTCTCCACTATTTCTGACTACGAAAAAAATCTTGGTCAGGCCGTATCTGTCGTAGCAGGTTGCGAGACGAAGATGGATAATTACGCGTACCAAATAAATAATTTATTGGATAAGATGGAAAAAATTGAGTTCGGTAGCAATGCGCAATGCCTTGTTGCTACGAAACCTCAAATTCTACCCTCTCAGGCACCAACTATGGCGGTTCAGACTCAACCTTTACCAGCGGTCAGCCCAGTCGATCATTCGTCAAAATCAGTACCCCAACCGCAGCGTCAATCTCCAGTAGGGGCTCGCACTAAACTACCAGTTAATGGGACACAGATGCAAAAACAGAAGAAGAATGAACTACAAGGTCGGCGTTCTCCAAATGCTAAGCCGCAATCTGGTCACCCAAGCCCAAACCGCTCTTCTGAAAATGTCCCGGAATTAAAATTAGTGGATGAGCAACAATCTGACGCTCAACAGTGGTTTGATGTAAAGAAGCAGAAAACCCGACATCTTACTTCAATGTGTGGCACGGCAGGACCTTTAGTGACGTCATTGAAAGCTGTTGAAGTTCGTAAATATATACACCTGTGGAACATGGCATCGTGTATTGGAGATGTGCGTCAATATCTAAGTCAGTTATGTCCCAATGGATCTTGCACAGTAGAAGAACTCACTGCGAAGGGTGATTATAAATCGTATAAAATAGGAGTGCCAGCAGATAACTACGATACTTGCTTTTCGATCGACGTGTGGCCGATCAATGCCCGTATTAAAGCCTGGATTAACTATAGGAGACCAGCTAAATACATAAATGCTAACTCCAGTGCTGGGCCTACTACCAACTCACGGCCCTTTCTCGAACGGCCCTCTGATAGGGCGTCATCAACACAATAATAATATTAGCTTGTTTGTATATTACCAAAATGTCCGTGGGCTCAAAGGTAAACTAAAAGACTGGCGGAATAACTTGATTTTAGTCGAAAACCACTTGGTGGCGGCAACAGAAACTTTTTTAGACAAGTCAGTTGCGGACTCAGAAGTAGTAAACGGCGACTGGAATATTTTGCGACGGGATAGAAATACTCCGTGCGGAGGGGTGCTATTAGCCGGGCGCGCACCTATTGCGCTGCGCCGGCACACCGAGTTGGAATCCGCCGGTGGAGGAGAAGACTTGTGGTCGAGTTTCGAGTGGCACGGGCATAAGGTTTATGTATGCGTCGTTTACATTAAATCAAACGCTTCTGATGACTTTTACATGAGGTGGTTTTGTAAGGTAGAAAGTTTTATAAATGACCTAAAGGGAATTATATTAATATTTGGTGACTTGAATTTATATACTGCGTCGTCAAATGTAAACAATTACTTTTGCTATTTTATGTGTTTTTGTAATTTGTGTGAATATAATACTGTACCAAACATAAATGGTAGGATGTTAGATGTCGTACTGACGAGAAGCAGCACAAATGTTCGTGTAACTGTTACGACTACAGAACAGCTTGTGAAAATTGATCCTCATCACCCACCACTTGACATTTCCATCGAAACTGTTGCTTCTCGTCTCTCGGACAGTATTGAGCCCAGTAATATTGACTCGGACAAGGATTGGAATTTTAAAAAGAGTGATTCGATTTTATTACTTGATATGCTTGCTAATGTATCGTGGGATGAATTTTATAAAATTAATGATGTTTGCTTGAGTACGGAAAGCTTATACACAACACTCTACAACATTTTCGATGCTTGTGTTCCCAAGAAGCGCCGTAACCAGTATAAGGGGTCGCGATATCCGGTTTGGTTCAGTAAGGATATCATTGACGATATAAAACGCAAGCTTGAGCTTCATCGGAACTGGAAGCGTACCAACTCGAGTGGGGCCTATGAATTATTCTCTAACCTAAGGGCGGACCTGAAAACCCGTGTCTCGAATGCGTATGACTCGTACATGGTCAGTATTGAGCAGAACATCCAAACAAATCCTCAAGAGTTTTGGCACCACGTTTCAAATTTGCGATCGAAAGGTGGATTTGAGCCTACCGTCGTTTTCAATGGTGAAACCTTGAAGGGCAAACGGGCTTCTGACGCTTTTGCTGATTTTTTCTCCAGCGTTTTTTTAACCGAATTACCTAAGCTAGATGCAGAAAGTACCTCAAACAGCGACCAGTCTTCGTCGAGTAATTATGTGCACATACCGGAGATTTCACCTTGGGATGTGGCTGCTGGGATACAAAATCTAAAATCTAGTAGCTCCATTGGGCCGGATAGCATACCTCCGTGGCTTCTTAAAGAAGGAAAGACACTTCTGACATATCCACTTTGTCATCTATTTAACCTTGCGCTACGGAATGGCGTCTATCCGCCCCAATGGAAGCTTTCGCGGGTCACTCCTATCCCGAAAAGCTCCAATAAAACGTCGGTAGAAGAATACCGACCTATAGCAATATTACCAACCGTGGCAAAAGTGTTCGAACATATACTCCATCTAAAGTTGTACAAGCAAATTGAGCCATATCTATGTGATGAGCAGCATGAGTTTAGAAGGAAAAGATCAGTTAACACTAACCTTTTGACACTAGTCGACTACATTTCCACCAGGCTCGATCATCGAGTACAAGTAGATGTACTATACTTTGACTTCCGGAAGGCGTTTGATAGAGTCAACAACGATATACTGCTGGAAAAGCTCAGTGCTCTGGGCTTTGCCCCAGGCCTTCTCAGATTTTTCGCTGATTACCTTCGCGATCGCCAGCAGTATGTTCGACTTGGCGTATACGATTCTCAACGCTATCATACGCGTTCCGGAGTGAGTCAGGGATCGATAATGGGGCCCCCACTCTTCAATTTCATGATCAACGATCTTCCCACAGTCATCAAGTATTCGAAGTGTCTCCTTTATGCCGATGACTTGAAACTGTACCGTGAAATAAAATCACCGGAGGACTGTTTATTGCTACAGAGAGACGTTGATTCGGTTTATAAATGGAGCGTGGAGAATAAGATGGAATTTAATTGCTCAAAATGTTGTCAGATGACTTTCGGTCGAATGCGATGCCCAATCGAATTTCACTACAAGCTAGACCAGAACGTGATATCACGTGCTACGTCGGTCAAAGATTTGGGTGTTTCATTCGACCGAGAGCTCACATTCCACGATCACATAGTCACGGTTGCTAAGGAGTCATACCAACGGCTGGGTTTTGTGTTGAGAAACTCTCGGGAATTCCACAATTTGGACGTTGTAAGACTCATCTTCAGTGCTCTGGTTCGGAGCAAGCTTGAGGCCAGTGCTTGCGTGTGGCATCCGCATGAAGACAAATACACCCTTTTGTTGGAGAAGGTTCAAAAAGCCTTCCTCAGATATTTATACAAACGTTTGTATGGGTACTACCCATATATGTATCCGACAAAGTTTTTGCTCGGTTCCCTGGGGTACAACTCTCTGCAAGTCAGGCGATCCTATGACCAGCTTATAACTATGTGTAAGATCCTTCGAGGAAGAGTAGATGCGCCGGTTCTTAATGATCAGTTATGTCGACTTTTTGTTCCTGACCGGTATCTTCGAGCCAGGAAGCATAAGCTTTTTGCAGTTCCGCGTTATAAGACAGTTGCCCACGAACAATCCCCGATACCACGTTCACTTGCTGCGCTTAATAACCTCCTTGACGCTAAACAAGAGTGTGACGTGTTTGCGGATGACTGGAAGGTGATAATGTCGGAATGTTTGCGGTACTGTGAGATGATTGCGTGATTGGGTAGGTATGATAGGTCCTGTTATATTTTGTTTTATTTGTTTGTCTTAAGGTGTTTTAATTTTAATGCATGGTAACTTTTTATTGTAATGTGTTATTTAATTTTTAATTTTTGTGACTTTTCTTTTAATTTTTTATTTTTGACATTTTAGCATGATAATTATTTATTCTATAATGATAATTTATTTTGACTTTTAATTATTGTATAACGACCATTTATTTATTTTGTATATAATATTATCATCACCTTTTATATTGTTACTATCTATTGTGACAAAAATTTATTATTCGACATGTAATTAATTAATCTGGTAGGTATTTAAATTTTATAATTATGTAATATTGTCTGTCATTAGTGTAATTGGTTTTTGAACCGTGCTAGTTGAATAAATAAATACAAATACAAAATACAAATACATGCATCATCGCTTTCCATCAGGCGAGATCGCGGTCAAACGTTAGCCTAGTCGGATGTAAAAAAAATCTTACTTGGAACTAACAATGTAAACAAATCATGAAAGTAAATTTTTGCATGCTTTTAATAGGCTACCAGACAGATCTTTTAAAGTCTTATAAAAAAGCTGACCATAAATAGAGCTAAACACAGAAAACCAAATTGAATTGTGTTAAAAATTAAGGAAGATAACATAGGCGTTATAATGTCTGTAACAGATTTTTCATATCTGAGATAGACATAGTCTCCAATTGTCTCACAAACGGCTCACGCGGGAAAAAATGTGCATTGTTGTACCCAAAAAATTAAAACAGCGTTTAGCGTCTAGAAAGTTGAAGACAACAGGACTTTTTCATAAAAAAAAATATCAAGGCGAATCTTTTTTCGCAAACGGCATACCTGAACAAAAATTTATGTAACAAACCATCTTTTCAAAAAACATAGAATGATAAGCTTCATTGTATTTTTTTAAGTTTACTTTATGATTGACACTGACGTCAACGTAATCGATTTGTGAAGATTCAGGGATGGCCAATACCATGCAAGAATCATCACAAATCTCTTTATACTGAATCTATGTCACAAATCAATCGACACTTCATTTGCCAATCTATCAATCAACCAATTTGGAGTAAACGTTTTAACCAGCTTAAAAACTGTAGGTGATACAAGCAAACATACCCACACCCTTCGACCAAAATAAAATAAACGGACGGGCCCAGAAGAAGCGCATTTTTGTAGATTAGAAAATGAGCGCCTGCGCTCATTTCTTTTCAGTCGGTCTCTCGCCATAGGAAGTGTGACACGTGACTATTGTTACATAATAACGAAACATCTGACAAAATTATGCCTTCGTGTGCTTTCTCGAAGTGTAAAAATACAACAAAAAAACCGCTATCTATTTTTTGTTACAAATATACTGTACATGGTTATAATTAGGTATTGAAGTATATGTCCGGCAGTTTTGCCTCATTTTTACTGAGCACGTTCAATGGTTATGACCCGTCCATTCATTTTATTTTGGTCGAAGGTCACACGTTTATTTCACAACCTTACTTTTGACTTTGCGTCGACAGGTGAATATCAATAAAATGTCTGCCATAAAGTAGACAACTTAATCGTTTGCGTATTCCATAAAGTGCTCCAGCCACTAAAAACTAATTTCGAATCGAATTCTCCGCAGTATCAGTTATATTGTTGACGAAACAAAAACAAACCATTCCAAGCAGAAACAAAAGTTTCTGCTCAGAGAAATAACTTGCGAGCGCTCAGACCGCTGCCAGCTGACAAAGAAGAAAATTAAAGTAACACGAGAAACCAGTTCCTGGTAAAGCAATATTTTCAACTGGAGCTCTTAATAGTTTGCGGTAAACGAGGTCGTATTTTCGGCATGAAAGTTTTGTAAATAAATTATGAGTTAGTACCTTCGTAGGTAATTACTCATATTAAGTTTGGGGAGTATCAAGTTTGGGAACCTTCCGTTTGTATTACAAAATTGAGTTCAGCTTGTTTTGTATTTTTGGGTTCTGTACCCGAAGGGTGTAAACGGGACCCTATTACTAAGCCTACGCTGTCAGTCTGTCTGTCTGTCCTACATTTTAACGGCTGTATCTTTCGAACCATAACAGAGAGCCAGTTGACATTTTCACAGAATGTGTAACGTACGAATATAGAACATACAATTATACATAGAAATGCAGCTTTGTCTCATTAAAATCTGAGACCTCTCTTCGCTTGGTCTAAAATTTATAGATGTTTCAAGCAAAAATTTAAATTGGCATCCCTTATCAAAATACCACTAAATAAAGCTTCCACCGCCATAAATTGGAACTGTCAGGACCATTTATAAAAACCTGCTTCTGGCTCCCCCAGTCCAGTCCTCCGTTACAAACAATTATTTTATGAATATTCATAATCGGGAGTAAACGAGGAAGACAGGGCCGGATTCGGTACCTCTATTCATTATAACTCAATTATACGGTAAACTAGCTACGGGGACTTTGATCGGGTGGATTACACTAATTGATCATAATTTTTCGAGCTTTTTTTCTAGGGCCCTCATTCTGAATAAAACCACGTAACATTCTACTAATACACCAAAAAATATTTAAGATTTAAATTACGCCATTATGTCACAAAATTGCAACTATAATTTTGTATGAAGCATTAGACACGAGCTGATAATATAACAATGTAAGATAAAATTATTTTGATCTTACCATCAAGTGATTATATGTGACGTGAATGTATCTATATTTATATTTTCCCAACTGCACAATATAGTGGCAGTGGGCAGGGCATATAGCACCCAGAACACAAGGTCGATGGGGTCGAAAGGTTCTCGAATTGAGACCAGCACGGACCTATAAGCGCAGCGTAGGCCGTCCACCAGCAAGATAACGCTGGATACAGGCCGCTTCCAACCGGTCCTTTTAGAGATCGATGGGGGATGCCTATGTCCAGCAGTAGACGTCCTATGGGTACTTGTACTAATATGTCATTGTATTCTGTGCTATGGCTGAAATGATGATGATGATTTCCACATAGTTGAGCAAGGGAATAGTGGTACTGCGCCGTGAAGGGAACAAAACGCTAAGTGAGAGTGTGAGGGAGCATCGAGTTTATATTTTAATATTATGATTTCCGCCGTGTTTGATAATTTGATATAAATCTGCAGATCAAAATATTTAATAGTATTTTTCTGTCTGCCCATCGTAGCCATCATAATTTTCAAGAATTTCACAACCATATTTAATATTCCATAATAGTACCAATGATGTTTAATAAGTAGCTTTCTCGTCTTCAAAATATGTTTTGTTTACTTGAATGTTGTAATACATTTATTAATCTTTCCCTAATGATACACTTCAAACGAAAACTAATTGGTTCCTCTCACCCATGAAAAGATAATTCTACTAATGAACTTATGGCACAAAGGCAGGAAATGTATTTTGTAATAACTAACATTAAACTCTTGTTTGGGGTTATACCCTAAACTCGAAATAAGACATATTCGAAAGAATTTGGAGGCTGCCGGGCCGTAGTTTACCCGATAACGCTGATTCAAATCCTGCTGGCCATAATTTTTCTTGACTTGTCTTAGCATTTAAATAGTAAATCCTCAAGTGTGTTCAAACATAAAAAATTCATCTTAAAAAGTGCTTACATTCTTAAGCACTTTTTAAGATTAATTTTTTACATGACATGTTCAGTCTTCCCATGAACATGGTGCATATAACTGCGCCGAAATATCGGGAGCTCATTCCACAACCTTACCACGGTAAATATCCCGTAAATAATCATATAATTTATTGAACAACCGTGATAGTTTAAAATATTCTCGATTCTTGAATATTGGTATATATGGTAATATTGGAATATTGATACTTATGTTTTATAGGTACGATTTTTTTATGCCATAGGTGGCAAACAAGCTAACGGGCTAGCATGGTAAGAAATCACCACGCCTATGTTATTTGCAACACCAGAAATATCACAGGGCCCCGATTCTACTAAAGAATTTGATTTAAATTGTAATTTTTCCAATTAAATTTTTTAAATAATTGCCTCAAAATTGACAGCTTTTAATTTTTTTTATACTAAGTTATAATAATTTATTCTTGGTATTCTCACCTTTTCTCAACTCTCCAGCTTCGTTTCTCAGCTGTATGTTGGAGCCATCTTCTCTTCTCCAGAGTATCCTGGGCAGAGGCCGTCCTTCCGCCTTGCAAGATAAACTCGCATCCTGCCCTTCTCTAGCAACCAGGTCACTACTAGTTCCTTCATCTACTATGTTTGGAGGCACTGTGAAAGATAAACAATTCTGTTAAACACTTTTTAGGGTTCCATACCAAAAGGGTAAAAACAGGACCCTTTTACGAAGCCTACGATGTCTGTCTGTCTATCCGTCCGTCTCTCTGTCCTACCTATTAACGGCTATATCTTTCGAACCATAATAGATAGATAGTTGAAATTCCCAGAATATGTAACGTTACGGTGGATTAACTAACAAATAATAAAAAAGTCAAAAAGTAAGAACTAAAGGGGCGTGGGTACAACAAATGTATTTTTTAACGTACTGTTGTTTTTTTGTATTAGCTCCAATGTAAAAACGATAATACGTACAATCGTCAAACTTGGCACGATTATAGTTTCATCATCATCATAATCAGCCTTTTAACAGTCCACTGCTGGACTTTTAGCCTACCCCCGAAAGGGTGATTGGGCCATATCCACCACGCTGGCCCAGTGCGGATTGGTGGATTCACATACGCCATTGAATTCCTTCTCCGTACGTATGCAGGTTTCGTCACGATGTTTTCCTTCACCGAAAAGCCAGTAGTATGAAAAATCGTACATAAGCTCCAAAGAGCTCATCGGTACGGGCCCGGGGTTTGAACCCGCGACCTCACGCTTTCAAGTCTAGCGATCTCCCAAATGGGCTACCACGGTTTACGATTATAGTACACACTCTATAATGTAATAAATAATGGCCAAATGCGAGTCGGTGACAAATTTCTGTTCATTACCAAGTTATTATACTCGAGCGCCTGTAGCAAACTGCGTAGCAGATTATTCCGTCGATTGGAAGGCGTTATAATCACTAGTAATTCGGTTACTTGGACAACCTTATTGTATTTTGTGGTGTTACGGAACCCTCAGTGCGCGAGCCCGACTCGCACGTCGTCGGTTTTTATTTAGTACATTCATTGATGAAATATAGGACTAGATGAAGGATACGAATAAAATCCCATCAAAGTTTGGCCACGGTTAGATATAGGTACCTATAAAAATAAACATAATTTAGTTGCACAAAATACGGGTAGATCGCACATGCCGCGCAAAATGTTGCGCATCATGTTCAACGATGCGCAAATTTTGTTTTTTTATTAACTTTGTCACACTGCACATCATTTGGCAACAACTGACACTGTTGTGAAACGTTGCCAAACATATTGAGCTACAATTTTTGCCTAGTTCATGACTATATAAAGGCGAACACAAAATTAACAAAAGTTATCAAAGATATATTTTGTAGGAAACGACTTAAAACAGGCAATTTATGTACTCGTAATTCTGGAGTACCTATTATTATTGCTAACCTCAAATATTTCAGGGAAACAATATCTAAATTATGCGCTTTATCTTTTGTATTTATTCTGCCTTCTACAAAAGGCCGTATAATAATACTATTGTATTTTTCGTTGGCTCTTCATCCGTATTGGCTTACATTTTTATGTAAGCTATGTTATGTATACATCAACATAAAATACTGATATTTGGCTTCCAATGATTGACGCCCCTTGTTTATCCAACGAATTTCCATCTATCTAGTACAGACAGAATCTACTCTATTTAATCAACTGCTGCAAATATGCGTATAAGTTCTCCTCTCAACCGGATCTTCAGCTTTTATATTCCCGTCACTACCAACTGCTTCACGTATATCGTCATTCCATCGAGTCTCAGGGTGCCCTGCTCTACATTTGGCGAGTAACTCTACACCTTAGAGCATGTCTATTCCAGCGGTGATTAGTTCTACGACAGATCTAGCTATTGCCGCTTCGACTTGGATAATCATTTTGTATTATAAATTATCTCATAATAATACAATACCAACTATATTTGTTGACATACAGAAAATTTGAGATTAAATGATATCACATCAACTAAGACGGCAACTAAGTCTTCCATAACAGAGTGTTGGTTGATATTCAGAATACACGTACGAAGCGCTTTGATTCCACATTTATTGTGCAAACTGCTACACCGCATCAAACGCAAGCCTATTATCTTCTATATAATATACTAGCAACGCACCCCAGCTTCGAACGGGTGTAAGTCTTATTTTTTCACACCTTGGGCTACATTATTGGAGTTTTAGTACAGATCCCTATTAAAAAAATATAAAAATATAGCCTATGTCACCCGGGGATAGTGTAGCTTCCCAACAGTGAAAGAATTTTTCAAATCGGTTTAGTAGTTTCGGAGCCTGAATAGGCTCCGAAACTACAAACAAACAATCAAATCTTTCCTGTTTATCTATACTTCTATACTAATATTATAAAGAGGAAAGATTTGATTGTTTGTTTGTTTGTTTGCATTGAATAGGCTCCGAAACTACTGAACCGATTTGAAAAATTATTTCACTGTTGGGAAGCTACACTATCCCCGGGTGACATAGGCTATATATCTATACCCGTGCGAAGCCGGGGCGGACTGCTCGTAATATTATATAGGATATAATTATAGTATAGAAGTATAGATAAAAATGAATCCCTAATTCCTGGTCACGCCATAACTTGAGAACAACTTTACCGATTTCATTAATCTTTTTTTAAAGTTTCCTCATATATTGTAGAAAAATACAATATTGACACAACATTGAACAACAACATTGATATTTTTTTTACATTGTGTTGTTATTGTTTGTTGTTGTTGTGTATCGCGAAAGTTTAAAAATTACTATTGTAGAAAACCTTCAACAAAATATGAGAAGGAAATTGTTACGGCAAGAAAAATTAAGAAAATTGCGCAGAGAATTTGAACATTACAGTTAACCAAGCGACGATTTTAACTCGCGGGTGAATATAAAATAATAATAAAAACAGATTTTAATGAAATTTGGGATAGCCTATATGCCCTGGATCAACACATATGCTTCTTTATCTTAAAAAAAAACCTGTAGGATGTAGGGATATAGGGTGAAACCACGGAGCGTAGCTAGTGTTCCATGAATATATTAACCGTTGGCAGTAATTCTGATTGTAATGGAACATCAAAGTCATGTTATAACTAATGATATAATATTAGATACGTACGTTATATTAACGGTAAGATATTATATCGCTAGTTGGAAGATATTTCAGAAAACATTAATATACAGGGTTATATGGAACGATGGTACCTATTAAGTCGTAAGGAGGAGATTGTACTCGTTATTATGAGAAAATGTTATTACAAGGCCAACCTGGAATCGCGAAATCTGTTCCATAGAAAAATTACATTTACACTGAACGAAATGTATAATAAATAGCTGTATTAATTTAAAAAAACTACTTTAAAAAATTAGATTTTCGTATTCTTCTCAGCAAACCCTTTCATTTGATACCCATATCATAAAAGAAGATAAGAGCATTTTGTCCGCCATCTTAGGGCAACTGCCATATTGAATTTATCATGTGGGACCAAAGTACTTGGGAAGACAAATCCAACGAACCCAATCTAAGATTTTTGACTCTCCAAATAGGTAGCTAATAGCTCCTAATAGCTTTAACTGATTTTCTACTTAAAGTAGGTATAAAGTAAAAGTAAAGTAAGTAGGTTTAAAGTAGGAATATAGTATTAAAAAAAAATTGGAAAAGTAGAAAACTGCCCACTACCACCCATACATTGTGGATTTTCCTTGGATACGTAACAAACGATTCAAATCCACGTTTCTAATCCGTACAGCCAAGGATTGGAACAACCTGCCGGCTTCCTTGTTTCCTGAGATATATAATGTGGGCCTTTTCAATGCCAGATTGAATAGGTATCTTTTAAGTCTGCGTGCTTCAACTTCGACCACATCGTCGCTTACCAACAGGCGAGTTGGTGATCAAACGCGGACATATCCGCTTCAAAAAAATACTTATATGTAAAAAAAAACTCGTGTCACGGTCTTTGTTGCACGGTCACATTCCTCTGAAACGGCTTGACCAATTTTTATGAATTTTTTAATATATATTTATAATATATATTTTTAATAATATATAATTTGGTTTGTATGAGAATTGGTCGTAAAGTATATTTCATAGCGCTAGGTGATTAGGGTGTCATAGTAGCGAGGCCGAAGGTCGAGCTTTATGCGTACGAAGTAGCGGGTATCAGCTAGTAATATTAAAGACATAATAATTATACAAGTGACATAAGTAATTATTTATTGTTTTTTTTTATTTTTTATTGACACGTTGTAGGTAATTATTAAATATACTTATAACGATGTATCAGTTTTATTTTTGTAACCAAATTTACTCTACCGTAATAATTTAACACTGACATAATTATAATATACTAGCGGTCCGCCCCGGCTTCGCACGGGTATAAATATATAGCCTATGTCACCCGGGGATAGTGTAGCTTCCTAACAGTGAAAGAATTTTTCAAATCGGTTCCGTAGTTTCGGAGCCTATTCAATGCAAACAAACAAACAATCAAATATTTCCTCTTTGTAATATTATATAGTATATAGATAACTAGTCGTTAGGAATAAAGAGTGTGACATAACATATACATATAACAATAAGCTTTTTATACTTATGATTTTCTTATTATTCGCTTTTGTAATCACCTTTAAACTCACGCCAAAATATTACTTTGCTAAAATACAATATTTTCTCAAAGGTTACTTTATTTTTGTCAAAAGACCTTTTGACCCATTTCAAAGCTGTCAAAATCACGTCCCCATTATTCGATACCGCAGATTGTGCGTTTGCAATATCATACGCATTCGTAACTAGTTGAACAAATGTCA
The DNA here is from genome assembly GCA_932305915.1 of Agriopis marginaria. Lineage (NCBI taxonomy): Eukaryota > Metazoa > Arthropoda > Insecta > Lepidoptera > Geometridae > Agriopis > Agriopis marginaria. The sequence continues at coordinate 11,585,925 of OW029930.1, forward strand.
GTAAATTCAAGCCAAACTATATTGAAGTAAAGCAATAGACAATCTGGTCAACAATAGTCTTCAGAGGGTGACTGTGTGATTTACAACTGAGCGCTACCGTCGGTCGGATACCTACTTCCTGGAGTGTTTTTTTTTGTTAAAATTTTCATGAGCGTGGATTCAATGTCCTTTACTCGTAATATTAACCAGTTTACATAGTCTTAATAGGGTCGAACCAGTCATAGTCACAGTCAGAGGCAAACTAAGTAAGTCACGGTCAAGTAAAACCGAAATACCCCTGTAAAGTGGTGGAGACTTTACAAGAGGCTCCAATGGAGTTTTGGAAACAACACGAAAAGACACGTTTCACCTCGTTATATCACTTGTCCACATTCGAGCACGTTTACGAGCACTTAATGAATATTAATTCACCATTTAGTACACATTAACACTCGAAAATGCACAAGTTTAGGAAAATAATTCAACGAGCCGACATGTTTTTTCCACGTTGGCGCCAAAACTCCCCTTACTGGAGTGTATCTTTGGGGTTGCTATTAAACGCAACTTTACAGTACAGACTTGTGCAATGATTTGACCAACTACAAGTTAGTTTAGACAGTTAATACAATGAGTACAGGCTAAACCGTGCAACTTCGGAATATATGTGGTCTTGTGGACAGGACGCGCAAGCTTTCTTGCGATACTTAAATAATCACATTCGACAAGAATACAGTAAGTTCCCCCAGAAAACATCTTTTATTTAACACTCAAGACAGCACAATGACCCAAAAGTGGCCTCCGACTGTTAAAAAAGAATAAATTGAAATAAAAAATTGTGCGTGGAGTCCCTCCGCGCGGAAGAAGTGAAACTCTCGCTCTGTCTCTTTCTATTCCCCCTCCCCAGGCGCGTTGAACGTTTAACGCAACAGTGCTGTCATACCTCCTCCATGATAGCGTAAAACGTTTAACGCAATCTTGTTGGAAGTTGCATGTTCTGCCATCTATGCAAATATTAGTGAACTAATAAACTATGAGAAGGATGTATAAGTTTCAAAATTTCCTCATAGATGGTATCTAAAACTCTCGCTCTGTCTCTTTCTATTCCCCCTCCATGGTAGCGTTAAACGTTTATCGCAACATTGTCACAAGTCGCATAAGAAGTTTCACTTCAAGAAAAACGTTAATAATCTTCAATCTTATCAGATTTTCTAGAATTGTAGCTAAGAACATAGTCGATCAAGTCGCCATTCAAACAAAAAAAGAAACACGTCGTGGCTACAATAAGTTATGACGTCGTATCGTGGTACAATGCACGGCCCGACATCGTGTCGTGAAAACTAACGATGCAGTCCTGCATCAGCGCTGCATTGCGTTTCTTTATGCGTCTTTTTAATAACAGCAACAGAGCACGTTCAGTGCCGTCCATATTTCGTGTTCTGCTGTTGCAATTTCCAAAGTCTACAACGGCATCGTATCGATGATATGGTGCCGTGTACGGTACTACGATATGACGCCATTTCGTCAATCTTAGCGATAAACTTAGTAGTTTTTCTCGACACGACGTTCCAACATGTCACGATTCTCATAGTACGTAGCAAGAAGTGCCGTGGGTTTTAGGCTTTTTGAGAGGGCTTAAACATAGCATAGCATTCCGATATTGGAGCTCGGATCGGAAGTCTAGCCAAGATCGGAATGCTACCTTAAGACTACAACTGCCCATTCAATTCAGTCTATACGAAATTACCAACTTAATTATCTTAGTTAAACTTTTAAAAAAACTTAGCTAATCCTATCATAGCAAATAGTAGCATCAGCTTTAGTAAATCTCTTGCCTAATTAAGGTTTGTTCTATTTTCCATGACCTCACGATCGGAATGTTGCCTGTAAATCACTGATGTACAAAACGTTAGTAGAACGTGCCGGCACGTAGACATTACCAGATGCTGGGAGATTGCACGCTTCGTTTGCCGTTAGTTTTCTAATTGTAAAAAGATTTGCGAAACGTGATTCTGAACTTTATAGGAACTGTAATTAGCATCTCTTTTGTTTAGCGAACAGGGAGATAGAAAAATTTGAACGTAAAAGAGTCACAGTAGTGAAATTAAAGTGCAACAAGGCAGGACATATTGCTAGGCGCAGTGATTATAGGTGGAGTAAGGTTTTGACAGGCCACATCGCTCGAAGAACCGATAACCGATGGGGAAGAAAGGTTCTGGAGTAGAGACCACGAACCGGAAGACGCAGCGTAGGGAGGCCTCCCACTAGATGGACCGACGACATTGTGAGAGTCGCGGGCATCCAGTGGATGCAAAAGGCAGGCTGTCGTTCAGTGTGGAGGTTAAAGGGGGAGGCCTATGTTCAGCAGTGGACGTCTTCTGGCTGATGATGATGATGAACGTTTTGACAAAGTGGTGGCCGAGGCAAGGTAAGCAGAGCGTTGGTCATTCAGCGGCAAGATGGGTCGACGATATTGACACGATCGTGGATCGAAACAGCAGGGCTAACATGCATACCGCGACAAAATCTAGTCGTCACTTTGTCGAGTGAGAACATAACAAGGCACCTACGTTTTCGTTTACGCCTGTTGCTTTGGCATCGTATACGTCTGTCACGCTTTAAAAGGTAAAAAGTCACGATAAAAAGACAAATTTTGTCGAGACGCTTATGTTAGCACAGCTGGACTCCATTAGCACAAGACCGAGGCAAATGGCAGCAAAACAGAGTCAGTGGAATAATGCAAGCTGTGGATAATGATGATGATGATGTGCTACCCTGATTTTGTTCACAAACTCATGTGTGAGCGTAAATGTATCAGATATCAGAATCTTAAGAATTACATTGAGATCCTGGTATTAATATTAATTCAAGATGGCGATTCAGCGTCTAATGATATTACTTTGCCTAATATAATATAATGGTCCCACTTTTTTTATTATACCCTTTTTAACTCCCGTCGAAAATAGGTGGTCTGTGATTCCGTGTGTCCGTGTGAGTATGAGGCGTAATTGCCTAATCCACCATGCTAGCCCAGTGTATGTTGGTGAATGTCATTCATAAGTCTTTAAACTTTTGAGGTTCTTGACATGCCGGTTCCATCGATTTATCAAGAAAAGAGCAAGGGGTTGATAATAGGCTTAACTAGCTTTTCATTTCTCTGATAAATGATTATTCGATAAGGGTGTTACATGGCATCTTAAAAAATGAAATGCTTAGAGAATATTGATAAACTCGCGTATAAAAATAAACCATGGATTCATTTTGTGCGTCAAGTGATGCGTAACAAAAGTTCCAACTACACTTAGGTAAGATGGTTACAAAGCCTTTCTCGATCATAACATTTTCTAGATGGAAAACTTTCCGGAAAAGTCGGCAGATAGCTTCATAATTCAATAACTGTAGCAAATAAATAACGAACTTAGCGTCTGTGCTGATGTGGCCGCCAACTTTACGTCACTTCTGTGATGGAGTGTTATGATTTACTGGTGAGGGCTTGGGAAGGATTTTATGCAATGTAACTTTCATTTTAAGGTCCTCTTTTGCGACTTTTAGCAGTTTTGGTCATTCTAGATTAAGTGTGTCTACATGGTTAGCATAAAATTATAAAAATGGTGTCATATAAAAAATTCATGTTTTATCTAGGAACCCCCAAAGGGCGAAACACGATTAAGGACATTTCCCCCGATAGAAAAAAAATATTAAATTAACACTGATTTGCGTTTTTCTCTGTTTTTTTGGATTCATTCAAATACCTATTTATTAAATTATGTCTTCGATATCTTGATATATAGATTTCAGAATTAGGAAGGAAACCGCAAAGTTACATTTTACATTACAGCTATAATTTTCGAAAAACATGAGAATTACCTTGTAAAATAGAAGTAGCGAAACGCACGACTGTGTGCAAGCGTCATGATTATCCTCCGCTAAATGCGACTTAATTACAATAAATCAAGCCTTATCTGCATTAATAAGCATTGCTTAAAAGTGGGAAAACCTTTAAGGCCATAAAAAGTTTGGAGGAATTTGAAGACCGTAGAAATTCTACAAAATTGTATACATGACTACGCGGATCGGTAATACGTAGTTTAGAAATAGAAGAAGAAAAACAGAAAGTTTTTGTAATGCAAATAAAATATTAGAAGATGACGCTAGATGTAAACGAACGAACGGCACCGCGTTGTACGAGACGCGCGTACGCTTTACATTGCTGGTTTCCAAAATTCTAATCCGCAAAAAAATACTATAAAAGAAGAAGTAAAATTCAAATGGTTATTAGTATTCGATTGTGTTTAGATGATATAATAATACCGTTTTGGCTTCGGCAGCGTTTCCTTTACATAATATGAAAAAATCCCCGCAAAAAGCCTGTAGGCGAATGTGGTCTAAGAGTCGCCAAAGATAAAACATAATTATGCCAAATGGGAATAATGTGGTCTTCAAGTATCTACGCAGATGGGCATCGATTTATCGCAGTACAGCGGTATGAATCTGACTCTACGAAAATGAAAACTATAATAGCTATACACGAGGTTTTAATCTTAAGTAGCCACATCAACATGACATGTCTTTCATGAAAAATTAAGAAAATTATGACTGAGAATTTAATACTAGTAGGTACTCATAAAAATGCGAGCACATTGGAGAATCCAAATTTGAGAACCTTCCTCCTTTTTCGAAGTCAGTAAAAATCACTCGTTCTGATTTTGATGCCCGTCTGCTTACTTGGTATATTACTTTTCTCTATCGCTTATTTGAAGACTACATTATACCTTTTTATTTGGCATTAAGTTATGTCTTAATAGTGGCGGCTTTTGGACTAACTCCCATACAAAATTGCTTGGCTAAGTAATAAGGCTTTTCTCTCCACCAGATTTACGACTAATCTAACAGTCATACTCGTAATTCAATGGTACGTAAGTTCCCCGTTCTGCCGCCCTAGCTGACGTTATAGATTGCCGCCGACCTAAGGTTAATATCGGGAATAAAGACGGCGGCTCGGGCTGCCAGCCAAGTAGGTCGACAGAAGTATTGGCAGGTACGGACAAAGGAAATATGGCCGTGCGAAGAAAGAAACGTTTGAGCTTTTAAAGGAATGTTCGTTTGTATTGTATAGTTTGTTTTAAACTATCACGGTTGAACACTACAGTTATTATGATTATTAATGAAATATTTATTGTGATAAGATATATAGATAGAAACTCTTTATTGTGTTGTATACCTACACCAGAAATACAAATTACAGACAGATAGAAAACACTTACGAGCTAGTCCCACAAGCGGCGGCCTTATCGCTGAAAACGATATCTTCCAGGCAACCATTGGATGGAAAGAATTTACGTAACAGGATCGACGGAGGATGTTAAAACACTTAACTAAAACACTTAAGGTTGTGGCGGTTCCAGAACAGAACACGGTGACTACCGACAGAAGTGAAAACAACAACGTCACATAAGCTTGTCGGTGATGCGAACCCGTAGTTTTTCCCTATCAAAAATCAATTAACGGGGCTAAATAAGTTTTCACTTTAAAAAAACTGGATCTAGGGATAATAACTAAATACCACAGGGCACACCTGGTATGGTAATAATAGTTTATTATGCAATAAGTGAATAATGGACGGGTTTAAAGCAAGGGCCATAGATGAATCCTGCCTGAGCGACGCGAGTGATTCATGGCCCTCGATATTAATCCGTTTTATTCAAGAGTTGCATACTATATTTTATACCATTACTACATGAAAAATTAAGATTTAAGGAGTTTGTATCGAGTATTTTTTGCGCAAGGAGGTTCTATAGCATTGAGATCGAGGTTGAATACCTATATTGGTGTGTTCTAAATTCAAACACCAAAATAGTGTTTTTTTTTAATAAATAAAAAAAGGTTTTTAGAGGGGGAATGGTATAAATACAGATATAATATCAAATACGATACAGATAGTGTATTATATCCATTCAAAAACCACCTAACCGTAGAATAATACAAACAAACACGAAACAGCAGCGCTGCAGTAATAGTTTCCCTATATAGCTATACTCGATTCCCATTACCTCCAGACGTTGTTTTCCCCATGACTCATGATTACGGAGCTCTACGATGGATGGTTCAAATAAACAAAAGTAATTGGCGTATTTATGCTCCTTTATATCAATGGAGATACTTATCCGCAAGATTTTCTGCGATAAAAACGTGGATTGAATGTATATTTATTGTGCTTATGAGTAAATTATACCTAGAATTAAAGTACATAATTAAAAAAAGACATTGGTTTAAAAACTGTGAGGCGTGCCTCACTAGAGTGACACGGCAATATAATTATAAAGCCCGCGCGGGTGCTCGGTGTGATCGCATAGTGTTCCATCTGTCAGAAATGTTGAAAATAACTTATACCTTGTACTTATTTGAGCGAAAGAGAATTTTCAGCAGTTGTAGCTATAAAAATGAAGTACAGACATAAACTCAATATTGTTGGTGATCTACGTTGTGCACTTTCTGATATTCAATACAGAATTGGGAATTTTGTCAAAAATATGCAAGCCCCATCCATCGCATTGATTGTACCAATTTTGTCTTTCTTTTTCTTATGTTTTTTTACTAAACATTTGATCGAAGTTGGATTTTAGAACTCAATTACTGTATAAAAATACATGGCAAGCTCACTGGCTTCTTCTTGCTTGCGCGTTAGTAAGTGTAGGTAATTTCATTTGAGGCAGAAGGGAGGCGTGACGAAAAATACTTAAGGAACCCCTGAGATTAGATACCGCAGAACCGATAACCGTTGGAGTAGACGTGTTCTATAGTGGAAACTGCTGCTGCTGCTGCTCTGAGAATCAATGGAGTGACTATACGTAAGACAGTTAGCAGTCAATGAAAGCAAAAAGATAAAGATCGGACAGAGCAGCGTGCCTTGAGAGAGGCCTATGTCCAGCAGTGGAGTTCTTTTACAAACCTAATAATTATGTTTTAGTTTGAAACAAAGTAGTTATTTCTTTGATCATTACCTCAAAAATGGATGCCATAAATTAAAAATTATAGAAGATTAAAAGCTTCTTGTAAATGTGTGAAATATGCTCTGACGTTGGCCACAATCTATTTTTAATTTGAAAATCCCAAATTTTTCTATTTTACAAAACCGGTCAGAATATTCATGACATGTCCGCTTATGAATGTTGTTTGTTTGGGACAAGACAATAGAATCATTTCGTTTGTTACCGCATGTAAACAGCTTACAAAATATTGTCACGTACCGAAAGAGAAACAACTAAAGTTTCAAATGCGAATAAATTTTTGTTGGAAGCACATTTTGTCTTGGAACTATGGATGAAGCGTAAATGGCTTTACATATACGTTTCCTTATCATGCTTGATGTAGTTAGTCTACAATTAGGTTTTTTGTACGTTATTGTAAGAATGACTTTTGAAATAATTTTTGTACAAAACAATGCCTAAAGACTATATCTGTTATTGAGCTATTTATTACTACGTATAGAAAACGCCGACCGAGAAACTAGATGGACCGACGACATTGTGAGAGTCGTGGGCATCCAGTAGATGCAAAAGGCAGGCTGTCGTTCAGTGTGGAAGTTAAAGGGGGAGGCCTACGTTCAGCAGTGGACGTCTTCTGGATAATACACATCATCAGCCATTAAATGTCCACTGCTGAACAAGGCCTCCCTCTTAGAGAGGGGTGTTGCCATAATCCCCACGCTTGGCAGGCGGCTTGGGAGGCGGCTTGATAATGATGATGATTAAAATTTACTAAAATTTTTAGCGCCTTGTCTGTGAGCCTTCTTTGATGAAATGAACTCTAAAGAACATAATGAAATGAGTGTTGAAGATTTTTTTTTTATGTAGTAAAAGGCTTGCGGACCGCTAACTCGCCTGATGTTAAGCGATGATGAGGTCTACGGCATACTTTAAACCCAAAACTCACCCAGCACGTCAACACATCCGATCTGTTTCTTCATAGTGCTGGTGTTGATTTGGCACATGTAGCATCCCCGGTCTTCCACCTTCAGCGGGCGGATGTGGAGCTGCCAGGAGCGCGGGGTGTCGTTGGTGACCGCGTACCGGGAGCTGTGAGTTACCAGGCGCGTGTGGAGCGTCAGGATGGTCTGGTCATCCGCTCGGATCCATGCAACCTGGGACGAAGAAAACATGCATCTTTATTTATACCCGACTGCCCAAGAATAGTTAATTGAATTCTGCGTTACTTTGCGGAAATTTATCATCAAAAACGATTTTTTTATGCCATAGGTGGAAAAAAGCTGATGGGCTGCCTGATGGTAAGCGATCACCGTCGCCTATGGATACGTGCACACCAAGGGCATCACAGATTCATACAGGGATGCAGGGGAATTCTCTAGTGTATTAAACGTTGTATTAAGTACTAGCGACCCGCCCGCCCAGCTTCGCACGTGTGTAATTTACGTGCGAAGCCGGGGCGGGTCGCTAGTTATATATATAAACCTTCCTTGAAAATGTATCTAACTGATGGTGAAAACCGCATCAAAATCCGTTGCGTGGTTTAGGAGGAGTAAGCGGCCATACAGACAGACAGACGCGGAAAGCGACTTCAATTTATACTATGTAGAGAAGAGATAATAAGTAATTAGGGTAAGTAATATTAATAATATTTTATGAGTAATTCCCGTGTAATATAAATAAAATTTATGAAAAACACGTCAGTTTCTATATTTTTTTTAAATTAGGGATTCATTATTTATGTTTTACTCAACAGAAATTTGTCAGTGATACTAACCTAAGGTTATAAAAAAATACAACTTTTTCACCCACGTTAAAAGTATTCTAAGTTAATTCTTATAACATCAGCTATCTTTCAGTGAAAGTGTCGTCAAAATCGGTTTAGCCGTTTTGGAGTCCATAGGGAACATACACACATAGATTTTTATATTTATAGATCGATAGGATTTTTTTTGCTATAAAATTATACTGTGACACTCAGCTTTAGCAGTTAACTTAAATAATATGTCCCAACTGGTATATCTCAACTGTGGTAGACTGAGATATTTCAGAGAATTTTAGTCAACTACACCGCGATCTATCAACATTTTTATGTTATTTTCATCACAATGTTTCCCGTCGTAAATAGTTAAATGTAAGAGCTTTACAATTAAGGTAATAAAAAGAAGGGCTTTGTGTATTCAAGAGAAAAATATACTTAAAAGCTATGAAAATATGGTTAGAAGTGATCAAAAGAAAATGAATAATACGTAGCGTTTGTATGATCAAACAAATTCCTATGTCACATAAAAATCAAAAGAAAAAGGTGGAGGCATAACATTTCAAGAAAATGATTTTACGCTAATGCTAATATCGTAAAAGAACGAAACAAAGCGAGTCTTTATTCGAGAAGAGGTCTAAAATCAAGTGAAATTACGTTAAACAAATCGAAAAATGTACTGAATAAGGAATGAAAAATGTAGAGAGAACAAAAAGAGAAAATTATTGTCGTTCTTTTGTACTTTATTCGGCTTATTTTAATCCAATATCGGATACAAGCCGTCTCTCTGAGTGGGATTAATTTTGGATGTATAAGCGCTCTTGTGGAATTGATTTTGGATTTCGACGATCATCAAGATGATTTATCATAGAGACAAAGGTCTTAATGGGAAATAGTCAAATTGAAATAATTATTGAAATTATATTATCGTATGTATTATGAAAAGCCATGGTAGCTCATTTGGGAGACCGATAGACTTGAAAGCGTGAGGTCGCGGGTTCAAACCCCGGGCCCATACCAATGAGTTCTTTGCAGCTTATGTACGGATTTTCATACCACTGGTTTTTCGGTGAAGGAAAACATCGTGAGGAAACCTGCATAGGTACGGAGAAGAAATTCAATGGCGTTTGTGAATCCACCAACCCGCACTGGGCCAGCGTGGTGGATATGCCCCAATCACCCTTTCGGGGGTAGGCTAAAAGTCCAGCAGTAGACTGTTAAAAGGCTGACTATGATGAAGTATAAATGATGATGATCTTCAAATGGCTCATAGATTTTCTTGAATCATAGTCGTTCAGTAACTTTCCGAACAAAACAAAACAAAATTTTAACCAGTTCAGCCGTTTGAGTGCTACGATGCCACACACAGACATATTATGCCACATATAGATTTTCATTTGAAAATTAGGCGTTTGGCATACTGTATTTTTCGCAATAAGCTTCATAATGCTTGTGTGAACCTCGGTGTAAAAATTCAGTGCGTAAATTCAATTTTGTGCTCGTGATTCTTCTGAATGATGAATGAGTCTGTAACAGCGGCTTACACACTTTATTTACTTAACATAATTGAAATTTCGCTAAACAGCTGACGGACAGTAAGAGTTCGTTCTAATATTTAATAGATAAAGTACTATAATATTTATTTACATTAAAAATAAAATAAAAATAAAAACTAATTGAAACTAGTAACATATAAACGAAACTAATAAAAATTAAAACTAAACTAATTGGAGATCGTATATAATTATAGTGGGTGCAAGAAACGCTCCCGAAAACGAAGTACGGTGATAGACCTGCTGACGAGGTACCACAAAAAAAAACTGTTTTATCACAACAAAAAAAAAGTACGCAATGTAACGCAAATAAAAAAAATGTGCGTGGAGTCCCTCCGCGCGGAAGAAGTTATACTTCAACAAGGAACCCTAAAATTATAACTAAGGCAAAAATATCAACAATTTAAAAACATGCTATTCTCGAGATTCGAACCTAGCTCCTTAGGCTTCTCAATCTATTAGCGAAACCATTACACTACCGGTTCTGCTAGTCGCAGCGCGAAAAAAGGATACGCATTTCGCAACCATACAAGAGCGAAAAAATCCCCCTCCACGGTAGCGGTAAACGTTTAACGCAACCTTGTTGCAAGTCGCATAAGAAGTAAAACTTCAAAAATCTGCTGACGCTAGTGGTCAACGAACGACTTGCGCCGCACTGAGCTACGCGCATGCTTGTACGCTTTACATTGCTGGTTTGCAAAATTCTAAACCACAAAAACAACACTAAAACAACATGTATAAGGCAAATACAATTTATTAGTTATATATAGTTATAAAAGTTATTGGTATTCGATTGTGTTTAGACAGTATAATAGTAAAGTTTTGACTTTGGGAGTGTTTCTCTTAAACCCGGTATGTACTATCTATAGGCAGCGAAGGCCTATCGATAGTTCATAAGATCTCTTATTTCTCGCATCTGCCAAAATGCTTGCCTCATTGCCTGAAAGATAAGACAAATTTAGTACTTTGATACACATAAACTTTTCTTATGCACGCAAATTACTTTCAGGGCTGGTCCCATAGTAAAAGTTGTTCCCAATGATGAGTACAATTACCTTCTTTTGGCTTCGAGGGTGTTCCCCTTACACCCCGTATGTTATGTGCACAATTTCATACTTCAAGACGCTGTGGGTAGGAGATAGCTATTTGTAATAAGAAATACATCGGCTTCCGCATTTTTGCTTTTTTATTCAAAAGGACTGATTTAAATGTAACCTCATCAGGCCTATTTAAACAGATCATAACTCATATATGTATACTTATTATAGTAGTTATGTAGCGGGCTTTAAATTATGATGAGTAGGTACGTGCGGCGTTAGCTCATGGGAGCGAAAATAGCGAGCGAGGCATCTCTTTGTGAGAAACGCTGATCGTGGATTCAGTTTCAAGAGGGGTTTAGTGAACTTAATTTTATGCAGAGAACCTGGTGCCTTTTTCATGCCATACAAGGTTTTTTACCGACGACGCAAAGCAAAAAGGAGAGTACAAGTATTCAGAATGATTTATTGACATCATATTTATAGTCTTTAAAAAAAAACACTTTTGTCATTTTAAGAAAAAATAAATTTTGTTCAGGATCCATAGGCGACGGAGACTGCATACTATCAGGCAGCCCGTCTGCTTGTTTGCCGCATTATGTCATTAAAAACGTATCTGCTTATTGAACAAAATATTTTTATACAGTCTTTAAAATGTTTGTTCATAATTAGGAATAGTCCAGTCAAATAAGCCTCATAATTAGTGGACGTTAGTACTGGAGGTCGCAAAAACTGGTTGTATGTAAATATCTCGTTTTCCTTGTTCTAAATCACGTTCACATATTTTAGCGTTCATATAATGTACTCTGTTTTTTATAAGTAGAAACTTTTAAATGGCCCCTTTGTCTCTAACTAATTATTAACTCTGTTAATTAAGACCGTTACTTTCTCTAAGATAATTAAAAATAAAAATGACATTTGGAGCTTCCTAGCACATCGTCAAGTTTGGTACTTTTGTTAACGAATTCCCACGGGTTTGTAAGCTCATGAGAGCAAGACTGCAAGACCAACCGAGTTCTTTGTGAGGCATATTACGGATTTAGCTTTCCTCGAACATTGGATCTACGGGGAAATAAGCGAGCCTCAATTCATGCAGGTAAATCTGATTTGTAAGGAACAATGACATGAGATCGAAAAAGCCAGGAAACTATTCAAAATATTGTAAACGGATTTTAGGAATTACTTTTAGTTTTATTGACTGAGCGGTGAATTGAAGAGAGGTCTCAGATTCTAATTGCTATTGGGACAAGTTGGCATTTCGGCCTGCATGGTTTGTTCGACCATAACTTGCGTGTCGTTGATCCGATATTCATGAAACTTTGTAGACAAGTAGTTCATTTCCATTACAAAAAAATATATGGGCAAAATCGAAATTGGTGTTCCAAAGATTTATGGGTTGCAAGGACACAGTTTGGGCGACTACTAGTTTTAAGAAATATAATATTGTCCCTAGCCTGCTTATAGTACGTTTAAGTTTTCTGGTAATGGGTAACTTCCTGTACCCACATACGAATAATATAAAAGCGTTTGTGTTTTATGTTTCTCTTTCACGCAGCGACGGATCGACGTGTTTTTTGCAATTAGCCAAAGTACGCATCATTGTAAACAATTTTTATTATCATGCTATAAACCTTGAAATTTTAAAAGAATATTATCTGTTCTACTCATTTTGTTGTATAATTTTTTTCGCAATATCAGGGTTGGACAATTTTTATCATAGGAACGATTAAAGTTTTAATAATGATTGTACCTCCTTTCGGCTTAGTACCACTGTTCCGTGTAAACCTGTTTAGGTAAAGATGTTAAAATGTAATGCACGCAAACGGTAAGACAAATAAAGTAAAGTGGATCGGGAAGTTGAAAATAGCGTACTTTGTAAAAATTATGAACGCTAAAGCACTCGAAGCGGCGAGGAAAATTGCCGATTATCCCTTATTGAATGTAATGAATTCATGTGAATATATTTTCTGAGAAAGGATAATGGAAGCTGGCGTAATGGATCTCACCTATCGGCGAGCGATTATTTATGCCATAGTTGGCAAACAAGCTAATGAACTGCCTGATGGTAAGCGATCACCGTACCTATGGATACCTGTAGCACCAAGGGCATCACAAATATAATGCCGACCTTATTAGCATTTATTAACAGCCCCTTTGAAATATGCCATGTTTTGCGTCAGTCATACAATGATTACAATTGAACTATAGTAAGCGCATTACCATCTGAGTCGTCAGGTCATAAATCATTGCTCATCTCATCTCGCTCGCACCCACATGTCATATCTGTCTATCTCGCTCGCACTTACAGGTCTTATGGTATGACGTTTATTGCTCGACGACTCAGTTGGAAACGCGGTGACTATAGTAAGATCCATTTTATGTGCTATTATACTTATTAGTTTTATACCTCAGATCACTTATTCGATTTAAAAGAGCCTATAAACGAAAACAAAATACGTACGGATGGACAGATGGACTGCAAACGGACAGACAGACACACGGGCGGAATGAATGAATTTATAAACGTTCCACGTCGGGCTATGGAACCTTAAAAATGTGTTAAAAATATATATGTTGTTAGTTTAATAATTTCATGCTAGACAGAGAGCGCATTATAAGCAAGTTATGAGGTCAATCCTTGCGCGCGCTATACAAATGCTATACTAACACACTTTTTACGGGAAAGGGCAAAGCATCCGCTCTCAATCCCTACCAAAAACTTTAAACAGTTGCATCAGCCAATATAAATTATTTTATCAGTATGTAAAATGTATTAAATTATTAATTTATTATCCTTCGCTAAACCTGTTATTTGAATCAAATCAAACACCAGTCAACTAGCCTATTAAGAATTACCTTAAAACTGGCTTCTAAGAATATTTAAATTATCAGTTAGTTACAAGTGAAGGTAGTACTATCGTTTAAATAAACCGGCCAAATGCGCGTCGGGCTCGCGCACTGAGGGTTCCGTGCCAACACAAAATACAATAATTATCAATTTAAAAAATCGACTTCAAAATTAGTAAGTGGCATTTCGATCCGGTGAAATGATATAGAGGTTATACTTTGGTAATGAACTAAAATTAGACACCGACTCACACTTGGCCATTAGTTATTTTTTTTTGTTGTTATACTTTAGAGTGGACTATAATCCTGCCAAGTTTGACGCTTGTACGTATTACTGTTTTTACATTAGAGCTATTAAAAAATACGTTTAAAAATACGTTTGTTATATGGGGACCCCCTTTCGTTTTTACGTTTAGACTTTTTTATTATTTTGTTAGTTAATTCGTCGTAATATTACATATTCTATGAAAATTTCAACTGGCTATCTGTTACCGTTCTAAAGATATAGCCTTTAATAGGTAGGACAGACATACATACATCGTAGGCATAGTAATAGGGTCCCGTTTTTACCCTTTGGGTACGGGACCTTAAAAATAGAAACGTGTTCATCAACACCGTATTAACTCAATAAAAATTATTTTCAATTGTTTGGTAGACATTCAGCTATAGGGAAATGTTAGAAACTCCCAACCGTAAAAAAGTTTTACACTCTTATTTTGTGCTTGCATTACACAAAAAACATACCAAATAAAAACTACCAACATTTCTGATGCAGAAAATACTGCTAACACCTCTAATATGGAAATGAGCTTGCGACCTACTTACCGCGAGGTTACAAAGAAAAACTTCCCAAAATAAAGTAAAAAAAGCAACAAACAATAAGCAGAGTTATATCGATGTCGATGAATGCCATAAATATGTATCGGCTTTGTCGCGTCACTTCGCGGTGTTCTTCGTAGCTTATGAATTATTACAAGATTTATGGCGGAGAAGGAAATCGGGAGATCGTAATGAGATAACGCCTCGGCGATGCAAATGAATTTGACGGATGGATGGGCCCGGGACGGCTGGGGCCGGGGATTCGGAACAAATTGGAGAAGACGGAGTTTTCACGCTCATTTACGGAAACATGAGCACTCCGCTTGATCTACTATCGACCACTTTTGGTAGCAGCAAGTAGGTCACAATATACTACGTCCAAGTTTTTTGACAGAACTATCTATATAATAACACTGTATCAATAATAATAGTTTGCCCAAATGCGTGGACCTGGGTATGTCCTAAAACTGCAATCAGGGGCCTTACGGTGAACTGCTATTGCGGCACCAAACTAACGTTAAATCCGCTCAGTTGGAAAATCACGCGAACGTGAACCTTAACGCACCCAGATACTGTTTGTGGTCGCGTGATTTTCCAACTGAGCGGATTTAACGTTAGTTTGGTGCCGCAATAGCAGTGGTCCGTAAGGCCCCTTGAACCACCAGAGGATGACGATGCACTAGCATCCTCCTACTGCACAGTGAACGCTCTGCGATCTCCAAGCTAAGCGCCTGCCAAGCGTGGAGATTATGGCAAAATTACTGATAAGCTTTGTAGATGATAGACTGCCGTTCAGTGTGGAGTTCTAAAGGCGAGGTCTATGTTCAACAGCGCACGTTTTCTGGTTGATCATGACGATGTTGAGCCTAAATGTATTTTGAGATGAGATAGGATAAGGCAGGTGCTGTTTCTCATCCTATAGATTTGTTCTCCCATCCACAAGCCCACCACCTAAATAGCCCAGTTTATTTATAACCCCATAGCACCAACATTCCATTTATTGACATCATCCCATCCCTCATAGTTTAAGATATATTTTCCAGTTATCATACCAAGTACCACATATGCAACTGTGAGATTTGATTTCTAAAGTATGGTATCGTTAGTTACAAAACAATTTCATGGTTTTACTTATTTGTGCTCGTTCTTGTCAATAAGATGCTTGTAGCTTGTTGTCTCTAGAGCACCATTCTGGAAAGCCCTTCAAACGAAGCCAGTAAAGCAAGCGAGATTACATTACATGAAAATGGAAACGAAGCACGGAACAAAATGTACTCTAAGAAACCATACTCTCTGAAGGTTTCACAACAATTCCAGTAGTTTCAACAAAACGAAACTGAGAAAAGTTTCAGATTTATCTTTTTACGTGGGCAAAAACTGGGTTAGGTTTCTCCAGTTCTGTTTTATGATCCTCGTAATAAATCACATTTGTTGACATTTCAGCCTCCGAAAGTTATTTGGGCACATAATTTTTCCAAAGAAATACGACTACGTTGGGAAATGTCGCCTTAGAAAAATATAAAATACCGCAAAGCAGGCTTTTCGGCGAAAACGTCCAAACTTTTGTAATACGTGATCGCTAAATGAGATTAAAAAAATAAGGAAGTGAGCCGAGGCGCAGGAAGCCGTTAAGTATTTGTTCCACGTTGTGGGTGAAGTTTTTTTTGTTTAATCTCTGTAAGCCATTAAATCTATTAAAAGGCAGCGCCTAATTTTGACCAGAACGCAGCGTAGGTAGGCCTCCCACTAGGTGGACCGATGACATTGTGAGAGTCGCGGGCATCCAGCTGATGCAGATGGCAGGCTCTCTTTCAGTGTGGAGGTCTAAAGGGGAGGCCTATGTGTTCATCAGTAGACGTCTTCTGGCTGGTATTGATGATGATGACGACCAGAACTTAAAAAGAATACCTTATTTGTTTTATTTTGTAATAGTTTCGCATAATCAATGAGATGCCGCAAACTTGGTTGGTTCGCTTAGCTTGTTCTACAGGTATTATAATGGGGAATGCTCTGATGAACTCTTTGACCTCATCCCTCCATCGCGGTTTTACTATCGAACCGGACGCCATCGCCAAAAAAGCCATCCTCATATTATAGATGCGTGGAAGTCTCGCACTGTTTGATTTGATCGATTGTTTCTGCCAAGCACCTGTAAGTTGTGGAATGGCTTACCACCTTCGGTTTTTCCTCCAACATATAACCTCAATCGCTTCAAGCGAGGAGTGAATAGAGTCCTCAAAGGTAGGCAACGCACCGCCAATGCCCCGGGTATTGTAGGTGTCCATAGGCGACGGTGACTACTTACCATCAGGTGGCCCGTCGCTTGTTTGCATACTAATATATATAAAAAAACGTAATGAACAAGTTTTTTTTTCAACAAATTCTTTTTCTATTTTTGTTTATTATGACGATTTCTACGAAGTATCTATGCTGAAATGTGAGGTTGAACTAAGTTCCAATTTAGATACCATTGTGTCTTATCGATACTAAGTAAATCTGATAACAGGGCGAATATGCATATTATGGTCAGATAGCCCTTTAGTCCTAAAGCGATGATGAGTCATATCCGTCCTGCCTATTTTACTATCGGACTGCCAGAGTGGGCACTCATAGTAGACATCGCATGTTTGATATTCAGAAAACCCGTTCGAAACGGTTAGATTCCACTTTTATTGTGAGAACTACTAGTGTGCGAAATGCGCCGCTGAATGGGTGTTCCCCGGTAGTTACAATCTAGGTGTCTTCAAATCACGAGTGAATCAGTTTCTTCTAGACAAGAGTGTTCCATCGTAGACCGCATCATCGTTTAACATCAGGCGAGTTGGTTTTCAAATACAAGCATACAAAAAAATATAGGCGCCGTTGAAGCTTCTAACCCGAATCTGTTTTAAGGCACCTATATCTCTTCCGCAAGTCACTGGGCCCAAGTCACTGTTTAAATGTCATTACGGATTGATCGATCGCTTCCAAGAGGAAAGAAGCTCATTTGTCATCGAGGACACTAAATACGGCCTTCTTAAACGAACGTTATTTACAGACCACTCAGATGCTACCAAAACACATGAATGGAGAAACCGACGGATAAATGTCTCGGAGTGTTTCGAATTGAAAGATCATTAATTATCCTCTCTTTTTTCCGTAACTTTTACTAACAGTCTTAGGTCGACGCTTATGAACGGGTATAGAAACCGAAAATAGCTCAGAGTAGAAATGTTTTGACGGAAACCTTACAAATCCCTTATTGAAATATATTCAACGAAACCATCATGCTCTACAGGGTGTAAGGGGAACACACTCTCGAAGCCAAAAGAAGGTAATTGTACTCATCATTATGAACCACATTTAGTATGGGACCAACCCTGAAATCACGAAAAAAAAAAACTGCTGTTCCATACATTTTGCCGAGTGTCAATGACCGTTTTCTATAGAACAGCTGATATTTTTTTCGCGATTTCAGGGCTGGTCCCATAGTAAAAGCGGTTCATAATGATGAGTACAATTACCTTCTTTTGGCTTCGAGAGTGTTCCCCTTACACCCTGTATATAAACCAAGAATTTAATTTAACAACTTGCAAACTACTTCAGCGCTCAACTTTCGAGTGAACATATTTCATTAAAGTTTTAAGAAGCAACTCCTCTTAAACGTCTTCTAGTATAATCGTAGTGACCTTAAAGTTGAGTGTACTGAAGCTTAGAGGCAAGTGATGCCCAGAATCACGCTCTTAAAGGAAACTTTGTTAAGCTCTTCAAAGGTGTCTTATTATCTAAGTGAGAAAATATAAAACACACAAGGAGTTAGGTTGCGGTTGTGTGCTTCAGCCATAGAGCTATGTAACAAGATAGGGCAAACTTTGCGGCCCAATTTGATTATTACTTAAAAAAAATGTGTTTTTCAAGTCTTAATCACATCGTCGCGTGCTTATATTGTTTGTACAATACTAGCTGCACTCCAGTTTTACTTGCGTGGAGAATCCCTGAGGAACCTTATTTTTTCCGGAATAAAATATAGCTTATGTCACTTTGTATGTCTTTTACTGTAGCCATGCAAAAATTCACATCGATTAGTTGCTCTATTGCTAACAAGAAAGCGGAACAAACAAACACACTATCACGTTTATAGTATTAGAGTTATTAAACTCGGATCAAACGTTTAATTGCGACATCTGCAATAACGTTGCAAAAATTTGAATATAATCCTTTTAATATTTCACTGAAGTATATCGGGTACAGTTTTACGTTAAAAAACTTAGCGAAAGTGATCAGAATTCGTGGTTTTCATTCGGTTTCTTTCAATATTATTGCAGCCGTCAGAGAAAATACTTGTTCCCATAGAAGATATAGGTCTGTGCTTGTACCTATTGAGCAGTGCAAGTACTGTTCAATCGTCAAAGTCGATATAATGCCATAGAATCGATCATAGCGAGTACTGATCAAATGGCATTTTATCAATCAGAAATCAGAAATATTTATTGGCCATAAAAATATTAAACGTTATAGGCAAGTCAATTTTACAGGGAATAATTATGTTATAAATAAGAGTTAAATAAAATCGGCTAACTTATAAAACAAAAATACTAAAAACTAAAAAAAAAAAAAAAAACAACGTTAATTTTACAACTCAATCACACTAAAACAATTAAACTGACCAAACTTACAAAAATGAGGATTCCGTGAACTTCATTGAAGTATATTCACTTAACTTGTAATATGGGTTCAAATTTGACGATTGATAAAGAACGGTACTTGCACTGCCGGTTTGCTTTCAACAATGACGCGATGAGCAGCGTTCGCGCAGCAACGACTTGTTAGCACCACTGACTTGGTACCGTTGGAAAAGTTCACTCGCCCCGTCTTTGTTATAAGCCAATGGGTTGAGGGTTGAGTTTTGCGTTTATTTTGTACTTAGTCTAAGCTGGCTTAAGCCGGTGTGCTGGTGCGAGATAGTTGAATGTGTAGTGCAACGTATTAGCGGAATCACGCTTAGCCGACTCGTCTACGTCATTGCTAATCTCGCTTCGACAAGTTGATCCGTTAGTCTAGTAATCCCTCAATCGGTTCAAGAGTTTTCTCTCAGCAAAACAGTAAAAACAGCCATTAAATGTCAGAGTTTTTTATTTTAAATGAAGAGATTATCCAGTAACTGTATTATTTTAACCGACTTCAAAAAGAGGATGTTGTCAATTCGACTGTTATGTTTTTTTTTGTATGTTATTTATGCGATTACTCTGCTAATTATGAATTGATTTTGATGATTTTATTGTTGGGTAGGTCATAGGTATTTCAGAGGTGGTTTCATATAATTTTTATCAAAATAGAATCTTCGTTTTTAGAAAAAAATCAACAAAAAGTGAAATAATATTATATTGATTACTGTAATTTTCTACTTTATTAGTTTAAGTTTGCACATGGAGGTATTAGCGTTGAAGTCAGTTTTTGTTACACATGTAAGTAGAAAGAACTTCATTCAATTTGATTTAGCCTTAGCGGCTCCCCATACAACAAACATATTCTTAGACGTATTTTGTATTATATTTTTCTTTGCGTTAAAGGACTTTCGTTTAGGACTTTTTTCAAATTAATACAGATTCAGGCCATATGTTTGTTACAATCAAACATAAATAAATCAGTAGTTGCCATTAGTAAAATTATCAACAAAAGCTAATTTAACATTCGGTACCCAGGTCAGAGTGGGATTTGAGTTATTAACTAGTTAGTGACTTGGACGTTGAGATAGGATCGCACCAACACACAAGCCCGATGTCTGCGGTTGCTACAGAATTGTATGTATAGATGAGATTATATTAGTGTAGTGTGCTCTCCAGGGTGCGATAAGATGTCAAGCTACACGTTACTATTGATCGTTTGCGACATAAATCTATGGATAATGGTTGGTTGGACGTCAAAGTATCTACTATACTACTGCACTACACTACTATACAATAAAAAAAATCATTCGTGCTTTGCTCTGATAGCTCCAAACAAATAATAAACAACATTAACAAACACAGCACAACACAACAACAAAACGTTTTAAACAATGTGTGTGTGTGTGTGTGTGTGTGTGTGTGTGTGTGTGTGCGCGCGTGTGTATGGGCGGGTGGGTGTGTGTGCGTGTGTGCGTGCAAGTCGTGATTTTCATATAGTAATTTTGTGCTATATTTTACAGCTGTCAGAGGAAATAAATACTTGGACGGAGTTTAATATTATAAACGCAAAAGTGTGTTTGTTGTTTAGTTCTCTTTTCGCGTAGCAACTGAGCAACGAATCGAAGTGGTTTTTAACTGAATTCAAAAAATTAGGAGATTCTCAATTCGATCTGTATTTTTATAATAATTTTCATACTGATATTGGAGCCGAAATGACAGGATACTTTAAATCCCGATTTTTTTTAAGTTTCCTGTGAAGGCATGTCTCGTGATCAAAATGCTGGCTGATCTAGATTGTACAACGCGTCAGTATTGCCATCCAACGCGGCAATTCGGCCAGCTTTGGGAACGATGCCTGCTTGCAACGGTTTTATAGATTAGTTTAGTTATATGTTTTAGTGCTAGTTTATTTCCTTCATTGTGAAGGAAGTAAACTTAATATAATATAGATAAGTTTAATTTTTTTTTTTGGTATTCTATGTAGTAATTATATTGCATGGGCATAAGTAACGCATCGTAGGGTATACAATATAGCATATATTTAATGATGCCATTATCTTCGGTCCCTATTGCATCTTGTCGCCAACAGAAATTATATTTTTTTGTATTTTCTATATGTCCCTGTCTAATATCGTCGAACCTCATTATTGGTTGGAATTAAACGTAGAAATAATAAACTTACACCTACTTTATCTAAAAACTGACCTTGTAATCTCCAATATCCGATACAGAGCATGTTAGCACGGCTTCCCTGCCCAAGGCGACGGTGACGTTCTCTATAGGACCCAAGAAGTCGGGTTCCACGTCCCTGAGCGACACCGTAGGTCCTACTCGACTGAAAGGAGAGGTGGTCTGATGCCGCATGCTGCTCTTTACGACTGGAAACAAGAGAAAATAAGCATTATTTTTAAATATTCAAGAAAAATCAGCAGTGCAAGTACCGTTCTTTATCGATTATCAAATTTGACAGTTGAGATTGTTAAATTCGATAAAATGCCATTTGATCAGTACTTGCTATGATCGATTCTATGGCATTTTAACGAATTTGACGACCGATAAAGAACGGTACTCGCACTGCTGATTCGTTGTTTCTGAGCGTGTTAGTGAACCTAAGTGCATGAATAATTTTTGTGGACGATATCTAAGTCGAAATTCTTACATACCAACAACAACAACATAAGAACTATGATTTGTATAGATAATTATGTTGACAAATCAAATCTTTTAGAGCACCTAGAGCGTAGAAAATTTCAACTGGCTATCAATTACGGTTCGAAAGATACAGTCGGTTGGCGGTCAAGGTACAAGCCTTTTATAAAAAAAAAACATTGACCCGAAACATGAACCGACAAAACACGAAAAGTAAATAGTTAAGATCTTGAATTATTTTTTTCATGTTAATGACGCATCTTTAATCACATAAAAATAGTAACTACTCAGTTAAAAAAAAAAAAAAAAAAGCTTAGTATACATTGGGCCCTTGGGGATCGGGAGCTCACCTCATTTTCGAAAATGCGGGTAGAACTTTATAAAAATTAAGCTAGCAATTTTGCTGCTCTTGCCATAGTTATTTCAAATCGGCGAAAATTATTCACATATATAATACCTGCATATCACTATCATCCGTTTTTCCAAAAAAGTTACAGCTCAGGGACCCTCCAGTCCCGAGTAACCGGACATATAAAGAAGTAATTTATGTCATATTGTCGACCCTCAGTCAAGTGGTAGCCGACCCTTGCCTATTCATACCACACCTATATGTGCCTATTCCACTTGAGTTCCGTCATTATGTAAGTGTTTTATATTTAAAACTGAACTACAAGACAAGCACGTCACTCGCCTGATGGTAAGCGTCACGCTTGCCTATAATAGTTCGGTGCCAGCCAGAACATAGAACATCAACAGATTAAAACCCTGCGTGGCACTGAACTGCGACCCGGGTATGTCCTAAAACTGCGACCAGAACCACCGGAGGATGAGCAGCAGCGTCCTATTAGTACACGGTGAACATACTGCGATCCCCAAGCCGCCTGCCAAGCGTGGGGATTATGGCAACACCCCTCTCTAAGAGGGAGGCCTTTGTCCAGCAGTGGACGTTTAATGGCTGCTGATGTGATGTATGTGGCACTGAACTGCGTTATCACCCTGAAATGTTATACAAATCGGTCCACCTTGGGATACCTCCCTTAGGCTGGTTTCACAGCGGTACTAAGTGCAGTAGGATGGACCGGCAAATCTGCGCCATAGAAATCAATACAAAGCAACAAATCCGTACGCTGCGTACGCTCCGATTCCGACTCAGTGGACACGTACCTTTATGTAGACTTCCGTCCGTACCTATCTGGCGGCTGATCGCAGCTGCGCGCGTTCTATCCCGCGGGCTGTTGCGACAATACTTGCACAAAAAAATGGCGTTCGTCGATATACTATACATAACATAAGGTGTGTTCGGATAGGCTATGATGGCATTTTTAGCATTGTCAAAATTAGCGTTGATGTAAAGCGTTCGGTTTGAGAATTTTGCAATTTTTGCCACTTTTGATCCCTACCCTAAACGAACGCTACAGTCGTAAAACGAGAAACTGAAGAATTATTACAGTCGCGCGCAAACAAAACACCAAAACACCGCGAAAAACAAACGTCAAAATATAATATATTTTTATTTAGCGTATTTAATTTAATTTAGTTTAGTATTAGTTTTTAATTTTGTAAGTAGTTTTAGGTTTTATTTTTGTTTATTGACTAATATCCTGTGCTAATATCAGTAATAATTACGTCTCTGAAATAAATTATTTTCTTAAACGTCAAAATCTTAATGTCAAAAAACGATCACAACGAACCCATGTCGCGAGGTGGGTCAAAAGTGGCAGATTACGATGGCATTTTTAGCTGTTTTCGACCTATCCGAACGGTGAGCGAAAACAGTTAATAATGCCACTTTTGCACACACATTCCCAAAACGAACGCTACATGTGATCATTATTGGCGTTTGTAACAGTTATTTTTGCCACCAAGGGGCTATCCGAACGCACCTCTTGAGTCACAATCGTGTCAAAAAAATGCCCGAACCAAAACTCGGCACACGCTATGAATTGCGCAGACTTTTTGGTTAGTTACAAGGTGACCGTGATCCGACTACAACGCCACGGGATGCCAGAGCTACGATGGCATAACGGACAACTAACGTTGAACACTATACAACCGCCATAACGTCTAAATTGGAGTAAATGTGGCATTGTGAAGTATATAATTGATACAAAAGTATTGATAAAAAATATTTTTGTTTCAAATTAAATATTTATTTATTGACTAAAAATGTACATAAACAACCAACAAGTTTTGCAAGTTTGGAACCTTAAAACATACATACACATACCATTCAGAGTTCTCATTTTTGTAACAGGACCTAGATGCCAGTCTTCTATTGTGAGCTTTGTTATATGCATCGTTTTATTGTGTGCTGGAGTTGTGTTATAAAAATATACACATACTTTTTTTATATTTTTTATATTGACTTGTACTGTTGGCCTTTTGGCCTTTACAGTTTGACCGGACTAGTTAGCGAACGCAAATTGCGTTCGGCATAACTCGGTGATATACACATACATCTGTTACATATCTATACAGGGTGTAAGGGGAACACTCTCGAAGCCAAAAGAAAGTAATTGTACTCATCATTATGAACCACTTTTAGTATGTATGTACAATGACGCTCGGACGTTTTTTAACTGTTTTCACTGAGAGATTGTGACTCTATAGGAATTGTATCTCGAGGATGACTGACGCGCGCGGCTGACGACTGACACGCCTGTCGTAGACCTCGGCAGCGGAGCCATATTTTTTTTTAATTTTTATTTGAGCTATTCTATGGTACGAGATAGGTACGCCTCATACAAGCTCAACGCTATCAAAAATCCACCACAATAGCCTAGAATTGACCAATAAAATAACAAAACATATTTGAAAATTATGTAGTACCCTGTTTCTTTTTTATTAAATTTCAGTTAATAGTTATTATGTGAAACTTATCTACACTATCCATTATACTAAGATTATAAAGAGGAGAGGAGAGGAGGATTTTTTTTTTATTTTTATTTGATTGTTTGTTTGTTTGCATTGAATAGGCTCCGAAACTACTGAACCGATATGATAAATTCTTTCACTGTTAGGAAGCTACACTATCCCCGGGTAACATAGGCTATATTATATTTAAAAAAAACTAGGGATCCTTACTCAAACTCCAATAATGTAACCCAAGGTGTAAAAAATAAGATTTACAATTTTAACTTCGTGATTGACAGTTCTAAGACAGGACAACGTCTGTCAGGTCAGCTAGTTAGAATGATAAAATAAAGTAAAAAATGTAAACGTAACAACTTTTTAAAGTATAATGGATCAAAGTGGTGTGATAATTGGGCGTTCAGTTGCCACCTTAAGTGATATATTATTTGATCAGATTCACTCACATAACACATTAAACGAAATAATACTCCCAAATACTCTGCGCGAAATTGTTTTCAAACATGAAAAACAAGGTAAACAAAATCACCTTACGCCTTATTTTTCTAGTGTAGGTAAATAACATTATGTTATCAAAATATAACGCTAAAAGCTTTTGAGAGAGATAAAGGAAATTGCGAAGAATAAGTGAAAATTGTTTTGATGTTTTATGTTTATCTTGCGATATTTAGATAGATCTACAACCTATCTAAACAAATACAGGAAAACTTCGTTACGTAACTACCTATAGCATGATGGTAGGGTGATTACCGTAGGGTGATAGACTTTCATCTTGAGAGGATAGGGTGGGTAAATTTTACTACTTCTTACGGTCTTAAGATAAAATGTCTAAAGTGTATATTCACTTTGTTTACTCTAAATTCTGATAGCCTTAATTGAAACCCAGTTGTATCAATAATGTTTTTTTTTTTGTTTAATCGATGCGATGGCAGTTCTTATTCCTGGCTAGGTGTATATTTTATGCTCTAACCGCGTTGGTTGAACCCCAGTTCTATCGGTAGTGTTTTTATTGTTTAATCGATGTGATGGTTATAATAATCATAGTTCTTATTCCTGGTAAAGTATTTAATATTCTATGTTCTGACCGCCTTGATTGAAACCCAGTTCTATCGGTAATAATTTTTTTATTGTTTAATCGATGCGATGGTTATATCATAGTTCTTATTTCTGGTAAGGTGTCTAATATTCTATGTTCTGACTGACCACCTGGATTGAACCCCACTACTATCGATAATGTTTTTTTGTTTATTCGATGCGATGGCTATAGTTCTTATTCCTGGCTAGGTGTATATTTTATGCTCTAACCACGTTGGTTGAACCCCAGTTCTATCGGTAGTGTTTTTATTATTTAATCGATGTGATGGTTATAATTATCATAGTTCTTATTCCTGGTAAAGTATTTAATATTTTATGTTCTGACCGCCTTGATTGAAACCCAGTTCTATCGGTAATATTTTTTTATTGGTTAATCGATGCGATGGTTATATCATAGTTCTTATTTCTGGTAAGGTGTCTAATATTCTATGTTCTGACCACCTGGATTGAACCCCACTACTATCGATAATGTTTTTTTGTTTATTCGATGCGATGGCTATAGTTCTTATTCCTGGCTAGGTGTATATTCTGTATTCTGACCACCTTGACTTAAACCCATTCCTATTGATACTTTTTTCTTCAACCTATGGCCATTGGCTTTAGGTTTTATTTCTGGCTAGATGTGCTTACCATCTTCGGACACACTCCCTAAAATGTAGTCCATCAGTTGTAAAAAATTATTTTATTTTAAATCTGTTGGACTACATTTTAGGGAGATCAGATTTACGATAAAATGAAATGTGATGTGACAGACAGGGTTTCCATTTGAGCTTTTTGGTATGGATATAATTAGCTGGAATATTTAATCAGCCGGACTACCTACTTCTAAATATTTAAATCTGATGGACTACATTTTAGGGATATCAGATTTCAAATAAAATATGATGTGACAAACAAGGTTTCCATTTGAGCTTTTTGGTATGGATATAATTAGCTGGAATATTTAATCAGTCGGACTACCTACTTCTAAATATTTAAATCTGACGGACTACATTTTAGGGATATCAGATTTCAAATAAAATATGATGTGACAAACAAGGTTTCCATTTGAGCTTTTTGGTATGGATATAATTAGCTGGAATATTTAATCAGCCGGATTACCTACCTGTCTGTAATTTTACAAAGAATTCTTAATAAACCCTTTATTACGTAAAAGTGGCAAAAAATATCAATAAAAGTTAATAAAGTCTCACAAAATAAAGCTGTACGTTCGCACAATAGTCCATTCGTAAAATTATTCTATTCCAAAAATTATATTTCACAATAAGCCTTTCGTCATCCATTCCAAAATTAATACGAGTTAAATTCAAATTCCCGCTAAAGCTAGCAAAAGTATCGGTTTTTTTCACCGTCTATCTTCGGCTTTAAATCCTCCGGGTCATAATAAATTTAATGGAGGATTTAGAGGAAACATTTAGGGCGATTCTATAAATTTTGTATTCACTGTATCAGTATTGAGAGAATGTTAATTTAATACTGTATTTGAAATTATCTTTCACGAGTAGAATTAAATACTCAACTCTTGTTTATCAGTAATTAAGCTTAAGCTTAAATAAGGTTTAGCTGGTATTGTAACCAGCTAAACCCCGCTTTTGACAGATGTTTGGAAAAATATGACCAAAATTATCGAGCTATTGTATAAATAGTTCGATGCCAAAAACTTGTTAAGTGACTTTAGAAACTTTTTATTGGTCTAATCAATTAACTGAAAACGCAGACTCTTGATCTAAATTAAAAATTATAAACCAAATATTTATTAGTAGAGACGTTCTCAATTCGGCCCGTATTTTTATTTCATTTATAATTAATATCTTTTTTTATTACGTAATAAGCTTGCGTTTGATTGCCAACTCGCTGATTGATAGATTTTTTAATTGGTTTTGATTAATTGGTAGTTTTTCTCTTATACAGTAGGCTTACATTCGAATGACATCTCGCCTGATGTTAAGCAATGATGCGGTCTGAACCAGGGATTCGTTGCTGATGAGCCTCTTGGCACGTATCTCAATAAGCTCCAACGCCCCAAGCTGGTACTTAGCTGATCCATCCCAAAGATGAGAGCAGTACTCCATGCACGACCGAACTTGTGCTTGGTAGAGTGAAAGCAACTGTTCCAACGTGAAGTACCGTCGCACCTTCGATAGGACACCCAGTTTTTTGGCAGTGTTTTGGAACAAACCGAAAATTTGGGATTATGACATTTGACAATTGTTTTTATGACATTTGTCATTTTCCGGATTAAAAAAACCTTATCAGAAGTGTTTTATATTATAATATATGTACTTATAGTGGTAGCTGCGTCCACCAACGACCCGTCGAATAAACCAGTGTGAATTCAGCTTCCGTAGTTGTCACTCCTGTCCACATACCTACATAACAAGAAGCCATAAACCCAAGAAGTCAATCAACCTGATCAAAAAGATACAAGCTACATTATGCTAGAGTTTGACAGTTAGAGCTTGTAACAGTTTTTAATGTACTTACATTTCTTGAATAAATAATTTTTGATTTGATTTGATTTGATTTTGGGTTCCATCTGTAGAAGTTACTACCAGCCTCAGAAATTAAGTAACTTAAGTAGGTATCTATTTTTGTTCTAAATAGAGCTAGTGAAATACTTGATTAGAGCCGATTCTACGCGTATATTTACACAAGAACAACTTTCATGAAGCAAAAAGAACTTTATACCACTTAACTAACAAGGTACCGTCTCTTTTCTTTTTATAAATTGTTGACCCTTTTTATCGTCATCGACCGAAACGATTTCCTTCCGAGGGTGGGCAAAGTGCGCAGATTTTGACACAGTTGATAATAGCCAGATAGATTACTTCCTATAAATGATAATAGTTTGGCCTATTTCACACACACACACACATCATCAGCCATTAAATGTCTACTGCTGAACAAGGCCTCCCTCTTAGAGAGGGGTGTTGCCATAATCCCCACGCTTGACAGGCGGCTTGGGGATTGCAGTACGTTCACCGTGTACTAACAGGACGCTGCTTCACATCCTCTGGTGGTTCTATATTCCGGTGTTGTTATAAAACAACAAACGAGACCAACAGTTAAACGTGTAATCCAACCTACAGAAGTGCTCAGTTGTAAATGCTACTTACAGTCACCCGTCCAAAGACTAATCATGTTGGTCTGCTCCAATATAAATAATTTTGTTTGGGTAGCTGTTAATTTGGCAAAATAAATTTTGTCCGAGTGCCTACTAAATTTGAAGTCGGTTTTTCAAATTGATAAATATTATTATTTGAAAAACTGCGGTATTCTTGGCTGCACCGCCCCTTACAAAGAAAATTGTTTTATACTGCATCGAAGGAACTGAGCGACCCCATAAACAAGATGAACAATAACACGCTCGTAAACTTACTGGTTGCATTACTCTGTGACAATAGCCGATGTTTGGTACAATCTAATCTCACCTCTGATTGTAGAGCATTTCTTACAATTTTACGATGCTATTACCGAGAGGGCCAGTGTGTTAAAATGTGGAAGCCAAGGAAATCCCGCCCGTTGTTCGAATTAAAGGGTTTTATTTAATTTATTAGGGTAAAGCAACTGAGATTGGGCTGCAATTTGATGTTATTTTGAGACGCTGTTCATACTTTTTACACAACTGTGCAGAAGGATGGTTATTTTTTTACCCGACTGCGCACGAAGAAGGGTTATGTTTTTGAGTGTATGTATGATGGTTTCTTTGACATGCCCTAAAGACTAAACGGCTTAATGGATTTCGACATGTGAGGTATCATTTACTGGAAGTGACATAGGGTACAAAAATACAAGATAGCATCTGCGAAAAAAGTAGTTAAAAGGATAAAATAGTAAGTAAACTTTGCTAAATAGGCCAATAATACCATCATTATGTAGAATTGACTCATAGATTTCAAAAAAATATTTATAACACTACTATTAAATAGGCCTAACTACGCTGCGTCTTCCGGTTCGTGGTCTCCACTCAAGAACTTTATTTTCTATCCCATCGGTTATCGGTTCTTCGAGCGTTGTGACCTGCCCATTGCCACTTCAACTTGAAATTTTTAATATCTATGTCGGTGACTCCGGTTCTTTGGCGAATATCCACGTTCCGGATTCTATTGCGCAGAGAAACTCCGAGCATAGCTCTCTCCATTGCCCGCTGTAACGGACCACGTCTAAGTCCCATTATTATGTCATCACTGGCAACACACACTGGTCAAAGACCCTTGTCTTGGTGGTATTTTAGACGAGAAGATGTCATGCAACGCACGGGAGGCAAGGGAGGTGGAACTCTTTAATAACTACCAGTAAATCCCTTGAGCTTGGGTTCTTTTGTTTTAGTTCTAACGAGTCACAAAAGCGTCTTTTTAGAAGGGTTTTAGTATTTTTTTACATGAAAAAAAAAAAAAAAAAATTTACACGCGCTTCAAATGATAACCATTTTTTTTAAAATAGTAGATAGGCTTGCGCTTGGCTGCCATCTCGCCTGATGTTAAGCGACGATGCGGTCTACGATGGAGCACGCTTGCCTAGAAGAAACCGATTCACTCTCACTTGAAGACACCCAGATTGTAACTGACGGGGAAAACCCATTCAGGCAGCAAATTCCACAGACTAGCAGTTTGCACAATAAATGTGTAATCAAAGCGCTTCGTACGGGTTCTCGAATATCTACCATAAAACGATGTCGATTTTTTTTTATTAAAACAATTTTCCATATTACATAACCATAACCATGACCATAAAACAATTTTCAATATTCTACAGTAACATTTCTATTTCATTTAGAAAGTTTTTACGGAATAACGCCAAGGCGTGTTCACATGACATCTCTGCTATTCGAGTTATAAAATCTATCGTCGGAGCGTTTAACCCAGTTTCAACGGAGAGAGATATCGCATGAAACATCGGAGAGATATTTAATGGTGTCGAAATGAATAGAGCTGCGGTCTGGCAGACCCTCTTGAACGTCACCATCAATCAACGGAAAAAGTTTTACACCAAGACTAAAGCGGTTAACGTTGTGGTCGACAGGTTGAGGTTGTAAAATAAGAAATAAGTACCGGCCGAACTGTGTTAATAAATGCTTTTGTATTTCTTAATCTTAAGTTGTATTATTTAGTTTTAATTTTGGATAGCTATAGATAGATATTTCATGTCATTATTATTAATTCGACTGAGGAACTATGTATCCATGGTCATGAAATATATACAATAAAATAAAGCTATAGAATAACTCTTGATTGTTCACACGGTTCACACCATAAATATCGTACGTTTTATTACCTTATTTTTTATTTCAAATACCTATTTATGATGTTCTGTAAACAAACTTTTTGGTTTCCAACTGGATAAAGATCACACATAAAAATTGTCAAAGTAAATATTACAAGCTTTTATTTAACTTGCAATGTTTGTTAGTTTGTTTAGGTCAAAACTTACAAGCTGAATGACCAGGTACCAGGTGGGTTACCATAATATCCAAAACATTCTTATTATAACCTTACATTGAATTTTGTCCTGCTCTCTCATTAGCCGAGAGAGCGACTCGAGACAAAGCTCAAAGTAGGTAATATTATTTTTGAGGTTTTATGGTAGCCCCCAAGTTCCTCCTCAACGATTTTGCTGAAAATTTGCATACGCCTTTTAGTTCTGGTTCTGGTGACAATACAATAATTATGCAATACCCAATAATGTAATATTTACAAAATGGCTACCAAAATAAAAATAAAACATTGGAATAAAAGTTTAAAGCATCATTTTAATAAAAGCTTGTCTTAAAACATGTATATTATTTATTTAATATGTGAGTGAAAATTTTGATTGAAAGCCAAAAGGGTTGTATACCAAACTAACTGCGCCCCGCGGTTTCACACACATGGATTACCTCTTATTTATTATCAGGAATCTGCTGGTGAAAGTCCCGTCAAAATAGGTCCAGCCATTTTGAAGCCCATAGGGAACATACGTACGTACATACACGCATCACAATAATAAATATAAGAAGAGAACTAACCAACGAGATTGATGCAGCAAGGCACGGAGTCCTTGATTGGTTGATGTAGTCCATTTCCGTTTTTTTTTTTGAGTATGGTATATTACGTTTAATAATATATTCGTTCTGTAGTGGACAATAAGGTTCTTCCATACATTCCAACTACAAAATGGATAGAGGTATTTATTTATGTTCGTTCTTATGTCCATCTTTTATTTTGATTTAGTAATCGCTCCTTTAACATGATCGCCTTTTTAGGTATTTTTCGGTGACTATTATGCTACTCTTTTCAAGTTTCGAGCTGAAAATAACAAGAAAGAAAGACGCATCTTCCAAAACATCGCTTGGTTTTAATGGTTCCGCATTGAATGGGGCCTTTCAAACCTTCCAAACGGCACCATCCATCAGCGGATAAACTTTCGCACTACGGTAAAGGCTTCTGTACACAAAAAGCCAGTCAAGAGATGCGCGTTCATATTTGGTGTATTGTGATTTATAAACATTCCTGCTAGTATGCGTTTGACATGAAAACGCAGAGCAATTCGTCAAAAGACCCACGTACATTTGAAATAACTTAGTTTATATTGTTCTTTACTTCCTAGCCAACTTCAAATATGACTTCATGGTCTTGTCGGTCTATTCTTCTTGCCCGCATTTCTTTTTCTGGTGCATTTTCAAATTATAACAGATAATAAAATACTGAGTGTGATATTGGTGAAGTTTTGAAACCTCTGTACCAGTTTTTCAAAGTTTATTTTTATTTTTATTTGACGTAGTACGACATGGTAAAAAGTAAAAAATTACTTCTTATATACCATTATATTCAGACAATAATAAAAAAAAATATCAAAAAAATACCTTTGTTTGTAATGTCTATGAGAGACAGCAAAACTTAGATATATGTAATTTTTACGAAATTCATTTTCCATGACCTAATCTTCAATAATGTGAAAATGTGCGAACGAGAGTGCGCAGATGGGAACAACGGCTTAAAAGGCTTAAAATAGGAGTTAATACTCAATTTTTGGCTTATCGAAGGTGTATGAAAATTATGCAAGTATTAAGAAAACGTAGGGGCACGTGTTCAACCAGCACTGCTCCTGACTAGCTTTTAGTGTGCAAAAGTCTTTAAGAAAGGGTAAAGCTCTGCTTAGACTGCCGTCAAACACTGTACAGGGTTTATTTTGGAAGTGACAGTGCAATTTGTTTCACTGACTGCGAAAAAATATATAATAGTAAGCTACAGAAAATTGAGTTAGAAGCCGCAAGCATGTCAAATTGTATGAAAATCCAATTTACCGCATTTTTGTACATCGCGAGAGTAATTTAGTTCGTATGGCCAACTGCTTTCAAATGGTTTTACCGTTTCCCTGATCTACCATGCCCAGTGCATTCGGTGACTGTCATATTATGTCTTTGATCTTTTGAGATTCTTTGACATACTGGTTTTCTCACAATGTTTTCCTAACCGTTATTGAGCGATGGCATCGAAATTGCACTTAATTTATTAAATTTAAGTACTAATAAGTCATTGGTGCAGGGCCAAGGATCAAACCGGGAGCCGTCAGATTATAAAGCGCTAGCATGTATAAAGATTATTATACACTAGCGACCCGCCTACCCTAGCTCCCTAGCTTATA
Organism: Agriopis marginaria; assembly: GCA_932305915.1. NCBI lineage: Eukaryota > Metazoa > Arthropoda > Insecta > Lepidoptera > Geometridae > Agriopis > Agriopis marginaria. The sequence goes on from OW029930.1 coordinate 11,619,783, forward strand.
TTATATATTATGATATTATATATAGCTAGCGGGTCGCTAGCTATATATAATTATAAACCTTCCGTGAAAATGTATCTAACTGATGGCGAAAACCGCACCAAAATCCGTTGCGTAGTTTAGGAGGAGTTAGCGCTCACTTCGTTTCAGTCGGTCTCTAGCCGTAGGAAGTGCAACACGAGTCTATTGTTACGTGAAAACGAAATATCTGACAAAATTATGCATTCGTATTCTTTCCCGAAGTGTAAATACACAAACAAAAACCGATATCTATTTTTTGTAACAAATATACTGTACATTTTTATAATTAGTTGTTGAAGTATATGTCCGACGGTTTTGACTCGTTTTTACTCAGCAAGTTCAATGGTTAGGGCCCGTTCATTCATTTATTTTAGTCGAAGGTTGTAAATTCCGAAAATATTGATAATAATAACAAGTTACGTGTATTTTGCTAAAATCTAGGTTCTAATTTTTCTTATCGCTTACCTGTGTAGGTAACAAAAGTAGCCTACCTCGAAATGTTAAAGGAATCTTTGAATAGGCTTTGACATCAAAATATAGGGGTACAATGACGTCACAAGTCACGTCAGCCACGGTCTTAGACCGTTTCGGACGGCATCATCAATCAACGGATAAACTTTCACAGTGCGGGTAAAGCCCTTAGGTTGACAGACAGGTTATACGTACCTACCACTGTGTATTTGTGGAATACAGTGGAAGTAAGACAGACTTTTGAAGTAAAAAATTCTTTAGGCACTTATAGTGATAGGGAAAAAGCACTGAACTCCCGTGACCGTCACATTTTGATATTATGAATCCGTAATTTTTTGAATACCACCATCTGATAGATAGGCCAGGGACATAGGTGAATTACTACTTTAGTTTTCACTTCTGACGTGCAGTTCTAAAACTGTTTTTTTTTTTTACTTTTCTTTTAGAATCTCGGATCAGACAAACAAGGTAGATATGGTAAGGTGGCGTAGCGGCTGCGGACGCATCTGGCTTAAATCAGATGGTTTATCTGGATGCGAGTTTCTGCCTTTAGTCGAAGCAAAGTAGTCAAACTTATAAAGGTATTGAAACTCTGAAAAAAAAACTACGGTACGTTTCATCACAGCTTTGAAGACCACAAAGTCAAGTAATTGTTTTCTTGTACTTTCAGACACTAAAAAATAAAATTATTTTTAGTAAGAACCTTATTTCTTATGGGCGATATAAAAACCAGATTTGTAATGGAAATTACATAGAATCTAACTAAAAACTATGCAAACACTACACAACCAATACATCCAAGAATCAACCTCGATTGTGAGAGTCTAATACCATGTTCAAGATACCCACTTTTGATTTTGGCTCATATGACCCCTTACTAATTTTTTCACTGATTAACTGGCCGTGTCTAAAACTATGAATACAAGGTTATTTTTAATTTTACCATCGTAAAAATACACTATTTTGAAATCTAAATACATATACTTACTTGATTGCCGTAACACATCAAACATAGGCTGGAGACCAAATGATACGACAAACTTTTTATTTATATTACACTAGCGACCTGCCCACCCGGCTTCGCACGGGTGTAATTTACGTGCGAAGCCGGGGCGGGTCGCTAGTTAAATATATATAAACCTTCCTTGAAAATTTATCTAACTGATGGTGAAAACCGCAAATCCGTTGCGTGGTTTAGGAGGAGTTAGCGGCCATACAGACATACAGAAAGACAGACAGACGCGGAAAGCGACTTCAATCTATCTTCAAACTATGTAGAGATGGGAATTACTGACGTAAGATTAAGTCGGCAGCTCCGACTATAGTTTCCCGTGTAATATAACTACAATGTGAGAAAACCACGTCAGTTTTCCATAATATAATACGACAAACAGTTTTTTATTATTACTTTTGTCTCAAAAATTGTATTTACGTACGTTTACACTCAAACTGAACGCCGGTTGGTGACTGACACATGACTGACACGTGGTGACCCGAGCCGCGTACTCCTCCCGCTTCTCTTGATATACTCTACGTGTAGTTAGCATGCATCGTTTGTCCTCTAGAGTGGGTGATGCAGGTAACCCCGCGTCTCAGAGGACCCCGCTCTGCCTTACTATGTCCAAATATCCATGATGGTTAGAGATTCAAACACAACACTTGATATATAAGATGGCTGACCCCGAGTGTAATTAAAATTTATAACCGAGAGTGTTCAGGTGACACGTTTAATTACGGATCCTAGGTTAGGTTCTAGAACAACAATCGTTAAACCATGTCAGGCATTCGAGTGGCTCACAATAAACATTCCGACTTCCGACACTAAGGTTGAGCTTGTGAACTACACTCAAGCAAGCAAGGAATAAATTAGTCAAATGTACGAGATACGTACCGAAGCTGATTGCTGGAACCACAGACTGGGTAAAGCTACTTGGTTGGAACTAAAGTCCTTACATCAGGGTATATACAAGCATCGAAGAAAGGTCTCAGATTCTAATGGAAGAAGTCGGCATTTCTATGTATGCTTGTATATTTATTACACGATAATTTATTGATCCGATCTTCACAAATTTTTGTAGGAAAGTAATTCATTCCAATAAAAAAAAAAAACGTTTTTGATCCAACTATTGCAGATATATAATATGGGTTACATTTCGGGGCGCACACTTAAAACAAATATGGCTAAAAATGGGTCCGTAGGGTCCGTATAAAAATACGTCGAAGCGGGTGCTGTCAGATTGTAAAGCGCACATGCTACCACTCGGCCACCGTCGCTCAAAACGCATCTACGATGCTTTAATTGAACTATATTTTTCAATAATTTTTCAGTTTTTACAGTCAAATTATGTGGACCAAACTTAGATTTTCTCTTTTAATATAAATGTAGGTCAGCCTTTTGGAAAAACTCAGAGTCACACAGCGGGCAATAGAGAGAGCTATGTTTGGAGTTTTTTTGTGTGAAAGAATCCGTATTGTGGATATTTGCCAAAGAAGCAGAGTTACCGACAAATAGCTATTAAAATTTACAAGTTGCAGTGGCAATGGGCAGGCCACATCACTCGGAGAACCAATAAGCGATAGGCAAGAAAAGTTCTTGAGTGGAGACCATGAACCGGAAGGCGCTACGCAGGTAGGCCTCCCACTATTACTAGGACGCAGATGGCATGCTGTCATTCAGTGTGGAGATCTAAAGGGGAGGCCTATGTTTAGCAGTAGACGTCTTCTGGCTGATGATGATGAAGATGATGTATGTGTAAACTAGTAACATAAGAATCTTTAATAGATAATTTAGTTGCTCCTCAGGGAAATGACATACAAATGCCTAACGCAATGCATCTATGTATATGCACACAAACCTGTGTGTAATCATAATGCGTGTGCATATACATAATGTATGCATAGTTTCCGGGCTGAGGTGTGAAAAATCGCCTCAAAATAACCCAGTTGTCGCCTGCTATAAAATATAGACTAATAACTCGCACACGGTACCTACATATTGCGGTGATTTTTCAGCTTTTGACAGTTTTGTTAGATAATAGAGTGTATAAATCTCGAATGAAAATACGAAAATAGCATGAATAGTGGAATGGTTTCGTTACAGCATGCAAACTTATTTGCTTTGTCGCTAACCTGGTTAATTTGGATATATGTAGTTATAAATGTAGTCTGTGCAAAACGAGAACCATCCCAGTACTGAGGGCGCGCGTTTGCTAATCCCCTCTTTTGCGTCGGGGTTAATAAGTATGATGGATGCTTACTATTTGTACAAATTATCTATAGGCATAATTTGTGCAAAAAGAGAAGCGTCATAGGTTGAGATTGCGCGTGTGGTAATAGGCATGATGACTAATATTTTTTTAATACTTCATAAAAAAGCTGATCATAAATAGAGCACATCCACGAAAACAAAATTAAAATTAGTTCAAAAATAAATAAGGTATAAGCATTTTAATTTCATGCTAGACAGAGAGCGCCCTATACTGAGCCGTGACGTCACGGCTCAGGTGCGCCATACAAATGCTATACTAACACACGCTTTGCGAGAACGGGATAGAGCACCCCCTCTCTATCCCCACCTAAAACTTTAAACACTCGTATCTCAGAGATTTATCAGCCAAATTAAATTATTTTTTCAGTATGTGTAATATATTTAGTTATATTAATCGCTAAGCCGGTTATTTGTAATAAATTAAATATTAGTCACCATGCCTATTGACTGTTTTTAGTTCACCGTTTTACCACGACGGTCTTTTTGTACACTCTAGTTAAGTCAACCTTTAGTCAACCTTTATTTAGTTGTGTTACTTGTTTTTTTATGTAGACGATATGCCTGATGTAATTAAACTGTTGCCTACATCTGTAACATTGAAGGTAGAGTCTGGCTAATGAAAGTAGAGACTGAAAAAGCGCGGCAAATTTAAAAATATCAGCATTGAAACCCCAAAAATTTGTATGAAATGCCTGGAATAATCTTACTTGATACTTGTAAGTTATTATTTTTTATTGTAACACAGTCAGAACAAAGTAATAGTTGCATTTCATAATAATTTTGGGGTAGCAATGCGGATTTTTTTTAATTTAGCGGGCGTCTTAAAGCTATCAAAGCTATCAAAATCCGTTGTCATGATTTTTTGTTCACAGCCAAATACCAAAATACCAAAAACTTAAAAACTTTAATTAAAACAAAATTACCTAATTCTGGTAAGTATTAACTTTAACCAGCAGGGGCAACATGACGTCACAAACCAAAGCCAAATACCAAAATGTCTACAAAAATCTGATAAACTTTTTAACAAAAATTAAATTACCAACTGTGGTAAGTATTAACCTATTCATCAGGGACAACATGACGTCACAAACGCCGAAACTCGAGGTTCATAATTAAGTAGGCATAGAAAAGGTAAGCGGAACCCGAGAAGGCCCAATGTGCCATTATTCGATGAGCGCCATCTTTCACGAAAGCTTTGAGTAATCTGCTGGCCCACTTTATAACTCGAGTGGTCGCTCACAAAATGCTAAGTTTTCTTTCTCCGCCACAATAAAGCTGATCGAGCTGATATTTTGTGAAGTAGATAAAGAAAAGGACCCTTAAGAAAAATTATTAAGTAACAGAATATTTAAGAAACAAAATTTGTGTGTTTTATAAGCAAATACATACTCGTATACGAGTATAATGGTGGATATCGGGTCTGCGCTTAAGGCAAAATAAGTTTCAAAATGTTTTTTGAGAGTTGGAATTTGAGCATGGCGATTTTTTATTATTAATAATAGGCTTGCGTTTAACCGCCATCTCGACTGATTTGATTGATTTTATAAGTTCTTTATTTGACATAAAATATTGACAAAGAAAAACGTACAAACCAGACAATCAAAAAAAAAAATTTACACCAATATTGTGTAAATTACTTTATCATGCTAGCATTGCTTCCGTTAGTCTTTTTAAAACCTAGGTTTAATTATAAAAACATTTAAAAATAAAGTAACATAATTATGACTAGGGTAACTGACAAGATAAATCAATTACGGTTAATGAACCTATCGCAAGCTGACTTTTGAGCCTGATGAAGAAGAAACCGATTCAATCGTGATTTGAAGACACCCAGATTGTAACTATCGGGGAACACAAAAGAAAGAAACATGGAAATAATTGAATGCGAACGTTGTACTAAGCCATATCTCCCTTGTTTGTCTAATCTGAGGCTTGCAACATATCGACCCGACCCATTCCAGCAGTTTGAGAAGTTAATGTTCGGCAAAATCCCTATCTAATGAGTTTACTGAGCTAATACTAAGTATTTGGTTGGGTTTTAACTATGTTGGGCTTTGTTAGAATTTCGAGGACCGGTCGCTTTTAAATTTTTGGGGATTTAGTTAGGAGTAAATTTCTATTTTATGCGATTAGTACCTATTTGGAACGATAGTGGCTGAGCGATAGCATGTGCGCATTACAATCTGACGGCACCCGATTTGATCCTCGGCCCTGCACGAATGACTTATTCATGACCGAAATAAATTATGCGCAGTTTCGACGCATCGCTTCAAAACGGTGTAGGAAAACAGCGTGAGGAAACCGGTATGTCCAAGATCCTCAAAAATTCAAAGACATATGATATTTACCGACATGTATTAGGGCCGATGTTATCTCTCAAAAAGAAGGCAGTCCCAGCAGTGGGAACATGATAGACTGATACTGAGAACTATCGAATTACCGTATTTTAGATATCCCTAGTAAAATTGTAACAAACCACCAAGGCATATAATTATATCACGGTCTTAACCATCTTACTTTACGACATAATTATACATTAACTAGCTGTTGCCCGCGGCTTCACTCGCGTTGTGTTGAAATCTATACTCTACTACCTCCCGTCTTTTTAGTTTCAGTCTCGCATCCGTCCTGTATTCCACTCTCCTCTTGTACCACCCTTTCCGGTCCAGTTCTGCATTCGCCCCTAAATCCACCCTACTCCCGTTCGGCTCTTTCCGCTCCAGGCCCGAATCCGTCCCGTAATCTACTCTTCTTCCATCCCATCCTTACTGCGCCAGTCCTGCATTTGTCCCATAATCTTCTCTAATACAGGCCCACCCTTTCCGACCCAACTCGGCATCCGTCCCGTAATCCACATTACTCCCTCTCCGCGTTTTTGCAATCCAGCCCCGCATCCGTTCTACAATCCAATCTACTTCAGTCCCACTCTTTCCGATCTAGTCCCGCAGTTACCAGTTATAACTTGGTAATGAACAGAAATTTGTCACTGACTCGCACTTGGCCATGATTTATTCCTTGTTGTTATACTTTAGAGGGTGTACTATAATTGTGCCAAGGTTGACGGCTGTACGTATTACCGTTATTACATTAAAACTAATACAAAAATACGTTTGTTGTATGGGGAACCCCTCTTGTTTTTACTTTTTGAGTTTACTATTATTACATTTCTTAGTTGAGTACATATTCTGTGAAAATATCAACTGGCTATCTATTATGGTTCGAAAAACCGCTCCACCCCAGGAAACCATTGTTGAAGGTAGTCTGGAAGAGGTCGCTCATAGCGATAAGGCCGTTTTTGTTCCCATATTTAATGTAATTTTCTTGTAATATCTTTTTTATGGTGTCGATAAAGAGTTATTTTATTGTATTACCTACTTATTACGTGCAGTATGAAGGCGCTGCGCGGATTATTATGGTCACGTTATTTTAATTTTACATTATCTCATAAACTGTGCGACTAAATCACAAACTTTAAACGGCAAACTTTATCTACATTAAGTACTTCTAATAATGAATTAATTTATTTTTGTAAAGATTCATTAGTTAGATTACAAAACTGCATCTAAACATGACCTTATAATTTTTATTTTTATTCTGAACACACTAACCGGTTATTATCGTTATTGTGGTTTTCTTATAATAGTTAGGTATATGCTATTGCGGACTTTTTTGTAAAACTATTTAAGTACTACATTTTTGTCAAACATTGTATTTACTTATCTCAAACCGTTAGGTCAGCGTACGCCGATAAAGAAGCCAATCAGATTATTTTTCTCCAGCATGTTTTACTAATACGGTTATTTAGTGTAGAATATTAACTTTTATCATTATAAAACATAGCCTATGGCACTCAGGAATAGTGTATCTTTCTATTAGTGAAAGAATTTTTAAAATCGGATCTGTAGTTTTGGAGTTAAAACAGAACAAACAAACTTACAAACTTACAAATTTACAAACTTTACCTCTTTATAATATTAGTGTAGATAGTGTAGATTATATAGAAAATGTATTTCTATAGTTATATCCCTAGTAAGATTGTTATAAACCACTATATGTTACGGTGTAGATATAGCTTTACTCCTAGGCATTTAATTATATTACAGTTTTAACCATCTTACTACGACGTTTACATTTGTTTCATAGGACATGCATTTCTATAGTTATATCACTAGTAAGATTGTTATAAACCACTTACGTACAACTATATGTTACGGTGTAGATATAACTATATTCCTAGGCACATAATTATATCACGGTTTTAACCATCTTACGACATATACATTTATTTCATAGGAAATTAATACATACATACATCAGCAGCCATTAAACGTCCACTGCTGGACAAAGGCCTCCCTCTTAAAGAGGGGTGTTGCCATAATCCCCACGCTTGGCAGGCGGCTTGGAGATCGCAGTAAGTTCACCGTGTACTAATAGGACGCTGCTGCCCATCCTCCGGTGATTCTGGTCGCAGTTTTAGGACATACCCGGGTCCAATTAATAAAGGAAATTAATATCTATAGTTATATCCTTAGTAAAATTGTTAAAAGCAACTTACGTACAACTATATGTTACGGTGTATAGCTATATCTCTAGGCACATAATTATATCACGGTTTTAACCATCTTACAACGACATATACATTTATTTCATAGGAAATTAATATCTATAGTTATATCCTTAATAAAATTGTTAAAAGCAACTTACGTACAACTATATGTTACGGTGTATAGCTATATCCCTAGACATATAATTATATCACGGTTTTAACCATCTTACTACGAAATATACATTTATTTCATAGAAAATGCATTTCAGTCTATGTTAAGGTAATCTTTTTATACGTAAATAGGTATAGTTAAAATTTACATTGTAAAATACCCAAGAGATTGTTGCCTTCAAGTTGTATTGTCTAACTTCAGATTAACAAACTCGCAAACAGAACGAAGTTTCTAATTAATAATTATGTTAAGATCTACTTCCTTCGAACTCAAAGAAAACCACGCAACTCAAGCAAAATCGTTTCGTAGAATACTATAATTTTTATTTAAGGATTTCTAGTAAAATGTGTATTTTTTTACTAATTTACTCGAAATAAAAAGTTATAAACGTTGATAGATTCGGGCCCACAGATCAGAAAAACAAGGGAGATTTGGTTAGGTCAGGCTAAACGCCTTTAGTCGAAATCACCCTGCAGACAACCTTGTCACCCGTTTTTAGGGTTCCGTACCCAAAAAGGGTAAAAACGGGACCCTATTATTAAGCCTACGATGTCTGTCTGTCAAACATATTAATAGCTTTATCTTTTGAACCATAATAGACAGACAGCTGTTGAAATTTTAAGTGATTATGTAATGTTACGGCGGACTGACAAAAAATTATAAAAAAGTCAAAAAGTAAAAACGAAAGGAGGGTTCCCATACAACAAACGTATTTTTTAAACGTATTTTTTTATTAGCTCTAATGTAAAAACGGTAATATGTACAAGCGTCAAATTTGCTATGATTATAGTACACACTAAAATATAACGACAAATAATAAATAATGGCCAAGTGCGAGTCAGTGACAAGTTCTGTTCATTACCAAGTTATAACTGGTAAGTTCTTTATTTAATTTTGTGGTGGTACGGAAACCTCAGTGTGCGAGCCCGGCTCGCACTTGGCAGGTTTTGTTTTTATTTTTTACTTCTTATTATCTTAGTTAAGCCGCCGTAACGTTACATATACTGTGAAAATTTCAACTGCCCGTCTGTGTCTATTACGGTTCGAAAGATACAGCCGTTAATAGGTAGGACAGACATACACACAGACAGACAGACATCCTAGGCTTAGTAATAGGGTTCCGTTTTTACCCTTTGGGTACGAAACTCCAAAAAGTGAGTAAAAGACGGAGACATTATTTTGAACACCACCCTTTGTTTTTTTCGTGGTCAATCCTATTACTTAGTGTTTTTTTTTGTAATGACCCCTCTAGTATTTAGTCCGATAATATATTATTTCAATAAAATTTCCTCCTGTGATTATTTTTTTGATTCCGAGTTTTAGATAAATTGAGCTTGTTCTGAAGTCCGCTTCAAAGCTCACCTTGACTAAATAGAAAAACACAAAGAAAGAAAACAAACAAGTGCCGAACAGGAAGTAAACAAGTATACCTAATACACGCATACCTACGGGAAAACTATTGTACGAATGTCAGTCACAAGAATTGGCAAGTAAATCACGCACCTATGCGTCAGCTCAGAACACGTGAGAAAAATAATATAACAATTTTAGTGGGCCACGCTGAAATCAGAGATATAATGGATATCTTCGATTTAGACCTGCGGCCTTATTATAGAAGTTTGATCGTGATCGAGATTGCATGCCGTCCCGTTTGCATCTATTTACTCGCACTACGCGCGTAAGTGAGATGGCACGCGATCGTGATCACGATCCGAATCATCCATAATAAGGCATCTGGGCCCCAATCCCCATTCTACTAAAGAAATTGTAATTGTTTCAATTTTATATTTTAAATAATTGCCTCAAAACTGACAGTTTTAATTGTTTTTTATACGACAAAAATACCACCACCTACTATTATTACTTAGTATTAAAAAAACTGTCAATTTTGAGCCAATAATAAAAAATATGAAATTGAAACCATTACAATTTAAAAACAATTTATTTAGTAGAATCGGGGCCCAGACATCGTGCTACAATTATAATAACCAAGGCAAAGTAAGTCAGTAGTCAAAGTAAAGGTTGATCTGTGGGTTGATTAAAAATCATTGGCAACACTTGTCAATAATTTCATAACATTTTATAGACATCCGTAAATTAGTCTACCCACAGAAAAGAGAAGTTAATAGAACGGAAATCTGACGCAAGGCATTATGAGTGAAACTTGATTGAACATTATTATTTAGATCAACGCGTCGAGCTCCGCATCCAAAGAACTTGGACCTTGCCTTTTTGGGTTTGGTCTCAAAGTTCTTTGTCCGCATCACAGTTCCTAACTGATTTCGTATGACTGACGTTTCGTTTATATGGGTGCAACTAGGTGCAACTAGCTACAACAAATTTCTTACAAAAACGCCTTGACAGCCGTTCTACTTTAAACAAAAAAAAACTTTTCTGTGTGTCTACCTGTGACCATGGTAACTGCAAAATTTTCAAAACGTAATTAAGTAAATAGAATAAGAAGTAGTAAGTTAGTTATGCATCCTTTCTCTCTGCTGTTTTAGATTAAGAAACGGTTTACTCAGCTATAAGCTAAGATCATAATGCATTTCTCAGTAATGCTCAGTGAGACCTCTAAGACAATGTAGATGTAGGTACACCTGAGATAGCATTGAGCGTTTTATTTCGATTTTGATTCATTAATATTAAAGCATTCAATTCGGCAACATGTGCTTTTAATGGCTCCAAATCGGCAATATGTAGTTTTAGTTTAGTTATATAGAAGAAGAAAAAAACATTCCAAGTGCATCCAAAGTTTTACTATGTAGGTAGTAGATAAAAGAAAGTATTTAAAGTAAATAATACGAAACCGCATACGCAATTAAACTCTTTTTTTATCATTTCCACTCAAAAATCGCATTCAATTCGTTAATAACAGGGAATAAAACTCTCTTAGTCACTGAGTGAATAAAAACATTAATTTGAGCTTGAAACAAGCACGAATTATGCGAATTATGTATATAAAAATAATAGAACGTGCTTAACGCTTGGCCTACCGCTTGCCTGAATGAAGCTATCCCATTATGCAATCAAATTTAATTTAAAAAAAACTACTATATATACTATATATATATATATACCTACTACTATTTCTTTTCTCAAAAAGAAGAGTAAGTTCATAACTCGTAAAAAAACTCGATCCATGTAACCCTCGCCAATTTTTTTCAATTCCTTTTTTTTTCAATAGTTAGATAGCCCGTAGGTCCAGTTGGTAGTGAACCTACCTTCTAAGCTTGGGGGCGTGGGTTCGATACCCATCTAGGACAAACATTTGTCTGATGAACATTTGTATTTGTTCTATATCTGGTTGTTAATATCTATTTAAGTATGTATTTAAACCTATGTATATATGTATATCAGTCTCTGGCAGCCATATTACAAGCTTTGCTTAGTTTAGGGTCAGGTGACTGTGTGTGCAAAAATGTCCCGAATATATTGAATAGTTGTATAATCTACTAATTTTCTTTCCTACAAATCATGGTGTTAGATAATGAATAGCTTCAACTCTACTATTCAAATAAATAATTAACTGGAATTTTATTTACACGAAACATATTCAAAACACAGTATTTAAAAACTAAAACTATACCTAATTATTATATACAAATTAAAATAATTAACTTAGGTATGTGTATGCTAAAAACACTGGTTAAAAACCAATTCTCGAATAGCTCGGTGACATTGAATTGTAAAATGTTGGTAAACTGTCACAGAAGTGTAAGTTGGACCGACAAAACTTTTTGTTCATAATTCGTACTTACAAAGAACTGAGGAGAAAGTTCCGCAAGAGTACCAACTTTTTTAGGAACTGGGAAACATTTAGCTTTTCATAAGCCCGGTGAAGAAACGACACAAAATAACACAAAGTAGGTAATATTTTTTTGGCAGAAATGGAATGATTTGCCGTTGGTTGGTTTAGAAATCTTTTTGACGTTTTCTTAAATAAATGTATTTAGGTTTTTTCAAGGACGTTGTTCCCTTTAGGGTATAAATATAAGATCCTTGGGTTTTTATTTTAGTTTAGTGTGCCAAGTTTGTTTTATTACCTGAGGTAATGGGAACAATACTAACAATGGACCATTTCATAACAATAATAAACCTATTAGATTAAATAATTTCTTATAAATGTCATTTTTGAAAAGGCTGTGACCGTCATGTGATTATGCCAGCTCCGTTTTTTCAACAATATGATACCGTCAGATCAAAAAGGGCTGGAAATTTTACGCTGCACTAGTATGTCAGACCATGGCTTGGATGGCCCGCTCTGCTTCACACGTGGATGCAGCCAGGTTGCTTTTAAACTTGCTATCATCTCAGGAGTTTGGCGTACTAGTTCAATGTTCACACTTGACCATCATCTTCATCGGCCGGAAGATATCCTATGCTGAACATAGGTCTCTTCCTTAGAACTCCACACTAAACGACAGTTTGCTATCTGCATCCTTCGGGTGCCACTGAAGAGCCTTTCTGTCTCATCAGTTTTTGGTCAATCGAGTGATGTGGCTTGCCCATTGCCACTTTAACTTGCAAATTTTAATAAGTGTATACAAGGTAAGGGGAATCAAAGTTACGAAACCGTTTACAGAACACGTTAAATTTACAATCAATATTATAATCATGGGCCGATACAGGGTTACGCGGAAAGGGTATACTGAGTCGAAAGAGGCCCGATAAACTCATCATTATAAAAAAAAAATGCCAACCATGAAATTAAAATATGCTCGTCATTTTGTGAATGACCGTTTTGAACAGCAGATAACTTTTTTCGCTATTTCAGGGTTGGTCCATAGTGTAAGTTGTTCATAATGCTGGGTATCATCACAGAATACATATTAGTTGATGTTATGGACCCCTTCCAGTTTATTTTTACGTAACGTAAAAGGGAGGGAGGAAAATCTATTTAAAAGAGATGATGATAGTAGCGTCTGAGATACATATTCTGCCTTTTCACGATTACCAACACAATACATTTCAGCAATAACAGTAAAGTTGTAACCGATTGGTTAAATTTCGTACAGATTCTGAAGATAAACAAATAACACTCTTTGTCCTGGAAAAATGCGGTAACCTACGGGAGGCTGCTAATAAAGGGTGTGTTCCAAATCACGCTAACCGTGCCAAAGACAGCTATGCCAACAGCGCCTATAAAAACCAACTCTGCAAAAAGATAGTTGGCTTGATTTGGAATACGCCTAAAATAAATAAACATTTAAAAGGATGAGGTATGTTATAAGGAACCCTACTTCATTTATAATTAAGACTGTTTATTTTTATAAAAACTAATTTGCAGACTATGTCACTAGGGGATACTAATAACCATTATACCAAACTAATTCCCTCAGCAATAGTGACACCGAAAATTGCTCTATAGGATTACGAAACAAAACGAACCCATAAATAACACGAAATGCACTAGGGCGACAACAATAGCCAATATTAATACAGGGTTGGGTGATGACAGTGCGCATTATAATCCAGAAGCGTAAGTCTAACATCTAACACTTTAAGGTTTTTATTGTGCATAACATTGAAAACATCTATGTATATTATAATCGCAAAGAATAGAAAAGAACAGTAGATTGTTTACCAAGGGATGAAATTGATTGATGAGAAACTGACTCGTATGCCGTGATGGCAAACGACTTGATGCTGTTTTATGCCGTCATCTTTCACATAATTATGCCAGGCGTCTTGTGACTAGGGTTGCCACCCGTACTTTATAATAAAGTATTGTACTCTATTTTGGCCAAACGTACTTTATACATTATGAGAGCAGTAAAGTACGTAAAAATACTTTATTTTTACTTGTGAAGATTTTTTTTAAATGGACTTCTATTTTTTACGTGTAACAGAACGGACTGCTTTGGAGAAGGTAACCAAAAACGTCAATGTCAATATAATGTCATGTCAACTTGTCATTATTGAAATATGTATGAAAGAGAAATAGGTTGGTAAATAAATAGTACTTTATTTTCAGATGTTGTACTTTTTTTTTAGCCTAAAAAAATAAATATTCTCTATTTGCTTAAAAAAAGGTGGCAATCCTACTTATGACGGCCAACTTTGTCAAAGCAATAGAAATATGATAAGCTGTTAATGCTTATCATATTCCCATTGCTGAGACAAGAGACTTTTCTCAGAGAGAGAGAGAGAGAGAGAGAGAGGTTGGGCCCTAATCCACCATGCTGTATCTTTCAAACCGTAATAGAAGGCCAGTTGAAATTTTCACAGAATATATAAATAATTTTACGGCTCATTAACTAATAAATAATAATAAAGTCAAAAACTAAAACCGACTCGGGTTCCCCATATAACAAACGTATTTTTTTACGTGTTTTTGTAATTGCTCTAATGTAAAAAGAGGCGTCAAACTTGGCATGATTATGTGTAGTACACACTCTAAACCAACTCTTTTAACTCTCTCAACAAATAATAAATAATGGCCAAGTGCGGGTCGGTGATACATTTCTGTTCATTAACAAGTTATAACTGGTAATTGACGACCTTATCATTTCTTTCACCGAGTCGAAAATGAATATTTTACAAATTTTGAAATCGGTTTCTTTAATTGATAAATATTGTATTTTGTGGTGGTACAGAACCTTCAAAACTTGAGCTCGACTCGCTTGGCTTGTTCAGCCAGTTAATTTATCTTAATTTTTTTTGAAAATGTTCGCATGAGATAGATCTTGCCGTTGAGCGCTGCCTTAACATCCCCCACCCTATACAAAAACAACACAACGATGGTAATGTAGAGTACATAGATAGAGGCATTATGCCCGAGGCGTCCAGGGAATGACATAATCAAATTGTCCCCGGCACAGATGCGATGCACCTCAGCGGGCGGCTGGTAACAATACGCACGGATGCCCATGATAATAGGCTGAACGCATTGTACTGGCTTTATGCAGTAACCTAACTTAATTAGCACGCGTTTAAGTTAGTATAAGCTGAGCAAGTCTAGTATAAAAAAAAATAAAAGAGGGCATAAATCCCATAGATAACCCGTTGGTCCAGTTGGTAGTGAATCTGCCTTCTGCGCTTGGGGGCGTGGTTTCGATTCCATAAATGTTTGTCCTAGGTGGGAACCTAGGACAAACATTTATGTAATGAACGTTTGTGTTTGTTCTATATCTGGTTGTTAATATCTATTTAAGTATGTATTTAAACCTATATATTCATGTATATCAGTCTGTGGCAGCCATATTACAAGCTTTGCTTAGTTTGGGATCAGGTGACCGTGTGTGAAAAAATGTCCCGAATATTTATTTATTTATTATTTATTTATATAACACGTAAAAAAAAACTGGACAAGTACGAGTAGTTCAGTTGGACGGAACCCTCAGAGTGCGAGACCAAACAAAAACAACAAAGCAATTGAAATATTGAAACACAAACTTAACTTTGTAGTATAATATTAGTGTTTGTAAATATAATAATTCAAAAAGTTTGGAGGTAAAAAAGTTAAATGGTATATACTTACTAACAAATCTAACGATAGGCTAAGAGAAAAACGTGTCTAAAAACTATATCATAACCGTATAATACTATATCGTACTGTACTTACCAATCATACTAAATACTAGCTTTTTTTCGTAGTGGAAATTTTATGTAGATTTATACTAATGTAACTTAAAATGTTCTCATTTACGAAGTACTAAATAAAATTGATTAACAAACACTTGGATGTTTGGTGTTGTAGGTCAAAATAATTTATGAAAAAATGTGTCTTAGTTAGCAATATTTTATAAACTAGCAATATATATTATCTTATGTCGTTATAAAATAAAACAAAATATAAACGCATGGATGACTTTAACAGTTAGTGTATTTTTAACACAATAATTAAATTTATTTGGGTTTTTAATTTATAAAACACTGTTTTAAACTATCACGGTTGTTCACTAAAGTTATATGATTATTAACGGGATATTTACCGTTTAAAAAAAAACTTTTTGAAAATAAAAACTTCTTTGCTTAAAAGTTCTAAACAATAATATCACATTTATGTCAGGGTCAGCAGAAAAAAAAACAGGTGCCTTTTCTATGTACGGGAGCTCCCAATATATTTTTTTCACTTCAATATTCGGTGTTGGGTCTACATTCACACATTTTTCTATTCTTCTGTTATGTTGTAAATTCAAAATTTCAGGTCTGTCACTTATTCTTAGGAGCCAGAGACCTTTGACATACACGGACAGACGGATGGACGGTGAAGTAACAGAAATATGGCTTCTGGCCTTTGAGAATGAACTACAGAATACAGATACAGCCGTTTGCCCTAAAAAATATTGACTTGATTTACTGCCACTACTGTAGTGATTATAGTCTCGATACAGGGGCACCGAGGGAGCGAGGGTGATTTATTACATGTTAAACGGATTGGCTGTTGAACTCCAGATTCGCTATATCAATGCTCTAATGGCGCCCCCTGTGCCTGATGTGCAATCTATATGCGAATTATGATGTCATCCGATAAATGAACCTTTATAACAAAAATTTCAAGTAGGTACTGAGTATAACACTGTTTTAAACTATTGCGGTTGTTCACTAAACAACCACGGTACGTGGTAACGTACCACGGTAAATATCCAGTAAATAATTATATAACTTTGGTAGGTACTGAGTATGTCTTTTTTAGAGATAATATGTACGTATGTTCAGTTGTTTAGCCTTAATTTATGTTTCAATGAACAACTTTCGCGATTTAAACAAGAACATGCGATTCAGATTTAATTTCGTTCAATATCATAAATGGTTACGGATATTTAATGGAACTTAAAAAACAGAAAATTAATGAAAACATAAAATATAAACAACTAAAAACTACATATAAATATCTGGGACATTTTTGCACACACGGTCATCTGACCCCAAACTAAGCAAAGCTTGTAATATGGCTGCCAGAAACTGATATACGTACATATATATTTTTAAATACATACTTAAATAGATATTAACACCCAGACATAGAACAAACACAAATGTTCATCACACAAATGTTTGTCCTAGATGGGAATCGAACCCACGCCCCCAAGCACAGAAGATAGGTTCACTATATACCAACTGAGCCACCGGGGCAGTCATATCATATCGGGGCATATCATAAATTGTTCTAATGTGACAGTTTCAATCTGGTAAGTTACAGAATACAATTACAGAATTCGGGTATAAAAAAAACATATCAGTACAAGTACAGAAGATTTACTCGGCAAATCATTTAAATAAGTAAAGACTCTTACAACGCTAACTACTCGTCTATCTTGTCTATCAGCAGGCACGGCAGTGTACAACACTAGACAAAACTGTGTTCTGCTCTGTTCCCGCAACGAGCCTACATGTAGCGTCATAGCTAAAGTTAGGAGTGCGCCAGGCCTGTTATAGTGCTATCAGACGCACGAACGCGGCTGATGGACCGCCGTCCAACTAACGGGAGAGAAAGAGTGAGAATTTCATATTTCCCTCTCTTTCTCTCCCATTGGTCAGACGGCGGTTGAGGTCAGCCGCGTTCGAGCGTCTGTTAGCACTATAATACGGCGTTATGTCAGTTATGTGGTAAATTTACTACTAACAGTAAATTTATATAACTCTGTAAGTAATCTGTGAGTAGTGCTGCGGACTGTATTTATTTTCACTCGCAATTCTAGTTTGGACCTGTTGACGATATTAATGGGGCCAAAGCCAACACAGAGATGCCTTTTTGTGTATAAAAATAAATTAAGTTATGTGGATTTGTACGATGTTGGAAAATTTGGTTACTGATGCTACGGGGTGATAAATCTGGGCTATTGAGGTGAATGACTTGTGGATAGGAGAATGCTGTAAGCTGTATTATAATTATTTTTTAATCTATTGACCTTTAATAATACGGTTGTTTCCTATTCCTTAATTGATAAAAATAATAATATCAAATTATGAAACTATCGTGATTCCAAATTTCGGAGTTAAATAGGTAGTAGTATAGATAGGTAAAAGACCATTCAGTTTTAGTAAGCGTCACTAATGGTAAACCTTTTTAATAATGAAAAAAAAAACTCACGAAACATAAGCCGTCTTTGTTTATACATCCACATATCAGTTTGCTAGCTCTGATTTTTCTGAGGGCGGATCTGCCCACATACAAAGTGAGCGGACAGAGAGCAGTACCCACTCTTTGTTCCGGACGTATGGGATCACTAAGAGGGCCGTTATCCAAAACGTACTGTTGTTGGTTTGCGACAATGAGGCCATATATCAGCCGGCGGGCCATAGCCGCTGTAATGAACGCACGCGATCGCCGCTAACGGCAGACAGATGAACCCACCACATCACTAATGCCCTCATCAACATAATGCCCATGTTTTGCTGTAATTGTCCTCTTTACAAAGGGTATTGTTTCACGCGGAATGGCGTCTTATGAAGTGTTTTGAGATAAGGAAGTTTGCTTAGAGTTGGAATTATGCGAAATTGTGAGAAACAGGTCAGGGTCTGTTTATGTAGGGTCGTCAGAATAAAGTTTCTCGTAATTCAAAATGGAATAAGTTAGTTTACTGACGTAAGTTTAAGTAGCAGTGATCAACAATCTATATGCAATCCAACTGTTTTTAAAACGCTCTTATTAGCTTATCTTTATCATCATCATCATGTTCCCACTGTTAAGACACACTCCTTCTCTAAGAGAGAGAGAGAGAGAGAGAGAGAGAGAGAGTGAGGATGGGCTCTATTCCACTATGCTGGCCTAATAGTTTTGCTTAGTTTTAGCTGTTTGGTTTCCGAATAGTGTGTGCTTTTATTATAGTAACTTTTAAAACTATCCTACAGCAAAATATCTAGCTGTAAATAGGAACCTCATAATAGCCTTTTAGAAGCAATTTCCTCGCATCTTCCAAAACACCCCAAACATTCGTATAAAAACGGTCCCGAAATAGCCACTTGCAACAACAACGACAACAATAGAGTGCAGGGGAGTTAATGGCTGCACATGCACAATGCACATGTTTGCACTCGTTTCAATAGAGACGTGCCATGAACAACTGCGGTATCGATAAATAACCCCTTACACTTATAGCTCCCTACCACAGACCTATATCTAAGTAAACTTCACAAGCGTTCCAAACTGTATGAAAAACTAAACGTGTCATTCTTACCCAAAAGTGAAAAGAAATATCTTTGCTCTGTTGGCCAACTCTATTTGCGGTAAAGCAACAACCGTGAGAGAACAACCGTTTAGGGAACAACCGTGATAGTTTAGTAATCTATTTGCGGTATTCTTACAACGCAGTATTGCCTACCATTACACAATTATTGTAAACTAGCTGACTAGTTTCACCCGCGTAGTGATGAAAAATGGTGATAATGATGATGAAAAGTAGCCTATGTCACTTTCTGGCTCTTGAACTATACCCATGCAAAAAATCAGGTCGATCCGTTGTTCCGTTGCAGCTTGAAAGAGGAACAACCATCCATACATCGATACATACAAACTTTCGCGTTTATAATATTAGTAGGATTAACGCATTTATTGCACAATTATCCATTTTCGTTTCAAACTGATACGTGTTGTCACGGCACCGATTGCGCAGACTGATTTTAGCCGGACTCAATTATGACGATAAATCATAATTATATTGGACATATGACATGCAAGGTAGGTCAACTTATGACACATCATCAGCCATTAAATGTCCACTGCTGAACAAGGCCTCCCTCTTAGAGAGGGGTGTTGCCATAATCCCCACGCTTGGCAGGCGGCTTGGAGATCGCAGTACGTTCACCGTGTACTAACAGGATGCTGCTGCCCATCCTCCGGTGGTTCTGGTCGCAGTTTTAGGACATACCCGGGTCCAACTTATGACATCTACTTGGATAGATAGGTCTGTGCACCTTACCATAGGTTTGCCCTGCATGTTTGCCTTACATAGGGTTACCCTATGCATGGGAAGCCATCTAATACGCACAAAGAGCACAGACCCAGAGCAGGGGGCGTACCACTATCTCAAAAGTATTCTTATATTAATATTATATTGAGTTCAGTCTCGCTATCGCGGTTAATGAGAGACGATGATAGAATTTAATGTAACAATAAAATGAGAATGTTTTTGAGGGAATCCAGATCTCCAGAATCCAGATCCAGATCTTTAAATTCATAATTGAAATATCTGCCCAGCCTGGAATTAAACTCAAAATCTACTGACTAGAAAGCTGCTCTACCAACTAATAATTTTGAATTAACTTTTTTAAATGTTTTAATTTACTTTGAATTTTTATGATTGATAGTAGAAAATATTGACATTCCTACTCTAACCTACCTACAAATTAATTTTATTGTTGTTGTATACTGATTCGTTATTCTTATTGTAATTTTTTATTGAATGACTCGTTACACGCCTTGGCGTAGCTGTAAGTGTGACGAGTATTTGTCTATAAATAAATAAATAATAAAACACTGTTTTAAACTATCACGGTTGTTCACTAAAGTTATATGATTAAGTTGCTTGGTTGTTGTTGTTTTGAGTTATTGATTTAATTTTTTTGTTTGAAGACTAAGAAAGAGGGTAGATCGTTATGTCTGCACCTAACTTTTTAACTGTTCGACCAACCACCCGCATTCTTCAGTCTACCCGTGAACATGGTGCATGTAACTGCGCCGAAATATCGGGAGCTCATTCCACAACCTTACGACGGTAAATATTGCGTAAATAATCATATAACTTTAAATAAATAATAATTATTATGTAGATGCTAGTAGATAAATATTGGAATCATAAAACAAAGCTAATCGCCTGGCATTCTCTTAGTCACGCTGAGTGCAGTGTTGCGGGTGGACGTCATTTCTCTAGGGTCATTACAAGTACACCGTTTTAGTACAATGAAGTTGGCATATAATGCGTCTATACCTGGTTGCCTGGAAGAGATCGCTTTTAGCGATAAGACGGCCAGTTGTTGCACTAGTTTTTAATAGTTTTTTGTCCTCTGTATCAAATTTATGGGCGTGAACAATAAAGAGTTAATTACCCAATCAATCTAAAAAAAAAAAAAACTTCACACCTTAAACTGTGTATGAGCAGTCCGACTGTTTTTGAGTAATGAGTATACGTATTTATTTTTGGCTGGTATTTTTTTATTTATTTTATAAAGGCACTTGGCAGGAAAGTAAAATATAAAAAATGTTTTAGCAACTAACACATTCAAATAGTACTTATACAAGTTTTTCGAGACCCCTTCTAGTATATTGATGCAACAAACAACAATGGAAACATAAAATTATAACTATCTCGCAGAACATTATTACCTTGCAGTTCAGAAATCCATAAAATTACAGGAAAAACCTTGTATCTAACATAATTTCAAACCAAACAAGGACTTTTTGCCAATGACGTTTTCAACTAAATCGATGCTTTTTACGGTTATGAGAAACAATTGAAATTCAAAATTCTATTTTACTCTAGAATCTGAAGCCACGTAAACTTTGCTGAGCTAAATGAAATGTAACACAATGTACAATAGCTTTGATAGTTTCACGAATGGGGCACGTGTATTTGCAGTTCACGCTAGAGATGCAGATAATAATTTATTTTGTCGATAAATCAAGGAGTGTAATTTTTAGCATAACACTGATCTATCGCACGTAATGTAACAAAATGACATGTATAAATTAAACACAAATTACATAAAATCGGACTTAATTAAACTACTTATAAAAGTGGTTTCATTATAGTAATAAGATTAGGATGGAGGTCCTGATATTTCGGCGCAGTAGCATGCAACATGTTCACGGGAAGACTGAAGTATGCGGGTTGGTCGCAAAGTTCATAGTTAGGTGCAGACAAAACGATCTCCTCTCTTTCTTAGTTTTTTGCTACGGTTATCACTGGAACTCGAATCTAAGTGCCTACAAAACACACTCACTGTATCACTGCATATGATATAACTGTACTGAACAACCGTGATAGTTTTAAACAGTGTTTTGGTCATATTATTTTGATGTGTTTGGGGTCCAGACATTAGGCCCTTGGGAGCGGGACTCACCTCATTTTCAAAAATCTTTCAGAGCGTTAGGGTAAAGCAACATGTGGCCAAAAAAATTGTGTCCTTCTGGCTCAATGCATTACGCATTGCCGTTCAGTATGGTCACTTTTGTCTTTGATAAGGTAATGCCGTCAGCATGTTGGGTACGCTGCCAACTACGGTACGGTACGGTTTGAGCATTCGGATTGTCTTTTGACAATCTTTTATTTTGTAGAAGCGCCAGTTGATTTGGCAATATCAATAGTTTTGTTCAAGCATCCACTAATTGTCCAGCAGTGGCCGCCCTATGGCTGAAATGATGATGCTTCACTAATTAAAGTCGGTTCCAAATAGTTTTTTTTAATTTAGAATCAACACTTAGTTAATTCCAAATAAATAATTGTATTATTTAGAATCAAGTTTATAGTTTCAATTTCTCATACATCTTCACATAGACGCACTGGTACGCGTTTTACGCGATATCCGCTCTGAATAAGCAGTCATTCCATTCTGTTCCACTCTCCACACATCTTAATAGCTTTCGTCAAAATAAACACAAAATTGACAAAGTATGTACAACATTGTCAAAATACAGAACGTACGAGAACGATTAAACGAATTACGATTGAACAAATAAGATCTTAAGAGTGTTTGAAACAAAGGCGAAATTAATATAAACTCAGTGTGTAGAAACGTCCATTTGTGTTTGTAATGTGAACGGGCCTAAATTTAAACTTATAACATCTTTAATCAATTATTTATCAAAAACAGTCTATGTTTTTAATATAGAAACCGCGCATTTATATCGCCGCGGGAAAATAACGTAACTCAGTTACACTGAAACTCAATCCTCAGTAGGTTGCAAGGTAATCAACAAAGCAAACCCACGAAGTGCAAACATCGACATTCTCGTCAGCATCACTAGTAATACTCCGGAGGCTGAACGACCCCGAGGGAGACGTGAAATGTGCAAACAATTAGAAGGAGCGCTTTTTTGTGCCCTCTCCCGGCCCCACAATGGCACTCTATGTCAACGACAGTTCGCCTCTATTTAAACACTCCGCAGATCCAATCTACCTCTCAACACATCTGTTACTTTCACACCAATAAATTACTCTCTAATATCAGAGGAAAAATCACATATTTCTCCAAACAATATTTTAACAGGCTCAACACAAATAAAGGGTGACGGTGAAGCACGTAAATCTATTCCAGAGATTCTTTTGATAAGGCGCCTTTGTAAACGTCGAAGTACAACCTGAAGCTCCATTTTTCTCCTAAATACATAAGCACTGGCAATCGGAAAACTCGGGCGGGATCCACTCCCTGCGTGAACCTATTCGATCTCATGCATTTAAATTCAGAATTAGTGAAAAGCCTCGCCGCAGACCGACTTTTTGCCGAAGGTAAGCAAACGATTCCTCGGATTTCTCTCTAATGCCGTTTTCATTGAAAACGTGATTGATTTAATGGTCTTTTGTATACGATAAGAAAACATTTTTAAGGTGGAAGTCGTTTTAATAAACGCGAAACCCCCGGATAAGGTATCGCATTGTGCGGTCGGTGTTTGGAGTTGTTTTTAATTTCGTTTTTTTTCGGCGGACTCAAGTAACAATCAACGCGCCTTTCCGGTTCACAA
Source organism: Agriopis marginaria (assembly GCA_932305915.1). Lineage (NCBI taxonomy): Eukaryota > Metazoa > Arthropoda > Insecta > Lepidoptera > Geometridae > Agriopis > Agriopis marginaria. The sequence continues at coordinate 11,643,883 of OW029930.1, forward strand.
AGGGCTCGAGGTGACAACATAAATAATCTATCCGAAGACAACTCGTCCCATTCTCTGGCAGGCAGAAAAATGTATCTGGGACATAAAAGGATGGTGGGAGCTCGGTTCGTTACGTTTTGTCGCTCCCTGGGGTGCTGCTCGCGCCATGCGGCTAGTCTGCTTGCTCCTACATGAATGTTTTATGTTTGCGTCACAATTCAGATTTGTTCACTGCTCCAGCCGGTTTACGGCCGGCTGTTGTCCCGCGTTGGCCAATAAAGGGGTGTGTTTATTGTTTTTCAGATTCGACGTTCAAGGTTTGGATGATAGTTACGATCCCAAATTGTTCTATGTCACTATGCCGCTCCACTTTATGTCATGGCCTTTACTATAATCGTGCTCCTTGACTTTTATACTTTGGTGACTGGTTTAGTTTCATTAGAGGTGACACGTCTGCTTTATAAAAAAGAGATCTTGAATTCGATTTCTGGCCAAGATTGATCAGATGGCCTCAACAGCTTGGCAAAAGCAGAGGGCGTTGAGCCTAACTTGCTTTTGAGCGACTAACTAAAGAGCACCTCGAAAGTACATACCTGGATTGGGCCGTTGCCAGGAGTGGGGAATCAGAAATGCCCTGGCACCTTAGAAGACGTGTACCCTGGGACTCTATAGCAGGTTGCGTCTAGGTATTGGTTGCCCGTGTCTTTGTGTATCTTCTATAGCAACCCCAACACAGGGAATCCTAGTGAGGAGTCATTAGTATGATGCCCTGTATTTATATTATAAGAGGTTTTACGAAGCTTTAAATTATCTTCAGACGTGCTGCGAGAGACCTCGAGTAATATGTTAACAATAGCGCAACTAATTAGTTTGCCGAGCAAATTTAATTAGATATCACGTCTTTTAATTAGTTGAGGTAAAGCCAATTAATTAAGCGATACAATGTAAGGTTTTAGCGCAGGTTAATGACGGGTCACCTTAGTTATTATTCCTTGTACTTATAGGAATGACCTGGCTTACGTAGGACTTCAATAGTTAATCCCAACTTAGATTAAATTAGCTCTAGACTAGTTACAGCAACTAAACGATAAATATAAAACTACCCTCTAATGCAGAAACTCTCGAAAAGATAATCTGAAAAAAAAATTGTCTGTCAACTACACAAACACGCTTATCAACGACAAGTTTCTCGTTGATGAGGCTTGTAAACGCGTGAAATATTTTTTGTATAACTGTCATACGTATTTCAATGTCTTAATTTTTCTCTATACCGCTAAACCACTATGATGATTATGAACCGTCGTTATGAAAAACATGAATAACGTTTTTGATACACTATTATTGGTTTTTGCTCAGAAAAAATACTAATAGTAGGTACAGAGAAATTGGCAAATCAGATGCAACGTGATCGTATCATAGTAAAAAATTTGTTTATATCTATACTAATATTATAAAGAGGAAAGATTTGATTGTTTGTTTGTTTGTTTGCTTGCATTGAATAGGCTCCGAAACTACTGAACCGATTTGAAAAATTCTTTCACTGCCGGGAAGCTACACTATCTCCGGGTGACATAGGCTATAATCTGTACCCGTGCGAAGCTGGGGTGGACCGCTAGTAACTAATGAGAACACATCTAATAGAAAACATGTTAGAAAATACGGTAAGAAAAACAATAGGTAATTGATTGTAATAACCGCTCGTATATCAAAGGAGGCGCCCCATGTAGCAGAAATATCGAGGATCTGAAACTCATTGAGGAAAACAAAAGCGTGGTCTCATTATGATATTTATATATTATTGTCTATTATGTGTGTTGGAAATTGGACTATGATAGAATTTATGTAAGTATTCATAGCAGTTAGAATGTTAGTAACAAATAGTTACTAATGAAAAATTAAAATTTCGATGATAGGTCATGATGTAACTTGGAATGAATTTAAACACTTATGAGGCGAATCACAAAATCCATAGTTAAATTTTAGGTATTTGGATTTTAGAGCAAAAAACGAAATAGTGAAGCCGTAATTTTCAAGAGAATATAAACCGTAATTTAACGTTTTAACGTTTATGTCAGTTATTTAAAGAAATCCACTCTCAACATTTTTTTATAAAGTTTTACAAAAAACAACTTTTGAAAATTGGAGGTAAGAAGTTGAAATTATGTAAGTATTTTTTATTTGAAGCCGTTACTTTCATAAAAAAAATACAGATTTATTTATTATTACAGAAATTTAATTTTCTATAGATCTTTATATTTAATAGAATCAGAACGACAAAAAGCCAGTTTTCGTAGCTTTTTTCATCTAAAAATATGAGAAAGCCCTAACAGATTTTATCGCGTGTATAATTCCTGAGTTTCACAGGCCACTGTCTAGGTATGTTAGTGGGAGTTTTGCATTTCAATGCATAATAATAATACTAAGAGTGGTTAAAAGCTCATCCACGTATTATATCATACTAGCGACCCGCCCGCCTGGCTTCGCACGGGTGTAATTTACGTGCGAAGCCGGGGCGGGTCGCTAGTTATATATATGAACCTTCCGTGAAAATGTATCTATCTGATGGTGAAAACCGCATCAACATCTCTTGCGTGGTTTAGGAGGAGTTAGCGGCCATACAGACAAGACTCGGAAAGCGACTTTAATTTATACTATGTAGAGATATCTGTGGAAACCGAACACTGCGTTTACGCGATGTTTTTTAACTCACTCCCCCTACCCGATCGTTTGGCATTTCCGAGTAACTATAACATGGGGTTCTTCAAAAAGGCTGGCAATAACAAAGAGAAAAAAAAACATTTATTTTCTGTGCTGGCAATAGTCTTTAAAGGTCGGTAACCGTATCATGATGCCCTTGGTGTTACAGGTATCTATAGGCTGAAATAAGAGCAGTGCCATCTAGATGACGCTAGATGGCGCTGCTCTTATTTCATACAAATCGTAGTACGTAATTAAAAAACTAGCATTATGTACTCAGAACGAAAACTCGCACAACTACGCATAAAGAATGCTTGCGGTGAGTACCGTTCTTTACCTAAACTCTTCCAACCTCTTTATTTTTATTATAACGAGACTTGAACGCGGCTTCTACTGCGAGCTCAAAGTCGAGTCGAATGTGGAAAGCCAAAAAGATCCAGTTTAAGGATGCGAGTAATATTATCTCTCAAAGCAGACGATGTTCCTGAAAGATATTTCAAATTATTTGTCTCGAATCGAGACTACGATATGATGTTCGCTCGTAAACTGTGGCGCTTGAATTCGTATCTTAAAATCTCTCCAGATATAAAAATAAAATTGTTTCGCTTCGAATGAGAAGGGTATTTTGTTTTGCTATAAAAATAACAAAACACTATCGTCCTCCACTCTTTGTCTCCCTCAACTATTTGAAGCAAAGCCCTCGTTAGACTGTGCTATTCTTAATGTAAAGCGTTATATTAAAAATAATAGAACCATAATAAAGCCTAGCTACGCTAAATTTAGCAAAGCATGTTACTTTACTAATGAAAGTCTTTCACGGAGCCACTTAAAATAAGTCAAATCGGTCGTTTAAATTCGGCATCAAAAACTTTACTGTTGTCAATGTCACTGTCATAGTTACTTTCTAAATTAACGTTTTGGCTTCACACATTTTTTCACATTTAGCCAATATCAAGTTGAATTATAATTTCAATCAGCTATGGTCGAATAACATTTAAATTCCGATGACAGTGGTAAAAACAGTGAGATTTGAAATAAAAGAGTTGGCTATGGTCTTCTAATTAGGTAAAAATTACAACATTCTAACACCTGATTTACCTAAACAATCTAGTGAAAATTGTAAAGAACTGATTACCGTGTATTGTAAACGTGTCCATACATATTTTAAACGAGCTAGGTATATAATTACAGTCATGCAAAAAGTCGATAAAGCTATAAATTGATATTAAATTAATTGATAGTTCCCAGGAAGAGAACACTTTTAGCGATAATGCCGCCACTTGTCGCACTTGCTCGTAAAATTTTCTTCTACACGTAATTTTTATTTCTGCTTAGCTCATTAAACAATTTCTACAATAATTATATGATTATTAACGGGATATTTACCGTGATTAGGTTGAAGTTGGATCTCCCGATATTCCCTCGAACATTATATAACAGCCCGTAAACATGGTGCACGTAACTGCGCCTAAATATTGTGAGCTCCGTCTACAACCTAATCATTACCATGATTAGGTTGTAGATATTTTTAAAAACTGGCTATATTGCCAGGATTGCTTTGGATAGTGCGGAGAAATTAGAAAGTAAATCTATAGGTAATGCAATGTGTCGTAGTCTGAAAAGGCCTTGTCTCCCTCAACTATTCTAGGTGTGTGTAACATAAAAGTGTGTGACAGGTCTGGGGCATCGAATACACGCAGTTATTACCTTTGGTGCTCTCGACGACACAGTCTATCCTCCAGAGAAGCAGCGCCGTGAATAGAGTTAGTAGCATCTTGCCACCGCGGAAGCAGAATAACTCAGTTTTATGGCCCATCCTCATATCTACTCAAATTCTCGGCAACGCCGCCTTTTATAAACGAAACTGGCAACATCACAGCACTTTGTTTTTCTGAACAGAAGTCGCATCCGACACTGAACGAAATGTGACAGTAACTGCGCGCAATTTTTTACTGTTGCGACCTTATTTCCCGTAGTAAGCGTTCAGTTATGATGCATTGACACTGGGGTTACGAGTTGGCGGGAAGATAACCTGAAACAGAGGAAAATTGTATTTGAGATTATTTTTCGTTTTATTTTCTTTATTTTGGGGTTTGCAATATGTCTTTAAGCGAATGGAAGTAATGAAGGCTCAACTTTAAACATCAAAACAAGGATATTTTTAATGTACCAAAACCTCTCAGCATAGGGAGGCCTCCCACTAGATGGACCGACGACATTGTGAGAGTCGCGGGCATCCAGTGGATGCAAAAGGCAGGCTGTCGTTCCGTGTGGAGGTTAAAGGGGGAGGCCTATGTTCAGCAGTGGACGTTTTCTGGCTGATGATGATGATGAAAACCTCTCACATACACTTTAAAAATCCCCCTGTGCACAAATGAAGACAAACTTGTTCAGAATTTCACCGCAAGTGTTACATTTATACCTATACCTATGATGCATAATTTTTTTTATTTTTTTTTGTAGATTTTACCTTCTTTTTTCACCTTGTTAAAGACAAAAAATTGCAGAGCGAGAGCGGCTGTAGATTTGAACCCCTCGAAATTCGAGGAGGCTAATAGAAAAGCGACCGTAGCTCAGAAGTTATAGCGCTCGGGGCGTTTAACTGGATTGCACAGGTCCAAATCCTGAAGATCATCGTAGTGTCTATCAAATTTAAATAGGTAATCCTAGCATGAAACAACACTTCAATGTAAACTTTACTTTCATTTTAAGTTTGTGAGCGTCTTATTGACATTTTGTAGTGAGTTTCTTCCCTACATTAAATCCTTTCGACTTTTAACATGAACATTCCAGCTTAAGTAATTGGACCAATTCAATCCCGTCACTAGGTAATGTTTGTGGGTATAAAATAAAATTGCTCACGCAAGTAGCTGCTGCCATTCCCTTAATGGGATTCCCCGGTAAATGACGTCTGAAAGCCGAGATTCTTGGATCAACGGACAAGTAAAAGAAAATGTTTTTACAGGCACAATAAGATGACTATAAAAATCTTGATGTTGGACGGCAGCGGATTGTTGTTATTTTTATTTGTTACGCGGAATTTATTTGAATAAAAGCTTTTGAGTGGGGTCCGGAACGGATATAGCATCGGGTGAAATGTTTAGTGAAATTTGAGGTTGCGGATAATTCTGTTTTTTATTATTATTCATGATTGGTTTGCGTTTCTATAAGAGCGGTGCAATCTAGTTGGCGCTAGATAGCGCTGCTTTTATTTAATACTAGCGGTCCGCCCCAGCTTCTCACTGGTATAGATTATAGCCTATGTCACCCGGGGATAGTGTAGCTTCCCGTCAGTGAAAGAATTTTTCAAATCGGTTTTCGGAGCCTATTCAATGCAAACAAACAAACAATCAAATCGATCAAACGATCGAATAGAAAATTGCATTTAAAGATACTCGCAATAGACACTCAAAATGTCAAGCAAAGACACTAGGAAGGAGACTAGCTAAGAAGAAATCTGTTTACTCTCTATTTAAAGACACTCACATTACACTTTTTAATCCAAATTCTTGATAATGTGCAACAAGTAGGAGAAAAAATTGGTTTTTATAAGTTTTGGCGGGCCAATGTGTCTGAAAACCAAACGCTGAATGACTAAGTCTAACACAGTTATTTTTTTATTATGATTCCTTACTAACATTTACTACAAAGACAAGTGCTATTGCTAGAATATCACTAAGAAAATGCATTAAAGCATACATTGAAACGTGAACCTTACACCATATATTGCTCGGATCCAAATGAAAGAAAGAGGATATCGTATGTCATCACACCGTTTCAGCCTTAACAAAACAAATATGATGAATGCACACATGTTTATGGCTCTGGCAAAAGAAACATATCGTGGGATACATTAGCACAAGTGATGTTTCAATCTGGATAAAAGACGGATAACATTTTTGTTTTGGAGAATTGTAATTGGTAACAGCTTTGTGGTATCTTCGCCAGTTCGAGTCCAACAATATTGGTGTCAATCTCAAATCAGACAAACAAAGGGAGATATGCCTCAGAACAATCATCGTTCGTGTTCAAATGACTCCGTTTACATATATTTTTACCAGACTGCGTAAGAAGGAGGGTTCTGTTTTTCGAGTATATATGTATGATAGTTTCTTTGGTACGCTCTACAGCCTAAACGACTTAATGAATTTTGGCATATGAGGTGTCATTTGCATAATTTTAATAGTGGGAGTGAAATGGTAAAAGCATTCAAGATGACGACCGCAATAAAACAATTGTAACTAAACAGCTAAATAGGTATTACCATTATGTAGGGCTCACTCAGCAGATTTCAAAAATATATAACACTACTATAAAATACTCAGTAGTTTACGAGAAAAAGCGATATGAACGAGCTCTGTATCTACTACGAGTAGGTATATGTACGCAGTGCGCCGGTGTTACTTCATCACCATCAGCCATTAACCGTCCACTGCTGGACAAAAGCCTCCCTCTTAGAGAGGGGTGCTGCCATAATCCCCACGCATGGCAGGCGGCTTGAGGATTTCAGTACGTTCACCGTGCTATGCTGCTGCCCATCCTCCGGTGGTTCTGGTCACAGTTTTAGGACATACCCGGGACCGGCAGTTACATAAGTACCTACTATTTATACAATGCAGTCGAGTTATGTTTTTTATTTTATTTTAAGTTACTTATATTTTATTTTAAGTTACACTATACCGCAAAACCGCTTAATGCAAAAACTGTAATTACGGCTCACTTGCAAATTTTTCAGACGCAATGATAGTAGCGTTTGGCAACAAAAATGCTTTCTAAGAAATCACAGAAGGTTTTTTTCTAGCCTTAATTATCCTACTGCTAGACAAAAGCCTTCCCATCTCCTACCATTCTTTGCAAAATTCATTTTTTGCGGCATAATCTTTCAAACATAAAAAAATATTTAAGGTAGCTTAATTCACTTCACACTAAGTTCACAGATCACGTGTTTCATGCATTGAGTGATTTAATACTCGCTTATATTGCACTTCATTGTCTTTCGCATGTTGCATTTGAACGTACTTTCGCAACTTTGTATTTGTTTTTACGAGAGCTGTTGTGCTATTGAAACTTCCGAGGCAACTTTTATATTTCATGGAAATTATTTACATCCCACGCTGGTTTTCTTCTTTTACACAAGAATGAGTTCCTTAGTTTCTTAGAAGAGTATGAAAGAATATTAAAAATATATCTTGTAAACATAGTTTAGGTATTCCTTTGAGGATCTGCAAACCCCTACGCCTGAGATCCTTTGCTACTTGGAACTGTATAAGGTTAAATCCCAATAGGAATTTGACCTAACACTTCCTTTGTACAGATTCAGAATAAGAAAAAGTAAACTTTGATGAACAAGAATGGTAGAATTATCGCAACATCTGCTGAGCTTAACGTTGCCTTGGTTGGAATTTACAAGAGCTTAGGAGTTCTGGTGTCGAGAAATTCGCGTTGTCGTCGACTACTTAGACGGAATAATCAGATTTCAAGAAATTACCAGGTAAAGTTAAGGCTGTGAATTGGTAACCAGAATAATTCAAGAAGGTGGAATACACGATCACTTTTAAAAGAGACAAATTTATATTTTAGGTTAAATAGATGAACGTGTAAATGGCGAGTCGAGGCCAGCATACGCGAAACATAAATGACTTATAACCATCATAGTTATTATAGTAAGTAGTTTTTTTCATAAGCTGGTTTTGATTCACGCAAAAATATTTTGAATAATTTTCATATTAAAATGAAAACACAGACCAATTCAATATTTGAATTTTGCACCGTAAAATTCACAAAGCGAATGCACCGAATCGAAGGTAAGCAATACAAATATTCAACGTCAAGCGCAGAATAAAACAAATGCAAGTTCCCAAGGGAGTTATTCTCGTGCTGGCGGCTGCGCACGATATTCTTAGATAATTAACTCTTTATGTCTAGGGACATCTGTTTACAGATGCAGCTACTAAATCTACTACAGAAGCAAGCGTTTGAAATAGTTCCATCTGCACTGATGGGAATCATGAAAGGGTATTTTTCGGGTTTTGCTTTGTGAGTATTGAAATTTAAAATGGCTAGTTAGATACACAGCTATATCACGTAGTTAGGTAGCTATATGTAATGGCTACCTAAATATGTCTATGTATTTAAATCACGCCAATATTATAAATGTGTTAGTGTATTTGTTGGTTTGTCTGTCACACAGTAACAGAACAACGGATTGACGTGACTTTATGCATAAAGATAAATTAGTGATAGATTGGAGGCCAGAAAGAGACAGAATACTTTATATCCTTTCCGGGATGTATCCATTCCGATAACTGACCAGCTTGAGCTTTTGGGCGTTTCTCTGACGTCATTCCTCAATTTTGGCTCCTTTGAGAGCAAGACTCAATTGGCTGCCAAAAAGCTGGGTATCCTATCGAAGGTGCGACGGTACTTCACGTCGGAACAGTTGCTATCACTGTATCAAGCACAAGTTCGGTCGTGTATGGAGTACTGCTCTCACCCTTGGGATGGATCAGCTAAGTACCAGCTTGCGGCATTGGAATATACAGAGAAACGGGCCAAGAAGCTCATCAGCAATGAATCCTTAGTTCGGGCTAAGCTTCTTAGTCTTAAGCATCGACGTAAAGTTGCTAGTCTATTGGTTTTTTATCGGATACATTTCGGAGAGTGTGCATCGGATCTGCACGATCTAATTCCCTCCTGCCCATTTTTCTATCGGACTGCCAGAGCGGACACAAAAAACCGTCACCGCTTTATGGTTGATATTCCGATAACCCGTACGAAGCGCTTTGATTCCACATGTATTATGCGAACTGCTAGTCTGTGGAATTCGCTGCCTGAATGGGTGTTCCCTAATGGTTACAATCTGGGTGTCTTCAAATCACGAGTGAATCGGTTCCTTCTCGGCAAGCGTGCTCCAATGTAGACCGCATCATCGCCTAACATCAGACGTGATAGTGGTCAAAGGCAAGCCTATTATTTATTTTAAAAAAACCTTTTCAAGCGCTAAGGACGGTCACTGGGGAGTTTTCATCATCATCATCATCAGCCAGAAGACGTCCACTGCTGAACATAGGCCTCCCCCTTTAACCTCTTCACTGAACGACAGCCTGCCTTTTGCATCCACTGGATGCCAGCGACTGGGGAGTTTTAGTATGAGTATAATCCCATGTTACCTATTTTTCTTAGAAAGATAGATAGCAATAAAATACTTCTAAATTCAAGGAGTTAATTTCAAGTTATTCAAATTCCCTGTATATTCAACTTCACACAGAGAAAGCTTACTAATATCACATAAGTTTCTACACGAACCTCTACGAACAGTATAACGACCGACTTTCGCAGTTGCTCTTTAATTTCCTCCCGGGCTCATTCAAAGGTTACTCTCCCGTACATTACTTTGCCATTCGTCCCATGAATAAAAAATAGTTCCTTTGTCTTGTGACAAGGATCGTATGGATTCAATTTAATCCCAGGACCAAAAAGCGTGGCCATTAGGAAAGTAATTAGTCTCCAGACATCCCCTTGCTAATAAATATTGCATCATTTGATTCGTGGGGTAATGAAAGTAGACCCCTTAGGTACGGATCTGACAGATGGCGTGCAAAGAGAAAACTTGATTGGATGAAACCTTGTTGACCGAAAAAAGGGAAAGCTTCAGTGTCGACGGGAAGGTTTGTAGACAATTACTTGTTTACCGTTGATCAGCTGATATTCATAGAATTTTGTATGCAAATAGTCAGTTCTGATACAATTTTGAAAGTCAAATATGAGTAAATCGATCAGGGATTGCGAAGATATAGAGGTTGCGAGGTCCCAGTTTGAGTCACAAACAACTACGTAGTTAAACATCAGCACACCTTAAAGGACACCGACCTAACTCAAATGATTAGTAAGCTGAAGTGGCAGTAGGCTGACCACAATTGCCCAAAGAACCGATAACCAATAGGGTAGACGAGCTTTGGACTGGAGACCACGTTTAGGCAAACGAAGTGTTGGACACTCTGAAGCCAGGTGAAGTGACGACCTGCGTAAAACTGTGGGTAAAACTGGATAAACTGGATGTAAATAACTGCCAAACAAGCTCAGTGGCGTGCATTAGGAGAGACCTATGTCTAACAGTGGACAGTTTAAAGTGAGCTACATAATTATTATTAGTACCGAAGAAAAGTCCAATAATGTTACTCCACGTAGATTCTTACCATTAGTGAAGTAACTAACTATTTTAAGGGGCCTAGTATCAGTAGTCCTGTTATTTGGTAGACTTTGACTGAACTAGACTTTTTTGTCTTAGTAGTCTGGTGTTACAGACAATTGGACTACTTAGCTTTTAATATCGATATAAACACAATTTTTTGACATTTTTAGTAGGAGAAACTATAAAAAAAAACATTTATTTTTTTTCATATTAACTCACTTTTATTCTAACTGTACTAGAATTAGATTGGTTCCAACTAAAACTCAGTACTTTCCTTTTTTTTATTTGTTTAATAGGTACTGGCTAGATTTTTTCTCCATTGGTCAAGATTTTTTATGTGATATGTATTATTTTTAAAGGATTATATTTTTATAAACCGACAAGAAGACCTGAAGATTAATGAAATCCATTTTGAGCCAGCACACATCAAATGTGTTGAAATGATTACATACTTCTATCTTTTTATCCCTACTGGCCCAGATCGTGGGGTTTTCGAATTAATCATGTAAGACGGTACTATGTAATTTTGCATCTACTTAAGTATGTGGGTTTGTTCCTTTGTATTCTTTTGGCGTATTCAGCATCAGTTCAAGTGCGACATTTAATTCATCTTTATGCCATAAGCTACATTCTCTCAAGCATACTCGACTACCAGTTGATTTTTGTTTTTCTAATTGTAGTGTTTATTTAATATAATAATTTTATTTTATACCAAGTATGAAGATCTCAAATTTCACAAAATTGAAAAGGTATTGCTAGTTAATTTACTCAAGCCCTTCAAAGTTTTCTCCGTATTAAAGATACGTGAAATAAATTTAATATTGTTGGCGAAAATTCAGGAGAAACAATTTAAAAAGGTTCTCGGGCTCTACCTTAACGTAGGTATTCGATCCTGCTTAATATTTTAGGACAGTCGAGTGTAGGTAACAACAAATCGTGAAAATGTTTAAGTATACCAATTGTTCCATTAGGAGAAAGAACGATAAAAAACATACTTGGGAGGAAGAAAAAAAAATTGGTTATTTCTAACGGCTATAACGAACATTGTAAAGACATGACACAAAAATGAAAATGAACATCATAGGTACTAACTGATAATGATGTTTTAATTACCCATCGCGACTACACTGACACGACTATTTTTAGGTCTGATGGTGGACCGGATGGACCAAAAAGGGAAACGAACGAAAGAGCGAGGGAATTTCAAGCGATTGACTTTACATGATTGGTTATTGTGTGTGCATGACAGTTGTATAAGTCATCATCATCATCATCATCAGCCAGAAGACGTCCACTGCTGAACATAGGCCTCCCCTTTTAACCTCTACACTGAACGAAAGCCTGCCATCTGCATCCACTGGATGCCCGCGACTCTCACAATTTCGCCGGTCCATCTAGTGGGAGGCCTGCGTCTGCGTCTTCCGGTTCGTGACTCCGGTTCCGGTCTCAACTCAAGAACCTTTCTTTCCTATCGGTTCTTTGAGCGATGTGGCCTGCCCATTGCTACTACAACTCGCGAATTTTAACAGCTATGTCGGTGACTCTGGTTCTTTGGCGAATATCCACGTTCTGGATTCTATCGCGCAAAGAAACTCCGTTGTGTGGGTATTATTTCGCATGTGTACATTTACATGATCTAACTGTTCACCCAATACATATAATATTATTTTATGTACTGCGTCCTCATGCAAAATGACCGATCTCTTATTTATCAGAGTATTCAGAGTATTTCTTGATAATCGGTGACAAGCAATCGTGTAACTGAAACCCTGATCCCCGAGGGTTCGATTATAAATAAATTCGCAATTTAATACTGTTTCTGGTATTTAATTACCATCGATTTCCGTTAATTATCCACCATTTTGTTTCATTAAAGCAAATCGGTATTATTTGGGGTCGCTTAATTGACCTGTGATTGCTCGAGCTGTTCGATTGCTGGTTTTTGGCAAGTTGTTTTTGGAATCAGATATTTTCAATCCATGAAACGGTTTTAAGGTGGAGACTCAGTGCCTTATCTTCAACCAACTTGCAAAGTTTAATTTTATTTGTTTTATGATTTCCTACTACTTTTACATAAACAGACAAACAAGGGAGATAATGGTAAGGTGCGACCCCATCATGCCTAATACAGGTTAGGTGCTTTTAGGTGAACTCATTGCAGACGACCTTGCCTTTTTTTGCATGTGGATTACTCGCCAGTTCATTAGCGTCACTGCAAGCTTCTTAGTGTGCGTAAAAAATAAGTTTGTGTAAGTTTTTGTGTTTTTTTTATTAACCTATACTGTCCCACTCCTGGGCAAAGGTCTCTCCTATTTGTTTCCAGACAGTGCGATCAGTATAGTATAAGTTTTAAAAAAAGTTTTGTGTTAAACTGTGTATCGGTTTAATGAAAGAGTGGGTAAAAGCTGTCTTGCCTTCCAAAACCAATTCTTTCTAAAATAAAACATTTTCTTTCCTAAACTGGGAAAGAAAAAGGTTATTATTTTGAAGAAAAAAAAACATCGTCAATATCACAATCGAGAAAATAACTACTTATAAGGAAATGTAACAAAGTTGCCTTCTTGTATGTAGGTTTTGCCTTCGATTCAATCGAGACCTGGGCAGTATTGCAGTCCCTCCAGCGTTGTCATATCGACTATAGGTATATCGAAGTGATGAAGTGTCTGTATAGAAACGCCACCATGTCGATCCGATTACAGGAAGAGAGCACGGAACCAATCCAACTGCAGAAAGGCGTGAGACAGGGAGATGTTATCTCTCCGAAACTGTTCACGAACGCATTGGAGGACGTTTTCAAGCTCTTGGACTGGAACGGATTCGGCATCAACGTCAATGGCGAATACATCACTCACCTTCGTTTTGCCGATGATATAGTCATCATGGCAGAGTCGCTGGAGGATCTCAATACGATGCTCAGCGACCTCAGTAGCCTTTCCCAACAGGTGGGTCTTAAAATGAACATGGACAAGACAAAAATTATGTCCAATGTCCATGTTGAACCCGTGCCAGTAGTCGTTGGGAACGATACTCTCGAAGTTGTTGACCATTACACCTATCTTGGACAGATTGTTCAGTTAGGTAAGTACAACTTAGGCAAAGAGGTCGCCCGAAGAATCCAACTCGGATGGGCAGCGTTCGGGAAATTGCGTGACATCTTCTCGTCCAAGATACCACAGTGCCTCAAGACGAAGGTCTTTGACCAGTGTGTGTTGCCAGTGATGACATATGGTACTGAGACGTGGTCCTTAACTGTTGGCCTTTTGGAAAAACTCAGAGTCACACAGCGGGCAATGGAGAGAGCTATGCTCGGAGTTTCTTTGCGCGATAAAATCCGAAACGTGGATATTCGCCAAAGAACCAGAGTCACCGACATAGCTGTTAAAATTTGCAAGTTGAAGTGGCAATAGGCAGGCCACATCGCTCGAAGAACCGATAACCGATGGGGAAGAAAGGTTCTGGAGTGGAGACCACGAACCGGAAGACGCAGCGTAGGGAGGCCTCCCACTAGATGGACCGACGACATTGTGAGAGTCGCGGGCAACCAGTGGATGCAAAAGGCAGGCTGTCGTTCAGTGTGGAGGTTAAAGGGGGAGGCCTATGTTCAGCAGTGGACGTCTTCTGGCTGATGATGATGATGATGATGTAGGTGCGATAGTAGAAAGTCTTACTAAGAATTGTAGTTAAGAGTTTACAACCTCTTTAGCAGCCAAAATTTCTCATTTTGTATTCATTTCAGGCAAAAATCAGTACTTACTAACAACCGAGAGGATTACATGACCCAAATACCTAAAATAACATTACTAGGGTCAAAAAAAATCATGAAACAAAGAATAAGCATCAAAGAAACATAAAAGCCTCGTTTGGTCCCAAAAAATCCAATAAACAACCAAATCTAATACATTCATAGAAAAAATAAACTGATTTCTATCTCCTTACCGAAGGAAATTGGTTTTTGATTTTTATGTGGACCAAAATACCTCTACCCGTGAAGCCCCGACAAAGTAAAGGCTTATTTAATTTTGTTACGGTGCCATTGCGTTTTTTTTTTGATTGTGCATATACATTTACTGCTACTTACTTGTTTGTATACGATTGTATGTTATTAGCTAAAAACCTCTCGGAGGGTCACGTCATACCTAACAACTTAAGTTTCATGACTTCCAAGAATTTATGCTTTTTCTTCCATTCATAAACAAATAATGATGTATAAAAACAAGTTAAAAAAGGGAAAAAACCCGACTGCAAAATATACCTTATGGTACTTTGGCATGAAAACGAATCTAACAACACATCAATATCTCTCAAGCTGTTTAGGCTCTAAGAGGAGATATAGAAACACATAAAAAATAGAAGCAAACATATTTAATTACTAGCTGACCTGACAGACGTTGTCCTATCTTAGAACTGTCAAACACGCAAAGTTAAATATTAAATCTTATTGTTTTATAGCTTGGTTTACGTTATTGGAGTTTTAGTAAGGACCCCTTTTTTAATATAATAATTATAGCCTATGTTACCCGGAGATAATGTAGCTTCCCAACAGTGAAAGAATTTTTCAAATCAGTTCAGTAGTTTCGGAGCCAAACAAACAATCAAACCTTTCCTCTTTATAATATTAGTATAGATAATACATACCTTATGCATGGTTAGCTTAATGACTAAGAATGACTTAGTCCAAAATGGCAGACTCCCAAAGATGGCGGACCAGGTATTTTTTTATAGTGACTTACGCTGTTGGGCTTGTGGCCTCTACAGTTTGACCGGAGAAGTTGGCGAACGCAGGGGACGTACGGCCTAATTCGTTTTGGTTTTGGTTTTTGAGTGACTACCTCAAGAGCACCTCGGAGGTGCGAACCTCGGCTTGGGCCGTCCCCGAGAGTGGGGGATCAGACTTGCACCCTAGAGGCACCCTAGAGGGCGTGTGCCCTGGAGCCCAAGCATGTTGTTGCACTGATTGATTATTTGGAGATAATCTAACCGATATTTTGACAGATCCTGGGATCCTACCAGCGGGATCAGTGTGTGATTGTGTGCCTTTGGTAACCAGTGCCTATACTAAAAACTAACATTTCTTTATGCAAGGAGCAGTCAGATTAGACTTGCGTAATTATAGGAATTTCTTATTTATATATAAGTACAGCAACAGACGTCAAAATTTGCACTGGATCAAGTACCAACCAAAGACAAAACCAAAACCGTTCTTAGAGCAAACAAAACACTACATACAATTTGGGATCTGTCGACCCATGTTCATTTTGCTTACTCGGGGTCGAGAGGCTTGCTGGTGGTGAATTCGACTTCTATTTACATCTCAAATTAGGTATATGTGAAATTGGACCATGGCAAGCAAATTTTAAATACCACCAAACGACCACCCAAAAAGTCTTTAAAGAATTTGTTTAAATTAACTTGTAGGATGTAGCTTATTTAGTGTGCAATATAAATTCCAATTTACATACATAAAAAAGTCGTTAGTTTCTGAAAACACCGAAGGGTTGATTACATACTTGAAATAAATTATCTTTTAAAATACCGACTTCAAAAAACCAAACCCTACAAACATTATGGCCACTATAAAAAAACAAAATATATTATTTATACGCGGATTTTGATTTAGTTTTTTTCGTTTGAAAATTGACTTGATCGAGAGTGTTCACTTCAAGATTCAAGAAAATCTGTTCAGCCGTTTGAAGATTATCATTAAAGATCTTTAACGCGATGTGGTACCTTAACACGTTATTAAAATAAAACTTCACACCTCTGGGACCTTAGCAGACACTTGAGAAAGTTTTGAGCCAAGTTTCGTACGGGAAATATGTCGGGTAGTACATATTTAGGTATACGTTATCGCGCCAACATAATTGAAAAACTTTTTGACAGGGGTTAATCCTCCCCTACTAAATGTTAGCCT
Source organism: Agriopis marginaria (assembly GCA_932305915.1). Classification (NCBI taxonomy): domain Eukaryota; kingdom Metazoa; phylum Arthropoda; class Insecta; order Lepidoptera; family Geometridae; genus Agriopis; species Agriopis marginaria. The sequence goes on from OW029930.1 coordinate 11,660,661, forward strand.
TGTGCCACTTTAACCCGTGAAAATGTTAAATTATTTTTACTGAAAGTTTTGAACCAGGGGAATCCGTCGTTGTTTCCAGAGTCCTAAATTATTATGATAATGATGCGATTAATCTTTTTTGGCAAGTGTTTGAATGTGGAATTTTTAAAGTTTTTAATTATTAAACCCTTTATAGGTACTTTGAGAGATATCATTAGAACTTTAATACTGTTATAATATATCAGGTTTTTAGGTGCTGTTTTCAGAACATTATCCGCCAATACCTCCGGTCTCAGTGATTTCATTATTTTAATGACAAAAAACTTCTAAAAATTATAAGTATCTACGTATTCATCATCATAATCATCCACAGCCTTCTTTATCGCGGTGCTGGGTAAAGCCTCTCTGTTGCTTTGTCTTAAGCCTCTTCCACACATGATATAAAAAAACTAAGTTAAATATCAATATTAAATATAATTTATTCTAATTAAATAAATAAGCAAATTATTGAATTTATGGTGACAATAAATTGTCGACCCATCTTGCAGCTGGACGACCAACGCTCCACTTTCATTCACGTACTAACGAAAATCAAAATATACAGTGTTACGTGGAAAGGGTGTACTAAGCCAAAAGAGTATACTCATCATTATGAACAACTTTTACTATGGGAGCAACCCTGAAATCGCAAAAAAAAATATCTGCTTTTCCATACGTTTTGTCGAGTGTCAATGACCGTTTTCTATGGAACAGCTGATATTTTTCTAGCGATGTATCCGTACCATAGACCCATCTCGGCTTAGTACACTTCCGCTAACCGCGTAACCCAGTATTCTTGGATTTCTGTTTGCCTAGGACAATTTTGTAATGCAAATAAGGTACATTCAAAGGTAACGAAATCACGACCGAAACCAATATGGCAATGTTCTAGGAAGGTGCACAGTTGGCAAATCGAATGGAGTATACGGGAAATTGGACTTTCTAAATATAGCTTATACACACCGACATATATACGTACCTACTATTAGGGCTGGGTTGTAGTGCGTCGCTAGCATGTTTCGTGTTACAGTTTGCACTGTATTTTATTTTATTTATTTTATTTTATGTTTATTTAAGACCAACAGCACAAAAATATATACATAGTTTCAAATAATTATTTTAAATTACAGCCATTAATAGGTCTATACTAGTGATATAAGTAACATTGTCATGGAAAATCATATTTTTTTTTTTTTTTTTTTTTTTTATTTATTTATTTATGACATAATATTACATATATTACATGTTTACTAACACCAAAAAACCTCGCAGAGGTTTATCTGGGTGATAGGTTCTCAGCTTAAATAATTAGAATAGACATTAAAAATAATTAAGTAAACAATAGGTATATCGGAAGGAACCGAGCGAACGCCGAGTGCATGCCCGTCGCTGCGGATCATTCGGGTGGCTTCGGCTTGCTACGACATGTCGTCGGACACTCGGCCCTCTCTCGTTCCTAGAACTTTATACATGATGCTCCGAATCAGTGCAATTTACTAATATAATAATTTTGCAAGACTCGTTTGATATTGACTGGTGTAATTTTGCTAAAGATTTCGCGTGGTAAATTATTTATTAGATTAGGGATTATATATTGTGAGGTACGTTTCCCATAAAAGTTTCTGAATGTAGGTATAACGAGTTTTTTGTTAGTCATGCTTCTTGTAATAACTGGATAATTTTTATTATGTTGGATTTCTGTTCTAAAAAATTGTTCATTTAGTATACAATAGTCTATTTTATCTAGTATTGGTAGTACTTCACAATATTTAAATAGTCCCATCGGGTTATTTTTAAATTTTTGTTTAATTTTTCGTGGGACGATCAATTTAAGCAATCTATACTGTAGGTTATAAATTTGTTCTACATAAGTTTTGAACGTTCGACCGTAGCTACTCAGCCCGTAGGACACTATGCTCTCCACAAGGGCTCTGTACATTGTGAGTAAGACAGGGAACGGCACACGGCTTTTGATAATGTAGAAGTTGGCCAGTATTGCTCTAAGTTTGTCACACACTTTGTTCACATGCCTAGCCCAGTTAAACCTATCGTCTATGACAAGACCTAAGTAGGTTTGTTCGTGAACTTGCTGCAGTTGGCGGCAATCTTTGGGGCATATTTTTGTGACATCATCTGTAGGCATATGTAAGCATTCGTGGCTATGAGCGAAAATTTCAACTTCCTTTGAGCAGTTATTGTGACTAGAGCGTATATGAAGCAACTTTGTTTTGTCCGCATTCAATACAAGCCCTGAGTCATGAGACCATTTACAAATCGCTGTGAAGTCAGCTTGGAGTTGGTGTTGTGCTTTGGAGATATCTCTATCAGCGGCTATCAAACATGTGTCGTCAGCAAACTGATACATAGTGCAGTGCTTAATTATATTGTTCATATCGTTAACGTACGCCAAGTAGTGCAACGGACCAAGCACAGAGCCCTGCGCTGTTCCCTCTGTTACGTATATCGGGTCACTAAGATCCGTTCCTACCCTTACTTGATAGCTCCGACCATCAAGGTAGTCTTTGCACCAGTTTAGGAGACAACCTCTTACACCACTATTGTCTAACTTTTGAATCAATAAATCATGCCTCAGCGTATCAAACGCCTTACTATAGTCAATAAAAACCAGTAGTACGTGTTTTTTATCATTAAGGCATGAGTTTATATCATCAGTGAAACGAGACAAAAGCTGCGTCGTGCTCTTTTTAGGTTGGAATCCATATTGAGTGGATGATAAAACATTATGTGACTGGTAGAAGTCCTGTATCATTCCACCAATGTACTTCTCTACTATCTTGTCAATGACGGGGAGTATTGTAATGGGTCGGTATTTTCCATAGTCACTCGTACTACCACCTTTATGGATTGGTCTTACTATACCTGTTTTTAGTTCTTTTGGATAAGTGCCAGTCCAGACACATGCATTTATTAGGCGTACAATAGCACTTACTATTCGATCTGACAGATTTTTTACATCAACAGCTCTGACTCCATCAACTCCTGGAGCTTTGTTCGGGTTAATATTTCTCAAAATGTTGAGTACCTTAGTGTCAGTCGCTGTCTTGTAAAATATTGTTTTATCTACTGGGTTTACATACTCACTTCCACTCAATAGTTTCTTAGAACATGTTGGGATAATCGACCTTACATTTTTTTGGAACTTATTAGCAAAATTATCTGCTATTATTTTGTCTGTGTCTGTACTGAAAGCCATTTGAACGACACTGTCGACAGATTTGTTAATTCTACCTGCCATGGAATTTATAAGTTTCCACAACATTTTTGTATCGTTTTTATGTTTATGTATCTCTTGTATATATATGTATTGCAAACAAGCGCTAAAAAGCTAAGCTTCATAAGTTATTACAAAAGGTAGTTAACAAACAAAATTAAGCACAATTATACCTATTTAGCACACAATACAAATACTAGCTTAAAGTTATGCTTGGGTATATTAACATAAAAATGTGCAGGTAATAATTATTTTTTCCAGTGTCATTGCTCAAAAGCGGCGAAGGAAAACATCGTAAGGAAACCGGTATACCCAAGAACTATATAATTTAATGACACCAGAATGGAAACACTGGAAACACTGGGCCAGAATGGTGGACCATCCGTCCTCTCACTGAGGGAAGGCCTGTGTCCCAACAATAGGACCGTGAAAGGCTAATAATGATGATTTTTTATTTTTTTATGATGAAATTTACTTGAATTTATTGTATATCCACATAAATTATACACAATTGCAAACAATTTTTATGAATAGGAGTAAAAAATATCTATATATATATATATATGATATTTTATTATTGAAACTGACGTGGTTTTCACACATTTCAACTTAGAAACCAACTATAAACTATAGTCGAAACTATAGTCGGAGTAACCGGCTTAATCTTACGTGAGTAATTCCCGTGTAACATAAATAAAATATATATATGATGTTTAGTATTATGTACCTATTAATATAATATATTATGGATGATATATTTATAAATTATAAAAGACAAAAATATATTTCTTTGAACAATACATGAGTTATTAGTCGACCTCTGTAAGTATTTCAATAACATCGCGTTTAAATATAAATTTAGAAGTATTAAAAATGTCTAAATCTGAGAATTTATTATTATAAGTTACACATAAGCGGGGGATGGGTGCATTTCTAGCGTATTGGGTATAGTGAAAGCCGGACGAAAACAGTTTGGTATGACGTGTGCGTTTACCAGGAACGTTAAATCTAATAGAAGAAAGCAAGGCTGGTGCATCTAGATGACCATTAGCTATGTTAAACAATAACATCATGTCCAGCAGAGTGCGTCTTTTGTCCAAAGGCATGAGCTTATAACGAATACAACTTGTATTATAATCTGAATGTGTATGAGTTTTATAATTTAAGTATTTAATAAATTTAGCTTGAATTTTTTCAATTTGTTGCGTGTAAGTTATGTAGTATGGAGACCATTCAGCATAGTCCAGTAGACCAGTAAGTTCACATTCAGCGGAGCAAAAGGTATAGCGGTTACGCAAAATCGCGATTGTTCTTCGATTTTGAAGGTTATAATTTACTTATTTTTTTAAAAAGTGAGGAACGAGCACAATTTTGATCTTGACATGTTTTCATAAATAAAACGCCTTGTCTATCGGTGTATTTTAGATTTTATTTTTCATGATAGAATCTCAAAGTATAATTATGTATATCACAGATTTTTCCCCCCCTTTTATCTGTGATGTATATAGTGCGGGCAGGGTACTAAATGTTTCGAGGTCAAGATTTCAATGTGTGTCATAGTCTCAGTGTCTAGATGTACATATTCCTGGATTTCCTGGTGCCAGAATGTCCTTTAAGCCTTTAATGTTGCTTTTAGAATACGTCAAAGATAATTTATTTTAGTTTAGTTTTTTATTTCGGCCAATCATTATAAATGTTTCTATTCTCTAAATTAACTTTGGTTGTGAGCTCGATTTCAATAAAATAGTTTATCATTCTAAATTTTATATTAAAATATTATATTAGAGTGATCGTTAGTTTTTTTTTTTTTTTTTTTTTTTAATTTTAATGTTTGGTAGTAATAGTTTTAGGTTTTAAATATCCGTGTTTTTACCTAAATACATCGCCAATAAATAGCACACCATATGGAATTCATAGACGAGAAGATAGAGACAGTATCTATAATAATAACTGAATAAATTAAATTTATCTGCACTACATCAAATACGATTAAATTAGTTCATAATATTATACGTAAACGTTTAATGGCATCCGCTCCGATGCAAAATGTTGTAAACAAGATAAAAAATTATAATAACTAGCAATATAGGTCAGCCTCGTTTATCCCGAACCGATCTTAATTAGGTTGAAAATATTGGATGCAGCGCTCATATATTAGTTTAGTAATTATCATCATCATCATCATTTAGGTATATAACGTTTATAATAAATAATCATTATCTACTTGCTATTTTAGATTTAAAAACAAAACAGATAACAAAATGTATCTAAACTTTATATTTTGGAGTAGGTATGTAAACATTTTCTTACCTACCCACTAACTCATAATTTTATGTTTCTTATCTTTGTACCTATTTGATAAGTTTGTAAAAATTTAGCAAATAAACGTAATTTATTATTATTAATTTATTATTTCAGCCTATCATATTCCCACTGCTGGGACACAGGCCTTCTCTCAGAGAGAGTATGAGCCTAATTCACAATGCTGATGCATTGCGCAGTGCATGTTGGTAAATGTCATAATATCGGGTCATATGTCTGGGTTTCTTCAAATCACGAGTGAATCGGTTTCTTCTAGGCAAGCGTGCTCCAACGTAGACTGCATGGTCGTTTTACATCAGGCGAGATGACGATCAAACGCAAGCCTATTATGTCTTTAGGCACTGTGGTATCTTGGACTTGGATTAATATTATTAAATATATAAAACTACTTAATAATCAAATATATCTATACCTACAAACAACAGCACTAAAATATTTTTAGTGCTAGTTTGTATAAAACGAAATATTTATGTAGAATGACAGTATATACTACCTAATTCCTATACCTAGTAAGTAACTCGACTTACTGCCGTATTAACATTTTGGACACAGATTTAGGACTTGTAATAGAGGAAAGGTTTGAAAACCGTTTGAATTGGCGTTATTTCAAGGTATACTAATATACCAGGCCGGTTGTTAACTTATATAGCTGATTGAAAATATACCTACTAAACGGTATACTAAAATATACCATGAAATAAATGGTGGATAATATGAGAAAAATATGCAATTTTAATTCCTCAAAGATTCCTAATTTCAACAAAAGGTAAGTGAGAAGAGAAGTAAGATGTGTCCTTGTAACTGCTCATTTTGAAAAGAAAATCCTTAATTGGGAAGCTTTTATGTAGTAAAGCTAAAAGTTGAGCCAAGCAAGTCACTTGCCTGATAGTAAAAGTATGCGTGTATAACAATACAGTGTCAGTTGGATTTGTGAACTTCATTAATACAAAAACTACGCTTTTCACCCTTTCGCCTTTCACTAGAAACATTGCCATTTAATCCGGTAGACAGTATTATTTATACCTTTATTTTATTACTAACATTATTGTGTAATTAATACACAAATATTCGTCCGAAGTCTTAGTACAAATATTTATTTAAACTTAATAACCAGTATACGTCTTACTAAAGATTAACCAGTAGTTCGCCCTGAACTGTGAATTCACGACCCATAAATCTTCGGAAAACATCAATTTATTTTACCCATATTTTAACATTAAAATTTTATTGAAATAAACTACTTGCCTACAAAGTTTCATGAAGATCGGATCAACGATATGCAAGTTATCGTCGAATAAACCATGCACGCCGAAATGCCGACTTGTCCAATTAGTCATTAGAATCTGAGACCTCTGCTCGGTCAATTACTTTCTAATGAATGAAGTTTAAAGAAGATGAAACGTAAACGCGTGTACCTACACAAATTTAAAGCGCATTTTTTTTGGCGACCAATGGGCTTTAACAGATAAATACGAAGGTACGATGTAACATCGTAACATCGAGTAACGTCGCCAGCTTTTTAGTAAGGTACTTGCTAGGTACCTTTCTGGAGCGCTTTTTGCTCTCTGTAATATTTTGTCCGTAATCCTACTTCCTCATCACACACATCAGCAGCCATTAAAAATCCACTGCTGGACAAAGGCCTCCCTCTTTAAGAAGGGTGTTGCCATAATCCCCACGCTTGGCAGGCGGCTTGGGGATCGCAGTACGTTCACCGTGTACTAATAGGACGCTGCTGCCCATCCTCCGGTGGTTCTGGTCGCAGTTTTAGGACATACCCGGATCCTACTTCCTACTTCTTACTAATATTATAAACGCGAAAGTTTGTATGTATGGATGTTTGTTCCTCTTTCACGCAAAAACTACCAAATGAATTTTAATGAAAGCTTACAATAATATAGCTTATACAATAGAATAACATATAAGCTATAACGGGTTGTAATAGCGAGGCCGAAGTAAGTAGCGGCTTTCGGCTAGTACAAAAATAAAAACAGAGTACTACATAATTTTAGTTTCCCAAATTTTATCAATTTTATGCTGTTATAATTAACCCCACATTTTGTATTTTACGTGTTTTTGCGATAAATATGCTTCAGTTTTAATATTTAAATAAATAAAAACGTTACTTAAAATACAGAATAAAGTTTGTTGACTTACATTATAAGACGCCAGCGAATCTTAATCAACTTTGTTATACAAACTGCGCAATCCATCACAAGTCACAGAACAAACACTTTAATTACGAAAAATTTCACCACAGAATTGAAGTTAAATTTTTCCGTCCGTCACAAAATTTCCCGTCAAAACCGTCCGTCAACTTTCTGTTTACGCGACGTAACCATTCAGTTTATGACGCATCGCGATACGTCCCAGCCTCCGAGCGAATGGGGTTCATCTAAAAAATCAGAGTCCTGGAAGCTCATTGCCATACCGTCTAGCGTTCGAGCTTCATCCACGTCACTATAAAACAAACTAATACCAACTCTGCGTTTATAATATTAAGATTGAAAATGTAGTGCAGTTCTGCAGAGTTTTACGTCGTTTCAAATTTGAGGGTAGTCGCAAGATAGGGGAAGAGGCCAGATGCTGCGCGCATGCGATTTTGGATTTACACACATTCGAACTGATGTTCTTGTGTGCGTCTGTGAATGGTGGCCGACGCTACATTGTTTGAGGAGGTGCCGGACATACTATTGTTGTGCACAGAGCTGGCGATAACCGCGAGCTAACAATCGACCGTGATTAATCTACCTAGATACAATTTAAGTCTCTTTGTGTAGTTTTAAAAAATATAACCTCGATTTAAATGAGCGATGGTGGTCAAGTAGTAGCATGTGCGCTTTACAATCTGTCGGCACCTGATGCCGTATTATGGATGATTCGAATTGTGATCGTGATCGCGTGCAATCTCACTTACGCACGTGGAGCGAGTAAATAAATGCGAACGGAATGGCATGCAATCTCGATCACGATCAAACTTCTATAATAAGCCGCTATTTCGATTCTTGGCCCTGCACTAATGACTTATTTAGTACCCAAATAAATGATGCGCAGTTCGATGCCATTGCTTAACAACGTGAAGGAAAACATCGCGAGGACACCGTTATGTCTAAGAACTTCAAAAGTTCAGTAACATGGCATTCACCAACGGGCACTGGGCCAGCATGGTGGATTATAATATAGGGCCCTCTCTCTCTGAAATAAGGCCTACACCCAGAAGTGGGGACATGAAAGGCTGACACCGATGATAATTAAGGGGTCAATAATCAAAAGTTTACATATAAAAAAGTATTGGTTCAATCTCGATAGATCCATTGCTCCAATGGATCTACGTATTCAGATTTTCTTTTCTCATTAGCTCCGGTCATAAACATTATAGATTTAAAGTGTTACTTTTTGGAGTGCAAAAATTTTGCATACGTCAATAGTCCCGTTTTTAAGGTTCCGTACACAAAGGGTAAAAACGGGACCAAATTATTAAGGCTACGATGTCTGTCTATCTGTCTGTCTGTCCGTCCGTCCGTCCGTCCGTCCGTCCGTCCGTCCGTCCGTCCTACTTTTAAACGGCTGTATCTTTCGAATCGTAATAGATAGCCAGTTGAAATTTCCACAGAATATGTAATGTTACGGCAGATTAACTAAGAAATGATAAAAAAGTCTAAAAGTAAAAACGAAGAGGGGGTGTCCCCATACAATAAACCTATTTTTTTTTACATATTTTTGTATTAGCTCTAATGTAAAAACGGTAATAAGTACAAACGTCAAACTTGGCATGATTACACACTCTAAAGTATAACAACAAATAATGAATTATGGTCAAGTGTGAGTCGGTGACAATTTTCTGTTCATTACCAAGTTATAATTGTGTTATACTCGAGCGTCACTGTAGCAAACTATTAAATACTACTAGGCCGCCCCTGCTTCGCACGGGCGAAGCCGGGATATATAGCCTATGTCAACCGGGGATAGTGCAGCATCCCAACAGTGAAAGAATTTTTCAAATCGGTTCAGTAGTTACGGAGCCTATTCAATGCAAACAAACAAACAATCAAATCTTACCTCTTTATAATATTAGTATAGAAGTATAGATATGATTGCGTAACAATTGCTTCGACTATTTTGGAAGCTGTTAAGCCTGAACAATAACTGATGGTTGTATTTTATGGTGGTTTGGAACCCTCAAAACTCGAGCCTAACTCGCACTTGGCCGTTTTATTTTTGTTTCACCATTTTTGGAACATAAATTATTGACGTAACTAACTACTGACGTTATTAACTTTCTCTGAAACGCGCGCCCACGTGCGTCGCTTACCTACCCTCCTTTACGAGTTACCGGATCGGACCCTCTACTATTAACTATTCTGCACTGGAAAAAAAGATAAATATGTTACAATAGCGATGCCGATTAAGCTCGCTACTCTATACTATCTCGCTAATTGCTCGCTACTTTGAGCTTTGCTGCTCTAAAAAAATAACATTGTATAACTTTTAACACAACTAAGTAAAACAAACATTTTTATTCGAAATCCGTTTGTAAATCGCTAACTGTGCTACAAACTTAGCAGTTAAAGCTTACGAAATAGAAATGTTTATGAAACGAAAAAGCTGTAAAAATATTAACGTTTCAAGCTTTAGGTGAAACGCTCAGAGTTATTACGTTATGTAGGTCAATAAACGCATCTCATTGAATATTATAAACATTGCTCGACGATTTGAGGACAGAAAATGTGATTTTGAAATTGTATGCAAAGCCGAACGGGGCTCATTGTCTTCAAATAACCTTCATTAAAAGACTACCGCTGCATGATTAATTTTTCTCCCGCCCATTTTTCAATCGGTCGACCAGGGCACAAAACGACGACACCGTTTCATATATGTATTTTTTTTATAAATCTACTAATGGGCTTGCGTTTGACCGCCAATTCGTCTGATGTAAAGCGACATGGTTGATATTCCGAAAACCTGTACGAAGAGCTTTGATTCCTTGTGTGTTCCTTTATTGTGCATATCACTAGACTGGAATGCGCTGCCTTAATTAGGGTTTCCCGATAGATACAATCTGGGTATCTTCAAGTCGCGAGTGAATCGGTTTCTTCTAGGCAAGCGTGCTTCATCGTACCTAGCTGCGTATTAACGTAAGACGAGGTGGCGGTCCAACGCAAGCCTATTATTCATCATCATCATCATCAGCATCATCATCAACCATTTTCCACCCACTGCTGGGTATAGGTCTGCTCTTAAGCGCACCATCCATTAAGAGCAAAGCTATTATTAATAAAAAAACCTTTATTTATATTTTGGTGGCGTTAACTACAGTCTTGTAACTTATTTTGTTCGCGATTTTACAAAGTAAAAGTTGTTCATCATGATAAATACAATGAGCCCTTGCATTAGCTTAACCTTTCTGAATAGCCCGATATAGTTGAATCTTAGAAAATTTGTCATGGAAATGATATAGAATGAATGGATGAAAAATGATAAACATGAATTCATCTATACTAATATTATAAAGAGGAAAGATTTGATTGTTTGTTTGTTTGTTTGCATTGAATAGGCTCCGAAACTACTGAACCGATTAGAAAAATTCTTTCACTGACGGGAAGCTACACTATCCCCGAGTGACATAGGCTATAATCTATACCCGTGCGAAGCAGGGGCGGACCGCTAGTATATGTATATATGTGATCATTTCAATGAATGATCTAATAAAATATACATGTATTGTGTAAACACTATAAAACCGATAATTGTTATGGAAAATTTCTATACTCACAACAATACATTGCCATCTTCTTTTATATAGTTTCTCTATGATACAACTCACATATTTTAAAATGTTAGAAGACTTTGGATGACTTAAAACGTTAAATACACTTTAATCAAGCTCTAAAAAAAATAGAGAAGTAACAAAATTTTATACTAATTTACTTACATAATATTTATAAGCTGACAAACAAACTGTTAGAAGGATAAATATAATTACCCGCCTCAGTGACTTTATTAAAGTTCGTAAAATTTCTTGGTACTGTTCACGGTGTAGAAAAGTGCCTGCCAATCGCAAATCATCAATTCTTCAACTTCAACATGTCCTAATCTTTTTTCTACATAATTTTCGTATCAATAAATTTATATGGAAAAATATGTGTGTAAAAGTTTTATATAATAGCAACTGATACTTTAAAAAAATACTCAATATTTTCAAACGTCCTCGATGTTTTTAGGTACCCTAGTTTCTACACGTAGGTTCTTGGTAAGGTAGAAAAGGTAAAAAAAAACATACATACACATCATTTGTGATGTTGCTAAAAATATAAATAAATTAGGGTATTTTTATTCTTTGTGATTTTTTATCATTTTCAATTAATGGTATGGCCACTATATTAAATTTATGAGATACTAGTTATGCTAACTAAATAATAAGGATTTTTCCGGGTCAAAGATGTGGTATAATAAGGCGTTAATCTATTTATAAAAAAACATGGTATTAGGTTATTGTTATTTAGAATTAATTATTTAGTATTAAGATTCAACCAAAAAGAAAGAGCTGAGAAGAAGAAGGTGAGAGTCGCTGGCATCCAGTGGATGCAAAAGGCAGGCTGTCGTTCAGTGTGGAGGTTAAAGGGGGAGGCCTATGTTCAGCAGTGGACGTCTTCTGGCTGATGATGATAATGATGATGATGATGATTAAGATTTCACCACCGTCACAAAAAATACATATCTGAAATTTTCTTAGATACAATCGTTTTGATAAACCTCAATAGGTACAATTACAGTAGTGAAAACATTTTGTTTGTACTGATGACGATAAATATGATCAAGATAGTTAATTATAATCAATCCAAAATATCTATCTTTCAATACTTCGAAATTGTTTGCTGTTTTTAATACACAATTCGCCGAATTTCTCGATTAGTTTGCTTTGAATTTTTTCAACCTGTTTTCTAATTAACTCCTTTTTTCCATGATAAAATAAGCTTGCACTTGGCCGCCTCATAGAACACTCATGCCTAGAGAAAAAAGGGGTGTAGCAAAAAAAAACAGTATTTGTTTATTTTATGACATAAATTATGTTCAAGTTACGTAATCTATTTTGTTCTGTAGTAAATATAATAATCTTATAATTAATGTTTTGTTTTTGCCTAACGACAGAGTAAGCAAGCCAGAGTTTATTTTATATACGTTTACTTTACATACAACCAAAGATCGATATTCATAATATTTATTTGTGGGTTTTATATGGCACTTGCTGCCTACTAACTAGACGAAAAATAGTGATGGTGACGATTATAAAAAGTAGCCTATTTTGTTAATCCAGGCCTTATGCTATCTATGTCCCAAATTTCATCTAAAATTGTACAGCAGTTTCTGCGTTGAGGAGTAACAAACATACACACACACATAATCTTTCGCATTTAAAATATTAGTGTCCAGGACATCATCATCATCAGCCAGAAGACGTCCACTGCTGAACATAGGCCTCCCCTTTTAACCTCCACACTGAACGACAGCCTGCCTTTTGCATCCAATGGATGCCCACGACTCAGGACATATCACATGGATATGTCCAGGACATATGTTATCAATATTACAAATTGCATCCTAATCTATACAGAAGTTTCTGCGTGAAGGAGTAATAAAAAAACAAACACATATTCACACTTATAATATTAGTGTGATAAACATTATGTACCTTAATTATATTTCATATATCTCAAGTAAAGAACTGCTACCGAATGTCAAGAAAGACTTCCAAACGCCATTCATAGTCCGTGTCCGTTCTCAGGTGGATAAAACGGCTTCGATTATCCGTTTACAAAAGTCCCGGCTCAATTCTCACCAAACTTGTTTAATTAAAGTTTTCGCACTCTTTTTCCCTTTAGGCGGGGATATAATCCGTTGTTTAGAACAAGAATGCTGTGGAGTCGCTGTTCTTACTCCAATTATTTATATCCGTAATGGATCTAACCTCTGGCCAACTTCTAGAGCCGAAACGATTATATTGATAAAAGTAATTAAACCAACGTGATTGTATATAATAGCACTTATACATTGCTTACGTATTTAAAATGTGTTGATTTAAACACTTTGAATCCATTTAAATTGATTGATAAGATATAAAGATACTAATATTTTAAAATATATATCTTTAATTATTTTGCTATTATAAAATTGCAGTGGTTAATCTATACTTCTGTAAAAAATATCTTTATTTATATTTTAGTGGCGTTAACTACAGTCTTGTAACTTATTTTGTTCGCGATTTTACAAAGTAAAAGTTGTTCATCATGATAAATACAATGAGCCCTTGCCTTAGCTTAACCTTTCAGAATAGCCCGATATAGTTGAATCTTAGAAAATTTGTCATGGAAATGATATAGAATGAATGGATGAAAAATGATAAACATGAATTCATAAATGCATATCTATACTAATATTATAAAGAGGAAAGATTTGATTGTTTGTTTGTTTGCATTGAATAGGCTCGGAAACTACTGAACAGATTTGAAAAATTCTTTCACTGTTGGGATGCTGCACTATCCCCGGTTGACATAGGCTATATATCCCGGCTTCGCCCGTGCGAAGCTGGGGCGGACAGCTAGTAGCTTTATAAATTTATGGCAATAAAACAATAGATCTATTGTTAGTTATATTATTTTTCTTTGCGTATTTCTCAAACATAACACATAGTGCAAAAATGAAAAACATTGATAAAGTAACATTTAATATGTAATGTAAGTAATGAATAGTAAATTATACGCTACCCAGAACGATGAGTATTATAGAGAATGGAAGCAAATCCGCACCAAAGCCAAAAATGTGGTTCACCAAATAATGTAGACAAAATACATAGGTACCTACAATTTAAAGCTGACTGTATTTAATACCTTACTATGTATTTAGCAGTTGCATTGTCTATAACCCGGGTAACCCGGACCCGGGTATGTCCTAAAACTGCGACCAGAACCACCGGAGGATGGGCAGCAGCGTCCTGTTAGTACACGGTGAACGTACTGCGATCTCCAAGGCACCTGCCAAGCGTGGGGATTATGGCAACACCCCTCTCTAAGAGGGAGGCCTTGTTCAGCAGTGGACATTTAATGGCTGATGATATGATGTGTATTGTCTATAAACCGTTAAAGGTCTAAAGATTACTAAAATGTCAAGCCCCATCTGCCCCATCTACCACATCACAGTCGGAAGTATACCTAGCAAGTTAGTTATATGACAAGTCTGAATGGCAATGCTTATATCGTTAAGCCAGGTAAACGCCAGCATCGACATCACGAGAGTTACCTTAATACAAATATTATGACTGCTGAAGTGCTGATTCAGGTATTTTAATATTCTAGCAACTCCCAATCTATGCCGTTAATCTAAAGCTTGCCGATACTCGTGAATACAATGTTCAAAATCACCCGAAAGTGATAAAATATTCCACATCTTATTTCTCAATCATCTCTTCTCGTTCATCTCAATGCTTGTTGATGACTGCTTAGACGAGCTCAAGCGTGGGTTTTTTCAAGTCCCAAGCCAGTTGCTTGGCACAGTCTTGCAGTTGGAGGTTGAAGGTTTCCGATGCATTGTAGTCATTGGGAGACGTGTGGTGGTGGTAAAAGAGTCTTAAAAGGTCAGCAACGTAATTGTGATGCCTCTGGTGTTAAAGGTATTGCAACGCCAATTGAAATGAAAAGGTGGCATTGCGACGTATAAGTGACCGTGGAAAAATCAACTCTTTTCGGTTCACACAGGGTCTAAAATTGTTATATTATTATTCCGCGGTTTATTCGAGATGCGGCGACCTGACGCGAATTTAACTTATAGTGAACCTGGTAAAGCTTAATTTTCCATTGTGCTCTATATTGATGAACAATAAACAATAGACACACACACAAATATATTACACAAGTTTTTGCATATATACAAGCTGCACCCCACGGTTTCGCTTGCGTAGATATTCCCTAAGGAGTTTTATTGTATATTTTTCTGGAGTAAAGTATATACTATGTCAGTCTCCAGCCTTTAAATATCTCTATGTAAATAACAGGTCAATCGAACTGTTGCTATAGTTTTAACAGGAACAAACAAACACACTTTTGCCCTAATAATATGTTCTAGTATGATTAAATTTGGTCCAAGCGTTTATTTGCTCTGAAAGCTTCAATAACATTCTAAAATTGTGAAAACCACAAATTCTGATCATTTTCGCTAGGGGTTTGAATTTAAGCCTGTAGCAGGCTATAACTTCATAGAAATATTAAGTATGTTTATGTGTCATTCGGCTTTTCACAATGTAAAACACTGTTTGAAACACAATTGTTGACGAGAGCTCCATCCACAATTCCACAACCTTATCACGATAAATATCACGTTTATAATAATACTTATAGGTAAGTGAAGTGTTATTGCAACTGTTAAAGCAAACAAATAATTGTACTGAGTTAATTGTGTTGAACTCTCCACGCCATTCTGTGTTCACAACATGTTAGTCCAAGTTTTTGTAGGCACTCAGTATTTGCTTTCGGGATTCGAACCGGAGTTCCAATATGGCTGAAAGTATTCTTGCATTCGCATGCTCCTCGTGTCAGAACATCCGGGTATAAGTTTCGACGATCAGATTGTAAACTTTGGCAGTAAAGAATACTTGATGTAGGACTGAGTTGTTAGAGTTTTTATGTAATTTTAGTTTTTAGGGTTCCTCATCCAAAGGGTGAAAATGGGTCCCTATCACTAAGCCTACGTTGTCTGTCTGTCTGTCTGTCCGACCTTTAAACGGCTGTATCTTTCGAACCGTAATAGATAGTCAACTGAATTTTTCACAGTGTATGCGATGTTACGGCGGATTAACCAAGAAACAATAAAAGACAAAAAGTTAAAACGAAAGAGGGGTGGGTCCCCATACAAAAAAACGTATTTTTGTATTAGTTCTAATGTAAAAGCGGTATTACGTACAAGCGTCAAATTTAGTATGATTATAGTACACACTCTAAAATATAAAAATAAATAATGGCCTAATGCGAGTCGTTGATAAGTTCTTGTTCATAACCAAGTTATAATTGGTAATTTGGTTATTGAATTTTGTGGTCGTACGGAAGCCTGAGTGCGCGAGCCCGACTCGAACTTGGCCGGCTTTTTATATATTTGAAGTGTTGTTCTATTGTTTAGTATTTACTATTTCAAAAGGCGGCCATAGCTATGTGGATAGAGCGCTCGGGACGTATACCCAATGGCACAGGTTCGAATCCTGCCCGTCGTAATTTTTTTGATTTGCTTATAATAATTATAACATTTAAATAGTAATTTTAGTATTTTAGTTTGTTAACTTGGAGGTTGGAGAAAGGAAACGGAGACTAAAAAAATCTTCTAAGGTCTAAAGGGGAGGCCCATGTTCCGCAGTGGAGGGCTTCTGGCTGATGATGTTGACGTTTAATGACTTTGGCGATTATTAAAAGTTGTCCTCACGTACGCTTTAAGCCAGCGCCAAAGCAGGTACCGACCCATTTTGCTTTAGCTAATAAAATTAGTTTGTCAACCCTTTCGGATCCTATATTTTCGATTACAAGTTGTGATGAGGGATTGTGTTGTTGACAAACTTGGCTGAAATGGAACTGGAGCTGTCACCTAGCTGAGTACGCGTCGTTATAACAGTAAGAAAACTAAGGGAATTGCAATGACTGTTTTAAAAAGGGGGATATTGTATCCAACAAATATGGCTCTGTTTCGGCTCGATTCAGCGGCGACATTGACGTCTACACTGTAAACGTCAACTTCACTGCTCCATTAGACACTACACTCTGTGACTACACTAGACCATAGAAGTGACATTTAAAGAAAATCATGTTAATTATTTTTAAGTATTTACGAGTGAAAAGTAATCCCGTGAAACTTGTTTTTTGTCTTCAAACTGTTGGTGCACCTTGTGAAAACACAGGAAGTAATTATTACTGCTTTATTTAAACACAATTTTGACAAGTAGGACATAATTCACGTGCTATCAAAACGACAACTCAATTCTGACTGAAGTCTATTAGGCTCGTGAGCCTAATTTGTGCGGTCCATGTCAAGAAGTTCGTCCCGTATCTTGGAATTGACAATATTAGATTACGAAATTGGGAGATTTGAGAATTAGATCTGCATGTTCTAATTCACTTTAAGCTCAGATCAGACAAACGAGGGAGTGCCTTGTTTGTATAATGCATTCTGCGATGGAATACGCTTGCCTAACAAAAGCCGATTTAAGCGCTAGTTATTTTTTTCCCGTTGTAGTAAACTAAAACAATATTCATTAATTAAAAAAAAAAGTTATCATAACAAACTTACCTAAATTCGATCTATTGCCTGAACTTTGGTTGACGATATCTTTTGCGCAAAGTATTTTTACTGCTCTTTGTTGTACTGAGTTCTCTAAAATACTTCGTATAACTTTAATAATGTTTGCCTTACTTTTGGGAAACTGGTTATCATAAAAATAAGTACTGTCACTGTCTATCACCTGACTCGGGTGTTATGGCTTCAAAGGTTATTGAAGATTCCCACTAATATTATTAACGCGAAAACAGAAGCATCTGAAATATTTTGTAAGTCCGCGATTAAAATTTCGCATTTTTTTAATCGATTTCCAAGATTTGTTTACATAGTTTGATGTGCTAACAGCTAAAACAGGTGTTTGGCCACCAATCAATCCTAACAAAAATGGATGAAAGCATATTTTTGAAAATAACTTAGAATTTTATCGCCCTTGAATAATATGACCATGAAACAGATGCAGTTTTGCATAATTCTATGGACGAAATCCACTATCATAAGGATTATGTGCTATGGCACACAGGTAGGCTGAAGTCCTAAGAAAAGACTCACATAGAATGGACTTAACTTTCACCGATTTTATTCAAATAAACCGTCGGGTTCTGCCGCTCATTTCTCTTACAGACCTACAATGTGTAGACCAATGACCTCCCTCGAAGGTTTACCCGCCAATCTTTAACACGAAGCGTTTAAAAAAGTGTATCTACAAACATTTCTCCGGACTGGCAAAGCACCAACACTGCTAGTGTTGCAGGTGTCTATAGGTGGTGATCACCGCTAGCCTGTTTGCCACTCTTTACTATAAAAAAATCTCCCCCTCAAGCAACGCCATTCTAATTGAAACCACCATACATGTAGTTATAAGTACAGGCGTTCCATCAGGCGAGATCGCGGTCAAACGTTAGCCTAGCCAGACCAGATGTAAAAAAAAAGAAGTGATACAGGATAATAATTTAATGTTTTTCTTTTAAGGACTTGTTTATTCTATACATGCTATGGGATGGGATATATTTTAAGTGACACATTAGTTTAAGGAAAGTTAATGTTTATCCAAGTGCAAGCAAAGCAAGTGCGCAGTTTGCGTAAGTGGAAGTTAATAAACCAGCCAGGTGCGAATCAGGCTCGCGCACTGAGGGTTCCGTACAACCATAAAATTCAAAAGTTAAATGATTATTAACGGGATATTTACCGTGGTAAATAAAAACAGTGTTATAAAATTCAATAACGAAAATACCAGTTATAACTTGGTAATGAACAGAAACTTATCATCGACTCGCACTTGGCCATTATTTATTATTTATTGTTATATTTTAGAGTGTGTACTATAATCATACCAAGTTTGAAGTTTGTACGTCTTACTGTTTTTACATTAGAGCTAATACAAAAATACGTAAAAAACGTTTGTTGTATGGGGACCCCCATTTCATTTATACTTTTTGACTTTTTTAGTATTTCTTAGTAAGATTCTGTCCGTTGTTGTGTTGTGGTATTCTGTGAAAATTTCAAATATCTATCTATTACGGTTCGAAAGATACAGCCGTTAATAGGTAGGACAGACAGACGGACGGACGGACAGACATACAGACAGACATAGTAGGCAATAGTAGTAGGCGTAGTGAGCAAGTGTACAAACCGCGGTGTAGGTACTAGGACATTTTCCGATACAGTCAGTGTTGTGTGTCGTAGTGACAACCCTGCGATTTTTCAAGATCAAGTGAGGGTAGGAGAACAAAACACCCGCTCTTCTCGCCGGACTCACCCGCAGTTTTCAGTCAGCTCGTGACCACGGCCATTGTAACATGGTCGAAACGTCGAGCGAAAGGTACATATTTTTACCTATATTAAATAATACGTGATAAGTCCCGATAAACATTTAAAACATGTGTTCAAATCGCGAAAGTTTAAAAATTACTAGACATAGTAGGCTTAGTAATAGGGTCCCGTTTTTACCCTTTGGGTACGGAACCCTAAAACGCACAAGTGTAGTATAGGTCTAGCTTTACGAGTCTTTCGACGTTGATTTAACTCTGCGCAAGCTTACCTAGAATCTCATTGAGCTCGGCAAAGACGTCGGCTCACGGGCGATAATCTGCGGTGTAATATCAAAAGCGCTCGCTGGCGTGTAGGTATTATGTAAATTTTACCGATAAGAGAACCATTCAGTCTCCACTATAGCGTAGTTAAAATATGCAGCTCCATTATGCCTAGGCTGAGACTTGAACGTGGTGATAACGGTAGCTTAATTTAAAACCAACGGATATTTCTTTGTCATTATAATGTATTAGATAAGAATTAGGTGATTAGGCAATACCGAGTACTGATTATTTATTTCGCTGTAGGATAAGCTATAAATAGTTACCCAAGATAAAATCTTGGTATTTTTAGTACGTCATATGTAATCAATTAACTTTCAATTTTATT
Organism: Agriopis marginaria; assembly: GCA_932305915.1. Classification (NCBI taxonomy): domain Eukaryota; kingdom Metazoa; phylum Arthropoda; class Insecta; order Lepidoptera; family Geometridae; genus Agriopis; species Agriopis marginaria. Next base: position 11,680,957 of record OW029930.1, read on the forward strand.
TTTACTGATATATCTACGTTTTGCCATCGACTCGCCTGATGCTAAGCGACGGTATGGCCGAGGATGGAACACGTTGATCTACAAGAAATGTTTTATATGTTAATCGGGACTTATCACGCATTATTTTATTTAGGTAAAAATAGGTACCTTTGTTTCGCTTTTTTTTTCTTGTACTTGGCGATACCCGATACAATCTTAGTTCACAGACCCAAGGAACGCCATTCAGCCCAATCTTGGGATATTTGCTTCCAGTTTCAGCCAGCTGCCTTACGGAATCGTCACTCATAGAAACATTGAAAATTAAACAAACACATTGACACATTGAAAATACAGTCGAGAATAAAATACATTCAGAATATTTTTCGAATAAAATACAGCAACCTGCGTATGTAATGTGAACTACGCTTAGAATCAAGCTGGTTGTGATCAAAAGCCAAATATACTTGAAAATCTACTTTGAATACGAAAAAATGCTGATTAAGTATTGTAGATAGAAAACTTGCAAGTTTCAGTGCCTCCGTAAAAAATATAGCATTTTTATTATAACACCAGCTTTTGGCCGCGACTTCGTATGGGTAGGGTTCCATTCCATATTAACTTTAAATCTCCATTAAACTACTTCCTTAAATTTTCTACCAAATTTTAGCTTCCTAAATCAAGTAGTAGGTAGGTTCGTATTTTTTATTCGTAATTTTGTGATGAGTCAGTCAGTCAGTGAATAATTAAGTGGCATTTCATTTTTATATGTATAAAAGATCTACATACTTATAATTAACTCATCAAATTATGATTTCAAGCCCGTAGTTTAATGCGAACGTAACTTGGGATAAAATTTCAACTTTAATTAACTTTTGACGTAATGTTGTTAAAAGTAACACAGAATAGCTAACTTTATAATTTACTTAGCTAACCATCTTCAGACCACTTTCTGTCCACTTTCTGTTAGCGTTAACGCATGCGGAAAGATGAAATTGTATGAAAATGACATTAGCTTAAGATAACAAACAAACAAACAAACAAAGTAATTTATTTTGACATAAATTTAGTTTTACATAACGTGATTTTCCATAGGCTCCCGAACTAGTCTGGGACTGTGTGTCGGATGCCAGTGGAGTGGATGATAACATCTCTCAAGCGAATGTCATTGTCAATGTAATTTTCATACAATTTCATCTTTCCGCAGGCGTTAAGGCTAATAGAAAATGGGTCTTGTCTAACCCCCCTGGTCGCAGGGCGTCCTACTCTACGTTTGCTGATACGCAGTCTCTACTCTATAACTCGTCTGTCCCATGGTTCAGTTCTTCAAGATATGTAGCCAGCCTATTGTTACATAAGCTGGCTAATCCTTGTGCTGATTGTTCATGATAATAATTGAAATTGTTGATGATTGTTAGCAAATAGATTATGAGATGGTGGCCAAATGTAAATATGTATATGCTATCCAAAAAAAATTTTTTGAAGCTCTTGGACATACTGATTTTCTCACGATGTTTTCCTTCCCCGTTGTTGAGCTATTAGCATCAAACTGTACATAATTTATAAGACATTGGTGCAGGGCCAAGGATCGTTAAAGAACTAAATTAAACTGTCTACCCAAACTATAAATAAAAAACTGCATTGAGGTCGCTGTCTTCGGGTAAGGTGCCCAAAAAGCTGGCGACATTACCACGTTGGGTGGCCAAACTTATTCTTTGGACAAGGTAGCACCAGCTCTTTGGTCACCTGTCACATCTACGAGGCGTCTGGACAACCTATTATATGTAGTTTAATATTATTGCATTAAAATAATAAATAACTCATCCACAAGTAGGTACTTATAGTTGTGCAGTTGAAACTAAGCTGATTAGTTAGATAATGGTTATTCTGAGTATTATAATTGCGATTGTTATTTTTAAGCAACTAGCTGCGTTCACGGTTTCACCCGCAATCTACCAGTTTTCGCATTACCGAAAGAAAATATTCCAAGTTCATCTTCCTGATGCCCATTACCGTCTTGCTAGATATTATAAAGATCAGTTCAGCTATTTAGTTGTGAAAAGGGTACAAACGGATATGTTGTTTTTCCACTACACGACACGGCAGTCAGAGAGACAAAAATGTGTGAAAATATTATATGACGTTATTTTTGACTGAACCACAACAGCGCGGCATCGTCAACTACACGCGATGACTTTAGCTCGTGTTGCCGTCGGCCGTGCCGTAAGAGAAAGAGTAAGCTTCCCGTTGTCGCTGTATGACAAAAATGCACATGGTATTGCATAATTAAGTATGCAATGATGTGACTCAATTCACATGTTTCCTGAAGGGCTGAACAGACTTTAATGAAACTTGAAGTATAACGTGAAATATGTAGTAGCTTATTATACCCTGAATTATCATTTTTATTTTAATCCCAGTTAAATACATTTCCTGAGGCCACAGCTGGCATACTTTAACTGCAAAAAAAATATGTTCCCGCTAACGCTATAAATGATCGGATTAAACAATACAAAAATCGCTCGACGAGTTTATTATTCGTGATACCAGACTGTCGTCCAAATCAGTACTGGTCAAAAAACCGGCGCCGTGCCGTCGCCTGTCTGGTGGAAAAACGTAACACGGCGCCGGTACCGATGCTGTGCCGTCGCCTGTCTAGTGGAAAAACGTAGCACGGCACCGGTGCCGATGCTGTGCCATCGCCTGTCTAGTGGAAAAACGTAGCACGGCGCCGGTGCCAATGCCGTGCTGTTGCCTGTCTAGTGGAAAAACGTAGCACGGCGCTGGTGCCGATGCTGTGCCGTCGCCTTTGCCGTTTGTGTAGTGTCTAGTAGAAAAACAGCTATAGATATTTAGACAGAGTTACTTTTTATTTATTAAGCCCATTGCAGACGAAGCGCCTCCACAGTGCCTCAAAACGAGGGTCTTTGACCAGTGTGTGTTGCCAGTGATGACATATGGTACTGAGACGTGGTCCTTGACTGTTGGCCTTTTGGAAAAACTCAGAGTCACTCAGCGGGCAATGGAGAGAGCTATGCTCGGAGTTTCTTGGCGCGATAAAATCAGAAACGTGGATATTCGCCAAAGAACCAGAGTCACCGACATAGCTGTTAAAATTTGCAAGTTGAAGTGGCAATGGGCAGGCCACATCGCTCGAAGAACCGATAACCGATGGGGAAAAAAGGTTCTTGAGTGGAGACCACGAACCGGAAGACGCAGCGTAGGTAGGCCTCCCACTAGATGGACCGACGACATAGTGAGAGTCGCTGGCATCCAGTGGATGCAAAAGGCAGGCTGTCGTTCAGTGTGGAGGTTAAAGGGGGAGGCCTATGTTCAGCAGTGGACGTCTTCTGGCTGATGATGATGATGATGAGACGAAGCGCAGTAAGCTCGCGCAATTAAAAAATCGAGCAAGTATTGTGCATCGCCTGCAACGAGCTGCAACACTTTTTGCTTAGAGCGTGATCACTAAGCAACTTCCACTGCCACTGGCACTAAGCAAAAAGTATTGTAGGTCGTTGCAGACGATGCGCAGTACTCGTGCAAGTAATACTCGCGTGATTACTGTACATCGTGTGCAACGGGCATTAGTTTAAGTGTGATAATTTAACGTATGAATCATATTTTAAAGTACCTTGGTAATCACGAGTACATACTTATTTATCTGTAAATTGAAGAAGGTAATTATCTATATTTAATGGGGAAAAACATTGTTACTACATCACTGACTCATTTTTTACACACACTGATAGGTATAACAGGTTTTATTCATGTAAATAACGCATATAAGATGATAAAATAATATGTCAAATATAATTTAACAAAAATATTTATTTATTTCTGCAAATAAGTAACTTTACAGTCTATAACAAAACGTTACTCTAAACATTTATGAAAGATATACACAATAAATAAAGACCCACAAGATGGACAGACGCCTAAAAGAGACCGCAGGGAAACGCTGGATGTAAGCCGCTTCCAACCAGCCCTTTTGGAGATCGATGGGGGAAGGTCTATGTCCAGCAGTGGACGTCCTACGGCTGAAATGATGATGATGGCACAATAAAGAAACAAATAAGTAAAATAGAACATAATCGGACTATTACAAGGAAAACTATATAATTATTAATTTAAAAAAAACACGTTGTGTGTTTGTTATTATACACAATAATATACAATAAGTTAAAATAATGTTAGATTAGTTCTTTTTAACTTACTTTTAGGTTTTGTGTTATTTTTAAACAGTTTCTGTTACGTTATTCTTTGATTCGTTATTTGTTTAAAATACTTCACCGTACAAATAAATAACTATTTTTTGTAACTAATAATTAATCAGATGCAGGCAATCAGTTGCATTATCTAAATCATCTGTTTCACAATCATCAACCGACAAAAACCCGACGATCAAAAGTAGAAATTCTCACTAATCAGAAGGAAATCTAGGAAATTGTTATCAAAATGATCATATCAGTGAGTCCAACAATAACGCTGAAGTATAAATTTAGCACAATTACTATACCATCTTCAGTTAAAGTGCATCATTTAAAGTGAATAGTGAACCGAAAAACCTACGACAATGAAAGGTATATAATTTTTCATTACTTATTGCTAGAAAAGTCTCCTTTCTGTGTACAATATTACTTTTACAGTATTTACACTATACATAATGTAAAAGTATTAGTTATCGCTACATGAAACCGTGTGATATTACAAAATAAAACGCACTAGTGCGTGCGATGTAAGGGAGATACAATTTGGTATTCAGGTTAACAGTTTAAAATACATAAATACTGATATAATATTTTTACAAAAAGGACAGATTAAGGAGGGAAATTGGATTTTATTGTTGTGCTGAAAGTTATGCAAATACAAACTTGCAATTTGGCATAAAAATAATTTGTAAGTAAGTTCCTAATGAGAATGTAGATGTCTACTAAGAAATTATTTTGCGAAAGGGCCGAACTAAAGGGACCAAAAGGGGGTTGAAAGTTTTGGTGAAAGTCTACGCGTACGAAGTCGAAGGTGACGGCTAGTCATTAAATAAAATTAATTGCTTTTTTATTATTTGTGCTTGCTTTTGTGGAGGTTAAAGGGGGAGGCCTGTGTTCAGCAGGGGACTTCGTCTGGCTGATCATGATAATAATGATTTGCTTTTTCATGTAGTTATGTAATTCACTTAAAATTTTCTCACAAGAGTGTTTGAAAACGTCGTGTGACACACATGCGTGAATGTTATTCCAACGAGAGGATAATATTTATCCCATTCAAAACATAGTCCCGAGTTCACAATTACCTTCTTTCCGCACTTGTATCATAATTATTGTACTATTGTATTCATTAATGTTGTAAAGTAAAAAAAATGTAGTTATGATTAGCTAATACATTTTCCTCAAACAAAGTATTTCATAAGTGCATAATTTGAAAAATTTACATCATCGAAAATTTTGCTCTAAGGGACCTTAAACTAATTTACGACCAATTGTTTTTCTTGTAAAAGTACAATATTTAATGCACATATAGTATTTTAATGTGCAAAGAGGTTTGGTTATGGTTTCCCGCAAATAACGCGAATGAAGAAGAAAAGGTTATGTTAGAATTTACAGACAATAACACCGACAATTCCAGATGGCTAAAGATGGCAAATTGCAAGCTATGTCCATCTGGTATGAATTCATTCCATTCCAATCCACTTTGATGTTTGGTTAGTAGACAAAGTTACAGTTAAAAAGCCAAAGTTTAAGTTTAAACTAGCGACCCGCCCGCCTGGCTTTGCACGGGTGTAATTTACGTGCGAAGCCAGAGTAGGTCGCTAGTTATATATATAAACCTCCCGTAAAAATGTATCTAACTGATGATGAAAACCGCATCAAAATCCGTTGCGTGGTTTGGGAGGACCTAGCGGCCAGACAGACGCGGAAAGCGGCAATATCCCGTAAATAATCATATAACTTTAGTGAGCAACCGTGATAGTTTAAAACAATGTTTCACTTTATTTTTGCCGTTCTTGCCAGCTTGCCAGCTAGCCATCTTATTCTTACAATCCTTTTGAAACCTTTAGTGGCATTATTGCCGGTTATATTTATTTACCATACTAACCTTTTTACTTTTATTTACAGGTACGGCACTTATTCTCTTCAGTGCTTTTGCACTTGCTCTGAGCGGCGATGTTGAACTAAATGCCAACGGTTGCCCAGTTGATTACGAAGTCCACAAGACACTGCCCCATGACACATACTGCAACCTCTTCTACAGCTGCGTTGGTGGCGATCGCGTTGCTCTAAGATGCCCTGGTGAACTTATGTTCAACGCAGAAGAAGGCGTCTGCGACTGGCCCATAAATGTTGAATGCGGTGGCAGAGGAGTTTCTGAGCACGAATCAGAAGAGGTGGAAGAGGGTGAAGCAAGCAACCCAGGTGGCAATAACGACTCGAGTGCTGCTCCCAAAATCTGCGCCCAAGAAAATTCCGATGGTGTTTTAGTAGCCCATGAGAACTGCGACCAATTCTACAAGTGTGACAGGGGATACCCAGTCGCTATGGAGTGCCAACCTGGCCTTTTGTACCACACCGAGGTTGGCTATTGCGACTGGCCCTTCAATGTTGTATGCGGAGACAGAGTTCTTCCTGGTAAATAAAATACTTTTATGAAACAACTTTTCAATATAGATGGAAAAATAAGAACAAATACATATTCATCAAAATAAACTTTCATTTGTAACTACTTAACATTAAACATACTAAAAATAAATAAATTTTGCAACTTATTGGTGTAGGGTTCATAATCACTTCTAATAAACATTGTTACCATGTACCTGAACTTATTAGGCTATGCATTTATGGCATATTAGGCATTCAATCGCTCAAAATTTTGTTTTTATTGAAATAAATAATAATTTTAATTATCATGTCTATTCATTTTATTTGTATACCTTTACTAAACTTCATCGCTATTCTAAAGATGAGACGTGATTTTTGGCAACGTCCGTTTAGAACGTTACATTACATATAATTGTGACCTTACATTTTTTATGTAACCAAATTTTGACAGTTAATATTCAAGTAAAATATGCAGTCTGCCGGTCTATGGGTAGTCTAACTGTATTTGTATTTTTAGTTTTAGCTTGTATTTTGTTTAGTTGGTAAAGAAAAAAAAAGTAATATATATAATAATTATATCAAGTAATATTCAATATCAACAGTCGACAAAATATAATATGAAAAGATACTTTTTAGGTTAGGTAAGGTTGGGAGGCGACAGTTTCCTTCTTTGAATAGGTCATGTTCCAGAAGGAAATTGTAGAGTGCGAGTGGGAAATCCTCTCAGATCCAATGCGCAGTTAGAGAGCTGGTCCGAAAAGGTTTATCCACGCTCTCGTCTGACTCTCATAACAGGGGTCTTGGATAGCAGATTTGCAGTGCGGGGTCATTGCCTGATAAACGTAGCCCTTGAAGGAAACAAGGGCGGTTGCTCTACCCTTGAACAGGGAAGGGTCCCAAAGGACCAGCATCCATGGATGAGAGCGAAAGTGTCCCTAAAGTCCTGACACTTGGGCGCCAGGCGGTAAGCACACACTTAATCACTCAGGAATTGACTGGTAATTCTTTAAATTTCGTAATTAGTGTGTGGTATCCACACACTAAGTAAAGATGCTACTAGATACCCAATTTGCTATGGTAACATTTTAGTTTAAACTTAAATCAGCAGAGATTTAGGTTTAGGTATATATGAGGTAAAGATTTGACGAGATTGCCAATGCGAACCCATTACACAGAAATATTTCAGTTGCTAAACTTCGGAGCTTTCCAATTTAACGGCGTTGAAACCCGAATACATAAAAGTTGAAATGTTTTTACATTGTTTTTGATAACTAGCAACGAAAATACCACCCTTGTCGTTTTTCCCCTTGGAGGTATAGCGACCTGCGGCCGGTCGCCATAGCATAGGTCCACATGCGGCAAGCGGCCGGGCGCGGGTCGATCGTAATTGATCGTAATCTGTTCTATTTGCCTTAATTTAGAAAAATCTCGATTTTAGTAACACGCGGCGATTTCGCGCAGAATTTCCGGTGGGCCGTCTGCCACGTGCGCCCAATTCGCAAAATGGCAATCTGCCCGTCTGAAGGGCTAGGTGATGCATCTTGATTAGGTTATGTTTAAAAAAATATCGTAAGCACAATGCTTAATGGAAAGTCGAGGCGTTCTACACCTTAGTAAATGAGGTTAAATTTTGAACCTAGTTAATAACGAATAAATCAGCATCCATATTTATTTTTGTCGTGTCAATGACCTTTTCCTGTCAAACAGCTGATTTTGATTCCCGAATTTAGGGTTTGTCACTTACATTGTTACATCGGTAAATATTACCTTACTACTACCAGCCACCCACTAGATGGACCGACGACATTGTGAGAGTCGCGGGCATCCAATGGATGCAAAAGGCAGGCTGTCGTTCAGTATGCAGGTTAAAGGGGGAGGCCTATGCTCAGCAGTGGATGTCTTCTGGCTGATGATGATGACTTAGCCACCGCTGATCAATTTGTCACTTCATAAAAAAAATAAAAAAACAACACGTGATTAATGAACGGCCCCTTAGGTTGTAGTTGGAGCTCTCGAGGCTTCCCACGAACACGGTGATGTAACTGCACGGAAATATTGAGAGCTCCTTCCTCAACCTTACTACATTAAATATCCCGTTAATATAATATAACTGATCTAATAAATTACCTTTTAATTAGTATTAATATTATATTTACTTCTATCTTTTGTTATTGATGATGTAACAATAAAAGCTCCAATACTGTCTTGTACGGTGTCGATAGGTTGGAGCTCGTTTCTTTATAGACGCCATTACTCAGATGCCGCAAGTACGGCCACCTGAGCTCCTCTGCGGAATCTTTTCTGCATTGCAGACGTACAATTATTTGCGATATTCTTTGATATGGCAATTTGGTAACATTTTTATTTGATTAAATTAATTGAAAGAACTAAAAAAACACGCTTATGCGACTCATTAAATAGTGAAACACAGTATCCATGCGCGTGCACACGGTGGCAGAGTGATTCGATACCGCGCTGCTTGGCTAATTTGGCATGATAGTTACCGTCTTTCCCGCTAGATGACTCTGTCAGTGTAATTCACTATTGAAGAGTTCCACTATCCGCCTTCTGGCTCAATCATCAGATCAGTTTGATTGTACCAAGTTATTGTATCGTCATTCAAATTACATCATATACAAGCATAGTTTGGATACGACAATTAGATTACTCGCCTCTTTCTTTTATAAATTCTTAGTTAGTTGCAAATGAATCTAACATAAAGCGTGTCATCATCATCATTGTCAGTCTATCATTTTTTCACTTCTTCTTCTTTCGAGTCGATGTTCCGCAAAAAACAATTCTATTTTCAAATCAAGTTTCTAGACCAAAACTTTGCCACCCCTATGTCACTCTCCGTAGCTTCATTCAGGTCGTCTTGTGTGCAAGTTCTAAGACACGCTGCACAGTCCATCAAGTGTGTCATTGTCTGAGGGTTCACACCACAAAGACATTCGGTGTCAGAGCCCTTTATATAACCCCACTTTGCCATATTATCCCGACTTCGGCCCACTTGGGACCGAAGTTGGTTCAGGGTTTTCCAAGTGGGCCATGGTTCTTTATGGCCTGGGGGGGAGCTCTTTTGCAGGGACAATGTAATTTGGAGGTGGACTGTGCAGTTCTTCAGTTCTTGCTACGCGGCAAGTCGAGCATCTTTGGGGTGACCTTCCAGAGCTTTTGTATGGCTTAAAAAGCTTCTGCGGCTTTTGAGAATAGTCTGCTTCCTGAGGATGTTTTTCAGCGGCGCATGCAACACTTCTGTGAGCTGCTGGTGGTGCGATGCCTGCAAGTGGGTACAGTTTGTTAAGAGGAGTTGGTTTTTTCCCACTGCTAGGACACTAGCCTTGTCTCAGCGAGAGAGAGGATGGGCCCTAATCAACCATGCTGGCCCAGTGCATGTTAGTGAACGTCATAATGTCTTAGAGCGTTTTAGGTTCTTGGACAAAAACAAAGCTAAAGCTTGGTTAATGCGTGTAATAAAAATAAAGCGTGATTTCTAGGGAGCGTTCTTTATGTATGTTAAGATAATTTTATATTGTGATTAAACTAAAGTATTAGTAACCACATAGCAAACAGCAACTTGTATACATATGAATTCATACAAGGTTATGCATTTATATACTACTACGCCGAAAGGAGGTCATAGAACTCATCATTATGAACAACTTTTATTATTGCACCAACCCTGAAATCACGAAAAAAAAATCAGCTTTTCCATACATTTTGTCGAGTTTGGATTACCGTTTTCTATGGAATAGCTGATATTTTTTTCGCGATTTCAGAGTTGGTTCCATCGTAAAAGTTGTTCATAATGATATGAACAATGACCTCTTTTCGGTTAAGTACAGTCTATATGCGTAACCCTGCTTGTATAGTTTAGAGTGCTTTAGGTAAGGTTGTCAAGAGCAATGAAGTTCTAAACTCTAGTATTGAAGATAAGTTGATATTGTTCACAGAAACGAAGCCTGTATTCGACGTATTTGAAACCGTATTGTAAACCGTTCTGTGGCATTATTGTTGTAATATCATTTTCAAGTATTGTATTCATCTTTTGTTTACCAATCAGTTTCACATATTACGATAGTTTAAAACTTTTAATAAGCTAAGGGCTAAATTAATCATTAACTATGCTTGATGTTCCGAAATCCAGTAAGAAACGCTTTGATTCCACTTTTGTTGTGCGAACTGCTAGTTTGTGAATGAGCTACCCTAATGGGTGTTCCTTGTTAATTTTATGTTACAATTTTATAGTATTCAAATCGCAAGTGAATCGGTTTCTTATAAATAGGCAAACGGGCTCCATCGTAGATCACATTATCATAACATCAGGTGAGGTGCCAGACAAACACAAGTATATTACAAAAAAATTAAACTTATAGGTTATTAATGAAATAGGTATATTAATAAACTAGCTTCATTCGCGTTTTGAACAAAACATAGCCATAAACATACTTTCAATAAGTTCAAAGATTTTTTTGGAATCGGTAGTAGTTCTTAAGATTGCATACAAACATGTTGTTGACAGAGCATTTGAAAAAAAGAACAAATTAAAATATAGTCAGACATTTGCATAAAAATACAACATGATCGGTAGAGAAATAGTAATGAGAAAAGCAGCAAAAAGCAACATTACGCGATGCTCCCAGGTGGTCACCCATCCTAATACTGGTCGCACCCGATGTTGCTTAACTTCGCTGATCTGACGAGAACTATTGTCATTATGACCCAAGGAATATACTACTCTCGGACCATTCTCGATAAAGCATTTAAAAATTACTTCTAATTTTAAATTGACACGTCACAAAAAAAGCATTAAAAAAAAGAAAGACAGACATAGAAGCATAGATAGTATAGAAATTAGCACAAAAGATACATTACAATAGGAAACACAGGAAAAAAAACTTAAGTGTTGTTCACAGTCAGTCACCTATATACAATAGTTAGTACAATATCAAAAACTTGAAACATGAAGAGTGTAGATTTTGTTTTTCTTATCAGCCCAGAATTTAATTACAACCTCGGTAAAAATTTAAATTGCGAAATATAATTCTAACTGGCTCAAAATTCTGGCTGTGATAAATTAGGAACCTTATCCCTTTTAATTTTATTTATGCGCCTACAAAAATTATAATAATCACTAAACGATTATGATAATTTGCTATAATAATATTAATCCTTTTACCCTTTAAATTTAATATAGCATTTAATAGTCGAATCAGAAATGAGGAGATCCGTAGACGAACAAAAGTCACCGACATAGTCCACCGGATTAGCAAGTTGAAGTGGCAGTGGGCAGGGCACATATCACGCAGAACAGATGGCCGATGGGGCTGAAAGGTTCTGGAATGGACCACGGACCGGTAAGCGCAGCGTAGGAAGTTCGCCCACAAGATGGGCAGACGATCTAAAAGAGACCGCAGGGAAACGCCGGATGCAGGCCGCTTCCAACCGGCCCTTTTGGAGATCCATGGGGGTGGCCTATGTTTAGAAGTGGACGTCCTATGGCTGAAATGATGATGATGATTTAAATTATCTGCAGCCTCAGTAAGCTCGACTAGGTGTTCCTTTGATCACCGAAATCAAGCAACGGTCGATCCGGTTAGTCTTCGGTCATGGGTCACCCAGACCGGGAGTGGCATCTAGAAGAATTATTGAGAGTGTGTTCAGCGCGCAGCGAGAGGTCCTATGAGCTAGTCTTGTGCAGTTTGCGAACGAACTAGGTCGTTAGAGCGCTCCCACAGAACTACGCGAATTAGTTCCTACTTCCCAGATTCCTCGCTCCTTAGTGCGTTTGATAAGATCAATGACAATATAACCATTTGAGTGGTCATCCTTTATCCCGCATAAACCAAAGGTTCTAACATGTCAACCTAAACTATTTCGAGCGGGGCCAATCCTAGGCGCGAATGAATGAATGACTTTTGATTCTCCAATCACAAGCTCCCCCCCCCCCCCCCGAGACCGACGTGGCATCATTTTGCAAAAGGGAATTTTGATAATTTTTGCGATCAAGTGGTTAAAGGTAATAATTAATAAATTAAACCTTTGGATAAGATCGACTGTTAATAGCGAGCGAACAATTATCTGCGTTTCTCTGGTTCGAGACGAAAGCTGACGAACTAAAAGAGCGACCTAGTTCACTAAGAAGATGCAAACTAAACGGAGCGCTTCCCTCCAGGTCAAGAACTTATTATTTAGTAAATTTTAGTAGATAACATTAGTAAAGCTGAGAACCTAACACCAAGATAGACCTCGGCGAGGTTTTTTGGTGATAGCGAGCAAATTAAAATGTAAAGTAACCTACGGCATTTAAAAAATTTGACGCGCAAATAGACAGCCTAAAAAACTTATTGACACTTCCCCGGAAATAACAAAGGCCATTTTCCGCGATCGTGTGGTTTAATTTTCAACTCAAACTCGAAACTGAAAACGCTCATTACCAATTATGCCTACTAATCACCCAGATAATCTCGACTGCGCGATTTAGGATATGAAGTCTCGTATGTATGTTCGTTTGTGAGAGTCGCGGGAATCCAGTGGATGCAAATGGCAGGATGTCGTACAGTGTGGAGATTAAAGGGGGAGGCCTATGTACGTCTTCTGGCTGATGATGATGTATGAAGTTTTAGAAACAACATGAAAATATATTTTTCACCTCATAATATCACTCCCACACTCGAGCACGCTTACGAATACTTAATAAATAATAATCCACCATAATTATATATTTACATTCGAAATGACACCAGTTTAAAAAAATTATACAATGAAACGACATGTTTTCTTCACTTTGGCGCCAAAACCTATTTTTATGCCGCAAAAGTTATGTCTTCACCATGACATTGACAGCCGTTCTAATAAATAAAAAACTATGCTTTCTTACGCTTACAATTATTGCGAAATATCAGCATCGCTTATGAGTCGAAGGGTTAAGAAGGGTGGAATAGCGTGATATGAGATAATTTGCTTGTCACGCTGAGAGAAAAAATGATTGTGCTGCCATTTACAGAAGAGCAAAAGTGTATGTGCGAATGAAATGGATTAACATTGCCTTGCTGTTTTGTATTATTTCTTGATTAGCGTTTATAATAGAAAAACACAATGAAACACTGTTTTAAACTATCACGGTTGTTTACTAAAGTTATATGATTATTTACGGGATATTTACCGTGGTAAGTTTATGAAATGAGCTCCCCGATATTTCGGCGCAGTTACATGCACTATGTTCACGGGAAGACTGAAGAATGCGGGTGGTTGGTCGAACAGTTAAAAAGTTAGGTGCAGACATAATGATCTACCCTCTTTCTTAGTCTTTTTCTACGGTTATCACTGGAAGTCGAACTCGAACCTAAGTCCCGACAAAACAAACTCACTGTATCACTGCGTATAGTATTTTGAACACATTTTGAACGCGAACGTTTATTTTTAAGGCAACCTAATACTGGATTCCACGCACTGGCGAGTTGAAAACCATCACCTCGATTGAAATTCTGGCATTTCGAGATCTCAATAGTAAATATTCCGTAAATAATCATATAATTTAAGTAAACACTATGAAATAATTATTTAAGTGCTTAAATTTTGCTCTGAATATAGGTAGGTACTTTAAAATTATAGGCATTATAGTTTTACTAAGAAGGTGAAAAAGAGTATTTTTTTATCTGTGGAATATATTATTTTTCAAATTTGAATGAGGTCATCCTCAAGAGATTGTAGCCAATACAATAAAATAAAATTTATTACCCGCCAGATTTGACCACTTTATCTGGAACGTGGCGAGGTCATCGCACCAGCGTTTTCTAGGCCTGCCTTGGTTCCTTCATCCGTTTTCAGGCACCCACTGTGTAATTCTCAGGGCCTAACTTTTTTATTTAATAATAAGCTTGCGTTAGGCCACCAACTCGCCTGATGGTAAGCGATGATGCGGTCTACGATGGAGCACGCTTGCCTAGATGAAACCGATTCACTCTTGATTTGAAGACAACCATGATTGTAACTGTCGGGGAACACTATTCAGGCAGCGTTTTCCACAGACTAGCATAATAAAAGTGGAATAAAAGCGCTCCGTACGTACGGGTTTTCGGAATATCAACCATAAAGCTGTGTCGATTTTTAATGCCCGCTCTGGCAGTCCGATAGAAAAAAAGGCAGGAGGGAATTAGATGGGTTTATCCTGGCCACGTGTCCCGCCCAACGCCCAACGATGGCAGCTCTGATGCCAACATCAAGTATAATTAAACTTATTTATTTTGGGTGATACTTCATGTGTTGTTATTTAAGGGGAAAAAGGTAAAAGTTATTCAAAATTAGTATATAATTTCTAGGACATTCCAGTATTACGCATCTTATTTTTTGTTTTAAACTGTTACTATATTTAACTTTGTATGTTGAAATATTTGAGATATTATGCGTCTGAAAACTTGTTTGATTACAGGCCACGTTGCTTAGTTGGACATCGGGCCTAACAGTTCTCGAATGCATGTCAAATCATCGCTTAACATCAGACGAGTTGGCGGTCAATCGCAGGTCTATCTAAGTATATATATATAAATGAATCCCTATTTACCTTAGTCACTCTATAACTTGAGAACGACTTTACCGATTTCATTCATCTTTTTTTTTAAGTTTGCTTATATTTTGTAGAAGGTTCTTACCTGAAAAGAAAACAAAGAAATTAGCGCAGAAAATTGAATAATTTCAGATAACCTAACGACAATTTTAACTTCTCGCGTTTGTCAGTTCTAAGACAGGACAACGTCTGTCGGGTCAGCTAGTTACTAATAAAAATAACACACTGCGTAGACCTCTCATTTATGGCGTCCCCTTCAATGTTAAATGCTTTTTCATACTTTTACCAAATAACGGAACGTTTATTCTCAAATGCCTCTTTGAACTTTGAAAAGACCATGAATTGACATTATGTTAATAATTTTAGATTTGAAACGTATATAATAAATTCTTAACTTTGATGTGATTTGAACGAAGCAAAGCGACAAACCTTAGAAGAAAGGCCATCAAAAGGAATTGACGATTCACTAATAGGCATTCAAATAGGCATCCAAATAGGAGGGTGTAAATCCGGCCATAGACAGCAATTTTCACGTCTGCGACTTACGGGTACAAAGAGAATAGTTTTGGTTAGGAGTGTCAAGGGTGGCACAATTCAAAATACAATATTAAATTATTTATTTGTGCAGTTAAATCTATTGTATTAGTACAAAAAAGCCCACTCCAACGTTTCCGTGCGGTCTCTTTTAGGTCATCTGTCCATCTTGTGGGTGGACGTCCTAAGCTGCGTTTACCGGTCCTTAACCTTTCGACCCCATCAGCCATCTGTTCTGCGTGCTATGTGCCCTGCCCACTGCCACTTCAACTTGCTGATTCGGTGATAAGTAAGTGTCGGTAAATGAATGAACGGTAAAACGATAAAACTCAAAAATATAATAAAATAAAATAAAAACATTTAACTTAAATTAAAAACAAGCTTTTCTTATTCTTCCTAGCAAATCCTTTCATTAGATACCCATATCTGATGGTAGATAATAAAATTGTGTCCGCCATCGTGGGGTGTCCGCCATATTCAATTTACTGTGACGTCATTTTATTTTTCGTATTTTTCTCAGCAAACTCTTGTTATTTTGATACACATAATTATAATGGAGGCCCATAAAAAATAACTCGTCCACCATCTTTGGGAATCCGTCATATTGAATTTTAAATGATGTCATTTATCTAATCATGTATTGTCATCCAAACTAAACGTGTATGCAAAATTTCAGTTCAATCGGTTGAGCATAACTGGTCTAAAGTTCAGTTGCTAGTTTTGTCCCACATATACATACATAGCATTACATAGTAACATTAGTAACTAACAGGGCAATTTAAATTAAAGCTCGTAACAATAAATATGGATAAGCATGTAATAACGCCTTTAGTCATTATTTTGTATAGTCATATAACTGTTATTAGAGCTTTTGATTTCATAGTTCGAAGTGTTTTATTGATTCGCTATGACGCGTAAAATATGAAGTGACAGCCCTAACATTTCACGTCAGATTCCATAAATCCAAGTAACACTATAAAAGTAAAGTTGGATTTCAAAAGTTCAGTCTCGAAATACATTTAAACTCGACGTGAACTGAAATATTTTCTACGAAATAAAACATGGAGATGCCCGACTACGAAGATCTTTTCAAACAAATCAAATTAAATTTTTGGCTAATAGGAATACCGTACGGCAATCCCAAGATTACTTGGAGATATTACATTTTCTTTGTAAACCTACTTCTAGTGATCATTGCCGAAACAGGCTTTCTGTTTTCCAAGGTGAATTCGGTAAATATGTTGGAAATTACTCAATTGGCTCCATGTACATGCGTCGGAATCTTATCCATTTTAAAAATCACTGCTATAGCACTAAAGAAGCAGAAAATATTTGAATTGTCCGAAAACCTCAGCCGTCTCTATGGAACAATTGAAATTAAATCAGAAACGGGGCCGGTTATAAGATCTCAAATGATTACTTTGAAGAAGTTGGCTCGATATTTTTTCATTTTGAATGCGATGCTGATTTCTGTGTACAATTTTTCGTCGCCAGTGATTATACTTTTCATTTATTGGAAAAGTGGGGAGGCACCGTATATACTGCCGTATCAGGTTCTGTTGCCTTTTGAAATAAACTCTTGGACAATTTGGGGACTTGTTTATACACATTCAATTTTTTGCGGTAAGATCAAACTTTTTTTTAAATCTTCTTTCACGTTCGGTAAAGCTGTAAACTATCGGACGCATCTATGCTGCGACTGCATGCTATGCTATGCTGCTACCGATAGTGTATGTATACTATCAGCTAAATCACGTCTGTCAACTGCTGCTTACGACGTATCCGATAATGTGTTTGCAGCTTAAGTGAGTCATTTGAGTACTTAAGTTAAACAAATTATTGCAAGCACAGTTTTCATGCAGGACGCGCGCAGTTTAAGCTCGAGATTTTGACTCGTCAAGACGTAAAAAAAAAGAAGAAAAACACACTTCCAAGCTAAAAATGCGCACCCTTTCACCGCGTCACGCAAAAAACTTTCTCTGTTTTCTTTCTTTTTCTCTTTCTCTATCGTCTTTCTCCTTTTTTGTTTCTTTATCTGTAACTTTTATTTCTGGTTTGCACAATAAAGAGTTTCTATCTATCTATCATTCTATCTATTTTATAACATATTTATTGAAGTGACGCGCAGTTTGTACTAAGCAAAAAATATAACCCCTCTCTAAGAGGGAGGCCTTGTTCAGCAGTGGACATTTAATGGCTGTTAGTGTAATGTATGTGTAAAAAATATAATATTTAGGGATTATTAACCCGTACCGTTGTGCTACTGAATAATAATTATTATAATTATAATAAATTCCATTGCAGGTTTTATATGTACATTATATTTCACTACAGTCGATGTGCTGTACTCTGTGTTGACCACACACATTTGTTCTAACTTTATTAACATAAGTAGTCGGCTGAAAGAAGTTAATAAAACCAATGTTGGAATTCTGAAAGACATTATCAAGGATCACCAATACATTTTAAAGTAAGTATAATATAAAGTTAACAAACTAGGAAAATTATAAATTAAAAAATATTTTTAAAACACCATATTGAATTCTGTTTTAAACTATCACGGTTGCTTACTAAAGTTATATGATTATTCCACAACCTTCCAAATATCCCGTAAATAATCATATAACTTTACTATATTGTTACATTATTCTTCTTTTCGTATTCTTCACAGTAAGCTCTTTCATTTGACACCCATATTTAGGAGGTACTGAAAAAAATAACAAGTCCGCCATCTTTGGGAGTGCCATATTGGATTAAGAATAATGTCACTTAGCTGTCCATGCACTGTTATCCAAACTTGCAAAAATTCAGCTCAATCGGTAGATTTTGGAATGGGTAGATTGATAAGTGTTTTAAAATTCAGTTGCAAGATTTGACCCAAATTAACAAGTTCAATAAAAGCTTTTAAAAAAACAAGTCTTTTGCTCAGATGTTCAATGAAAACTATAATCCCAAATTTAGCGGGTCTACCATTATGTCATTAGAAAGCTCCCTTCGGGCTTCATCATCACTCAATGGTGCCACGAACAAAGCGCAATGTTTTGATTTGAAAAATGGATGACTACACTGGTAACACGAATGTGACTACAACAAAACTGAAAGTGATTACTTTGTAACTGATTTACTCGTGATTTGAAGGCACCCATATTGAACTCCCTGTAAACAACCAATCAAGTGCATTCCACAGAATAACAATTCGCACAATCTAAGTGCCAACGAAACGCTTTTACTGGTAAAAAAAAACAAATTATACAATAATTATCAATTTAATATACCGATCCCAAAATTTTGTTAATGAATGCTCGACCCTCAATTTTTTTCATTGACATTATTAAATCAACAGGCGCTTGAACAAAATTATTCGTATTAATAGAGCTGGTTAAAAAACTGTAGAGCCAAAGCTAATGAAATTTTCGTGGGACCACCTTAAAAGCTGTCGCTAAAAAAGGGATTTCATAAAAAAAACCATATTATATTGTCACCAGGAATAAAGGTGTATACAAAATTTCAGCAAAATCGGTTTGTAGGAACTGATTCTAATTCAGCTTGGATGATTTGACCTAAACAAACTAGCAAATACTGTTTAATAAAACCTTGTAATAAAAAAATCGGTGTCCAAATACTGGAAGAATCAGTATACAAAAAAAAAAAAAAAAAAAAAGTACCAAATTAAGAACCTCTTGAAAACAGTTAAAATGTTTCTGCAAAATGAAGTGGGAATTTAAGAATCTGTGAAGCCATGTAGGCAGCAAGACACATTACATGTACATTTTATACATACAAACAAACATAATAATACTTACATACATCCAAATACATAATATTTCCTTGCTACGAAGGGGTAATAGATTGTGTGACAAGGGAGCAAAATAATATATTGAGGCGAGGGCGCTATTTTGAATCCAGAACGTAGTAAATGATTCCAGGATTCTAACGTAGAATTCTGAGCAAAGTATTTATTATAATATAATCAATTATTTTCAAGTAACATAGACTCATACAAATCACAAAACAATATTAATAGACAAAATAATAATAGTAGCTAGTCACATTACATTAACAATAATTATTACAAATTGAAATTTAAAATAATCAAACTAAAAATGTCAACATTAACGTAATGAACATGATTAAAGTTTGATGAACTGTTACAGGTTATCTGAAGATTTGGAAGAAATTTTTACGGGGCCGAATCTTTTCAACGTTTTAGTTGGGTCTGTCAATATATGTGCTCTGGGATTTAACTTGGCGGTAAAATCGTTATGTATATTATTATTTTCTGCATAATCGCCATAGAAAAGTCGTAATTTCTTTTTGTTTCACCCGACGAATAGTAATTAATCTTATTCTCAAACTAATTACCAATTTTAAAAGTATTCGATTAAAAATAACTGTTGAGAAAATTATAAATCCCACATTTCATGACCATGCAAATAAAAAGAAATTACCTTGCAGCAGGCCTAACACGGGCCGTGGACAAATTGTCTTTCCACCGTTTTTATACCGCGAGAAAAAGACAAACGTATCCATATTCTAGCTTTGTCGCGTCTAGGCGTGGATAAAAACGGTGGAAAGACAATTTATCCACAGCCCATGCTAGGCCTGCAGAACTATTTTCATTTATAGATCAATTCTAGTCTCAAAGCCACAAAAAATATGTTCATTCTTTTGCAAATAAATATTATATACGATATTTTAAAACAACCCTACAAAAAAAGGTTCTTAGTTAATATTCTGCTAGAAAGACCAACAAATATTATAAATACGGATTTTGAAGTCTAGCGAGAATTATTGTCAATATCAGATATATTTTTTTTGAAATTACTTACTATCCGAAAGTATTTGTAGTTTTTAGTTATTCACAATATTTTTCTTAAAACTAAACTAACTTCTTTTTTTTAACTAAACGATACAAAATTTTATTTACATAGAGAATGTTTTGTTTTTTTTTTGGTTACTATTGTTTTGATTTGTATTGTCTCGTTGTAATTAGATAATATTATGTTAGTTAGTTCTAGAGGTTGTAAATATTTCTGTACTTATCATATTTGTGAAATTGTCTGAGCAAGCAAAGTAATACGATAGTATTATTTATTCAATTTATAATTAAGTTTCGCTACATTTCTAAGACCTCAGTTTAAAGTTCTTACGCTTCGCAAATACCTTAAGTTTCGTCAAAATTTAATTTCAGATGGGAGATCTCAAACAAATACCAGGTTGTTTTTTGTTCCTCGCTTCTGTACTACTGCAGATATTAATGATGAGCGTTTTTGGAGAAAATATTATTACACAGGTAAATTTAAACCTCACAATTATTAATTATTCTTCGAAATATTCATTTACTCTACTTTTATAAAGATAATAATTTCTAAAACATACGTTGAATGCAAAAGTCCCGTTAATTGAAATAATCAACATAAAGAAGAATGATTTTCAAAAAAATAAATTTGCATTAGCAAATGCTCATTGAACTGTCTAAAAAAGTATAAACTTTATTAGAACCTTATATACTTCATTTATCTATTCATACAATTTGGATCTCCAACTAAAGTTGACGATAAACGATGAACAATTTAGACGTTTACTATAGTACTCCTGAATCGCGAAAAAATAATGCTGTTTCATATAAAAATTTCATAACCACTAATCAAAATGTCTGGAACTCTTTTCCGCGATTTCAGAGCAGTTCCGTAGTTAGAGTTGTTTATAATGATGCATACAATGATATCCTAACTAAACTCCAATTACAGAAGACCACGTGTTCCAAGTTAAGATACACTAAATCTGAAAACTAAACTATGAATTTAAAAAAAAAAAAAACTTTTATAAACCAGCTTTTTGCGTCCGTCATTTTGAATTTGATGTGATGTCATTTTATTTTTCGTATTCTTCTCAGCAAACCCTTTCATTTGATACCCATATCATGGGAGTTCATAAAAATAACTGGTCTGCCATCTTTGGGAGTCCGCCATATTGGATTTAGAATGACGTCATTTAGTTAACCATGCATTGTCATCGAAAATAAACGTGTACCTAAGCAAAATTTCAGCTCAGTCGGTAGTGTTTTAAAATTCACAGTCAGTTTGACCCATACTAACAAGGCAAGATAAATAAAAGCTTGTAAAAAAACAAGGTTATGAAATTATTATTAAAGCTTAGAAAATATTAACATTGTGGACTGCAGTAACGGCCAAACACTAGCTAGAATTTAAAACAATGTAAATTTTTCTTCTTTCATTAATGCCTACGATTTAAATAACTAACAAACATGCCTAATATATGACTTGTTATAACAAAATGTAGGAGACCGATATCAAAGAGTTTACTGGTAACTATTGAAGAGTTCCCATATCCACCTCCTCCATCATCAGATCAGTTCAACGATACCAAATTATTGTATTGTCATCGACGATAACTAGAAGTTCACTAAAGTTATATGATTATTAACGGGATATTTACCGTGGTAAGGTTGTGGAATGAGCTCCCGATATTTCGGCGCAGTTACATGCACCATGTTAACGGGAAGACTGAAGAATGCGGGTGGTTGGTGGAAAAGTTAAAAAGATAGGTGCAGACATAACGATCTACCCTTTTTCTTAGTCTTACCACCACACTGAACCTCCATACTGAACGACAGCCTGCCTTTTGCATCCACTAGATGCCCGCAACTCTCACAATTTCGTCGGTCCATGTAGTGGGAGGCCTACCTACGCTGCGTCTCCCGGTTCGTGGTCTCCACTTCAGAACCTTTCTTCCCCATCGGTTATCAGTTCTTCGAGCAATGTGGCCTACCCATTGCCACTAACTAGAAGTTGCTTAAAATTAATATTTAAGATTTATTTACACGGTAGTCACAAGTGAAACTATAATAAATGTGAATTAATCAAAGAAACCAATTTAATACTTATTTCTTATTAAAACTTATTTATTAAATTTTCAGAGCACAAAGGTTGGAGAATCAGCTTATACTTGTAAATGGTACGAAATGGACGAAAAAACAAAAAAGGTCATACTGACCGTGATGATAAGGTAACCTTGCGAGTATGCTTCGATATAAGTTACAAAGTACATTATAATATCCGATAAGTTCTTGATTATTTCTTTGTAAATTGTATTACAAAGTAGATTATAGTGTTTGATTATTTCTTGGTAAGTTCTATCAACTTTGATATTTTCCATAATTCATTTAAATATTCATTACAGATCTAAAAAACCTGCCAGACTAACTGCTTACAAGTTTTCTGTCATCAGCTACAGCAGTTTCTGCACGGTGGGTAAAAAATAAAGCTCTCTGCCCATTACACCGGCCCATACGATGTCCGCGCAGTGAACGTATCAAATACGTAAAATAGCGTAGCGGTTATTATGCCTAATAAAACGTATCGACTACGTATCATACCCATAAAAGTTTGGTGACCGTATGTATCAATCCTGTTCTCGTTCTGTCGACTGTAATTCGTGTTGCATTATGTGTCCATGTTGGACTGACGCCTCTTAGAAAGCTTTTAGAAGTGTAGCTAGCGGGGTGTTCCCCGATGGTTACAATCTGGGTGTCTTCAAATCACGAGTGAATCGGTTTCTTCTGGACAAGCGTGCTCCAACGTAGACCGCATCATCGCTTAACATCAGGCGTGATGGTGGTCAAACGCAAGTCTATTATTTTTTTTTTTTTTTAAACCTGAGAAAAATATTAAAATATCCATAAGATGGTAACTAAAAGATTACATGTTAGTGAATAATTTTCCTGATTGTTTTAGTTTGTTTTAAATTGAAGATGAACTTGTTTTTGTGTACGAATTCAACGACTTTTTGTCCTGCATTTCGCTAAACTAAGCAACCTTCTTCGAACGTGCATCCCATAGAACTGACGAGACTGCAATGTATTTGGCCGGCTGTGCACAGCAAGTTGGCAACGTCGTTTGCGATACAAGGACCGTACCGGCGCGATGGCGCATGCAAAATATTCTAGTAGGGAATACGCTGCCGGTACGGTCTTGCTCGGTTACGGAACGATTTAGTGGGCATAATAGTATCATATTAATTTATACACACAATACTTTTGCCATACGTATGGTAACGGTCACGGTATGATTATGATATGCACCGGTGCAGTGGACAAGGACCTTTTGGTTATTATTTTGATTTGTATGAAATAAACTTACTTTTATTGAATGCCAGTTAACATAGCGTTATATACATTTTCAGATTTTAAGCACGTCTTGGTCGTATTTTACTATTCTACGCACCGTATATACGCCATCAGATTCTCCATAAAGAAGATAAGAACTGCAAGACATCAAAAATAAGATGAAAGTTGTCGACTATCATACTTATAAAGTCAGAATTGTGTTGTTCATTTTCCTGAAGTTTTGTGAAGAATAAAGCCATCACGATTATCATTTTAAAATAAGATATTAAACCTTTTATGATCTCTAACTTCAGAGTTAGTTTAGTTTTTAAGTTTTGTCGTATGTTTTGATCACAGAAAAGAGAAGTAAATTGAACAGAAATGAGAAGGAAAATCTGTTACCAGGCATTATGAGTAAACCATGATTATCTCTCTTATTTAGATCAACGCGTAGAGGAGATTACTTTTCACACCTTCTGCGAGACAATAAAAAGCCAGGTTTCACTGAAAATCACAGCACCAAACACCGTCTTTTGTTTCACATTCTTTGTAAACGCACCTTTTTCTTTTCTTTTTGAGTCATGCTTATGGTGGCCAGTTCGATTTTCGAACAAACCTCTTTACAATGCCATATGGGCATTTTATTACTCAGAGTTTTCCACGAGTTTCCACACTAATTTAACGTTCCAAATTCAAATCACTTTATTTTCTAGGGAGTTTCATACAACTTTATATTCCTTAAGAGATAATGCTTTACTTTACGTTGAGGTTGCATAATAATTATCATGTAATTGGACATTGTCGAGCAGGTGGTGTGAAAAATAATTTTATATACTATCACAATGATTTGAATTTGGGTACGAGGTCGAAATTTCCAAACTATATACAAATTGGTATCTGGAATAACTAGGATACCTGATATAGCTACTCACGAACCCTCTCTGCTTGATCTCATGCTGACTTCCCGACCGGCCAATTACCAGGTGGCTGTTGATGCACCACTCGGTAAATCTGACCACTGCTTGGTCAGAACAGCTATTCCCATTTTACGTCCCAATGCTCTACCTGTTAGAAAGCGTAGGGTTTGGCATTACAGTGCAGCTGATTGGGATGGGTTACGAGAGTTTTTTGCTTCATATCCCTGGCAGCAACTGTGTTTTTCTTCAGATGACCTTAACATCTGTGCCGACTCTGTCACTGACGTCGTACTGCAAGGAATGGAATGTTTCATTCCTAGTTCTGATGTACGAGTCGGTGGGCGGAGTCGGCCATGGTTTAATAAATCTTGCGCGGATGCCGCTAGCGTTAAGTCAGCAGCCTACAAGGCCTGGACTGCGGCGTTATCGCGCAAGGATCCTAAAGCCGCTGACTTCAAAAACAAACTGAACGTTGCTTCCAGACTAGCAAAAAAGGCCATCACTCGAGCAAGGTGTGATCACATTGGACGAATTGGCGAGCAACTTACAAGTTACCCTGCCGGTAGCCGTGCGTTTTGGTCGCTGGCAAAGGCTGCTGAGGGTAACTTCTGCCAATCTTCCCTTCCATCCTTACGAAAACCGGATGGCACCCTGGCCCATAGCGCAGAAGATAAAGCCGATTTACTTGGTAGTCTTTTTGCCTCTAACTCTACTTTTGACGATGGGGGTGCTGTTCCACCTACTCTGCCTAAATGCGCGAGCTCTATGCCGGAAATACGCATTTCTCAGAAAACAGTGCGGAAGGAACTGTGGTCCCTTGATGTGCGAAAGTCGAGTGGGCCGGATGGCATTCCGGCGATCGTTTTAAAAAGATGTGCTCCTGAGTTAACTCCAGTTTTAACGCGTTTGTTCTCCCTCTCCTACAGTTGCGGTATCGTACCGTCTTGCTGGAAGGTAGCCCACGTCCACCCTGTGCCCAAAAAGGGTGACCGAACCGACCCATCAAACTACAGGCCAATTGCGATTACTTCCCTACTCTGCAAGGTGATGGAGCGAGTGATTAACTCTCAGCTTCTGGGGTACCTGGAAGATCATCAGCTGATTAGTGACCGCCAGTATGGCTTTCGTCACGGTCGGTCAGCTGCGGATCTCTTAGTGTATCTCACGCACCGTTGGGGAGAAGCTATCGAAAGTAGAGGCGAAGCTCTCGCTGTCAGCTTAGATATCGCTAAGGCATTTGATCGGGTATGGCATAAGGCACTTTTAGCAAAACTACCATCTTACGGCTTACCTGATGGGCTTTGCAAGTGGATTGGTAACTTTTTGCATGGTCGCTGCATAAGAGCGATCATCGATGGTGCTTGTTCTGCGACCATGTCAATTAATGCCGGAGTTCCACAAGGTTCTGTGCTATCGCCCACGCTATTCATCCTGCATATTAATGATTTGTTGCAAATTAACAATATCCATTGCTATGCGGATGATAGCACGGGTGATGCCCAATATTCTGGCCATGCAAACGCTCGTCAAGATGAAATCGTAGAAAGGAGAGCGGAGCTTGTGTCTGCTGTCGAGTGCTCTCTTGAGCAGGTCACTGTCTGGGGCATGCAGAATTTGGTGCAGTTTAATGCTGCCAAGACGCAAGCTATTGCGTTCACTGCGAAAAAAACCCCGTTCACCACATCACCGTCTTTTCAGGACATTCCCCTTACCTTGTCGACGAACATCGCCATTTTGGGCGTCGACATTTCCAGCGAGGTCCAGTTTAGGAGTCATTTGGTGAGCAAGGCTGGTCTTACGTCCAGAAAATTGGGTGTTCTCAATAGAGCCAAGCGGTACTTCACGCCGAACCAGCGTCTTCTATTATACAAAGCACAGGTACGGCCACACATGGAATACTGCTCCCATCTCTGGAGTGGCGCACCGAAGTACCAGCTCGATCCACTTGACTCCTTGCAGAGAAGAGCCGTTAGACTTGTCGATGACCCGAATCTAACCAACGCCTTGGAACCGCTGAGCTTGCGCCGGGACGTTGGTTCGCTCAGCTTGTTCTACAGGTATTATAATGGGGAATGCTCTGATGAACTCTTTGACCTCATCCCTCCATCGCGGTTTTACTATCGAACCGGACGCCATCGCCAAAAAAGCCATCCTCATATTATAGATGCGTGGAAGTCTCGCACTGTTCGATTTGATCGATTGTTTCTGCCACGCACCTGTAAGTTGTGGAATGGCTTACCGCCTTCGGTTTTTCCTCCAACATATAACCTCAATCGCTTCAAGCGAAGAGTGAATAGAGTCCTCAAAGGTAGGCAACGCACCGCCAATGCCCCGGGTATTGTAGGTGTCCATAGGCGACGGTGACTACTTACCATCAGGTGGCCCGTCGCTTGTTTGCATACTATTATATAAAAAAAAAAAAAAAAAAAAAAAAACTTTAATATTAGAATCAATAAATCAGAAATTATGAGGTCCATCACATATTAGGTGTATAATTTAAGATTAATAATGACTTGATGATATTGCTTAATTTATTTTTATACAAAAAAGTATGTTTTTCTTAGTGTTTCCCTTTTCCCCACTGATGCAGTATAAAGGTCCGGGTTAGACCCGTGAGGATAAATAAATGAAGAAAATACAAACATGCATAAAGTTCGGTTTAAAATCATTATTTTGTCGGAACAAAGGGCAATTAGCCGATATTAAACGCACCTGTTTCTTGTGGCTTGTACAAAATATTGCTCGCGGAAATAACAAGTTCCCCAACATCTGTACCTGACAAAATTTTGCTCGTATTTATGATTTTAGTAAACCTGGGGGCTGTCTTAAGATGCAGCGTACAGTGTTAGAACAAAGACTTGAACAAACAGGAACGACCCTTGTTTTTAGGGTTTCGTACCCAATGGGTGTAAACGGGCCCTATTATAAATAAATAAATAAAATATTTGGGACATTTTTGCACACACGGTCATCTGACCCCAAACTAAGCAAAGCTTGTGATATGGCTGCCAGAGACTGATATACATACATACATATATAGTTTTAAATACATACTTAAATTGATATTAACAACTAGATATAGAACAAACACAAATGTTAATTACAAATCATTCTGCATCTTCCGGTTTGTGGTCCACTCCAGAACCTTTCATCCTCATCGGTTATCGGTTCTTCGAGAGATGTGGCCTGCCCATTGCCACTTCAACTTGCAAATTTTAATAGCTATGTCGGTGACTCTGGTTCTTTGGCGAATATCCACGTTTCGGATTTTATCGCGCAAAGAAACTCCGAGCATAGCTCTCTCCATTGCCCGCTGAGTGACTCTGAGTTTTTCCAAAAGGCCAACAGTTAAGGACCACTTCTCAGTACCATATGTCATCACTGGCAACACACACTGGTCAAAGACCCTCGTCTTGAGGCATTCTGGTATCTTGGACGAGAAGATGTCACGCAATTTCCCGAACGCTGCCCATCCGAGTTGGATTCTTCGGGCGACCTCTTTGCCTAAGTTGGACTTACCTAACTGAACAATCTGTCCAAGATAAAGAAATTATAAATAGAGAAAATATATTTACCGCAAAATGGATATAAAATGATTGTTAAAAAAAGCCTATTTTTTGTCCGGGGAGAAAGCTGACGACCAAACAAAAAGTCGGATATACACTCGCCCGAAAAACAAAACCCTCCTTCTTGGACAGTCGGCTAAAAATAGAACACTACGTAAACAATTAACAATTATCTTTTACGCATTTCAGCTATCAGTGGTTTTGCAAAAATAGACAATCATAATCTGGGTTAATTGAAATATTTATCAAGATTATGGGAGTGCCAGATTAACCTTTGTATCCAATCAATTAGGCTCTATCAAAAATTATCTAGAACAGGTACAGGAGGTCTCGTAAGGGGGCTTTTGTTATGCAAATGAGGAATTTGATGAATAATATTTGTTTATTAAAGCCTAATCCTGGTCCTTAACTGTTGGCCTTTTGGAAAAACTCAGAGTCACACAGCGGGCAATGGAGAGAGCTATGCTCGGAGTTTCTTTGCGCGATAAAATCCGAAACGTGGATATTTGCCAAAGAACCAGAGTCACCGACACACCTGTTAAAATTTGCAAGTTGAAGTGGTAATGGGCAGGCCACATCGCTCGAAGAACCGATAACCGATGGGGAAGAAAGGTTCTGGAGTGGAGTCCACGAACCGGAAGACGCAGCGTAGGGAGGCCTCCCACTAGATGGACCGATGACATTGTGAGAGTCGCGGGCATCCAGTGGATGCAAAAGGCAGGCTGTCGTTCAGTATGGAGGTTCAGTGTGGTGGTAAGACTAAGAAAAAGGGTAGATCGTTATGTCTGCACCTATCTTTTTAACTTTTCGACCAACCACCCGCATTCTTCAGTCTTCCCGTGAACATGGTGCATGTAACTGCGCCGAAATATCGGGAGCTCATTCCACAACCTTACCACGATAAATATCCCGTTAATAATCATATAACTTTAGTGAACTTCTAGTTATCGTCGATGACAATACAATAGTTTGGTATCGTTGAACTGATCTGATGATGGAGGAGGTGGATATGGGAACTCTTCAATAGTTACCAGTAAACTCTTTGATATCGGTCTCCTACATTTTGTTATAACAAGTCATATATTAGGCATGTTTGTTACTTATTTAAATCGTAGGCATTAGTGAAAGAAGAAAAATTTACATTGTTTTAAATTATAGCTAGTGTTTGGCCGTTACTGCAGTCCACAATGTTAATATTTTCTAAGCTTTAATAATGATGATGATGATGATGAAAGCCTAATCTACTTTAACTGTAGTAGTCAGAAAAAAAGTTTGCCTACACAAATAAGGAGTACCTATACTTTATTAATCTTCTATAGTCCTTTGTTGGAATTTGGTATTCAAGTTAATGGTTTAAAAATAATAAACACTGTAGTAAGATTTTTCTGAAAAATACGAGTTAAGGAGGTGGACACAAAAATTCAACACAAAATTCCAAGCACCTATGACTTAAAGTTTTGTGTTAAAAGTTTTGTAATTACGAAGCTGAAATTTGGCAAGTAGATTTCTTATGGTGTGTAGAGATCCGCTCAGAAACGATTTGGAGTTATTTAGATTTTTACAAGCTCTTATTTAATCTGCCCTGTTAGTGTGGGACAAATCTTGCAACTGAATTTTAGACCAGTTATACCTAACTGATTAAGCTGATATTTGGCATAATTATGTGAAATTTCGTGACAATGCAACGTTATGGTACCATCGAGCTGGTGCGATGATGGAGACAGAAGATGGCCATAGAAACTCTTAACCAATACGATGTAACTCTGTCGAGTTTGGGTTCATTGGATTTGATTTCCCAAGCACTTTGGTCCTAGATGATAAATTCAATATGGTGGACGCTTCAAGATGGCGGACAAAAATATTCTTATCTACCATCATGATATGGGTATCACATGAAAGGGGTTTGCTGAAAAGAATACGAATATGCTTGTTCATAAAAAGTAATTATAATAAAATAAAATATACTATTATATAATACTAGCGACCCGCCCGCCCGGCTTCGCACGGGTGTAATTTACGTGCGTAGCCGGGGCGGGTCGCTAGTTATATGTATAAACCTTCCTTGAAAATGTATCTATATAACTGATGGTGAAAACCGCATCAAAATCCGTTGCGTGGTTTAGGAGGAGTTAGCGGCCATACAGACAGACAGACGCGGAAAGCGACTTCAATTTATACTATGTAGAGATAATAACGTTAGTTAGCTTAATTTATACTTATATTTATGATACCTACTGTTGGACATATTATTATTTTAGTTTATTTAAGTTTACTGTTTACAGAAGCATTAGTTTCTAAATCAATTTAATTTCTCGCATAAGTGAAATTGTTAATTTCTTGTCGAGAAAATAAAGTTCTTTAACCCGAATTATTTGATTAGTGTATGGTACGAGTTTGATTATCAGGTAAATACATTGTTACACAGCAGCAACGCAAAACAAACTTTAACCTGTCTGGAAGTTGCTGTAGGTATATATGTAGAATTTTCTAGTACAGAATGAAAAACTACCACCTGCAAGCTTACGAAGGTACTAAGAGAAATTCCACTAATCTTTTCCACTATCGATTGCCCATACGGCTTCAGCATCAGTCATGATCTAGGTGAACAACCCGGGTACGTCCACCGAACTGTACTGGTGAAATAATAGCTCTCCAAAATTCCTTGTGAGCTCGTAGCACTAGGTTAAAAACCCCGCGGTTCTAATGTAATGTCTTGGATGGAAATAGACTTCGAAATTGGAAATAGAACTAGATCAAGTAGGTACGCAACGTTCGTCCAATGCAAATCGCTATGACTGAGTGCTTCTACCGATCAACGAAAGAAAATAAATTACTTGATCGACTTAATTTTCCATCTACCTTCTCTTGCTTGTTAGGATCTTTACTACTTATTTCATACCTTAGAATAACTGCTTATTCTAAGCTTCATACTTTTTACAGTGCCACCAATTTAGCTGTTAAGATGGGAAAAATTGGAACTACAGCCTTTTCTCCATGAATTTTTTAGGTGGAAATACCAAAATTCTCCACTAGCGAAGCTGTCAACTGAACAGCTAAAATCGTGGGATTGTAAATTGTACTTTTTGAAATAAAGTGTGGGTATTATTAGAGTTTTTATGTCCGTAGTGACGTTGAAGGTTTAGAGAGACAATCCAAATGCTCAAACACATTAGTTGGCAGCATACCCAGCATGCTGGCGGCGCGCTTAATGGTTTCTTATTCGAAGTTAAAACTTATAACATTCACGACAGGTCAGTAGAATATAATCCTGAGCTGACGGATAGATATCAATAAAAAAAAAAAACTTTTAAATCCATTCAATGTTTTAACTCCGAGCGAGGAAACTTTCGCGATTTAAATAAAATATTGGCCTAAGTTCAACTCATGCGCCATTCTTTTCAAGGAAATTAGATTTTGAAAAGAAATTTTTCTTCTCTATTTTTCGTGACACTTTGGAAACAAATATAGGTATTGTTATGGTTTTTCAGGATAAGGGTTTGACTCACTTGATGTTAAGTGTATTTTTTTTTTAGAACGGCGTGCTATGACCCTCATTGGTTATAACAAACTAGTCGCCAAAAAGTTGCAAAGCCTCTAGCACCGCCGTAAAGTAACTATTTTCTACAAGATACATTTCGGCGAGTGTGCGTAAAAGTTTTATGACTTTATTCTATCCTCCCCTTTTTAGTACAAGACAAGTAGAAGGAATGCATAGCTGTTCTATGTTAAAAAAAAAAAAAAACTTTTGTATTTGGGTCGTCATTTATGATACGTAGGTACTGCTCAAGAATGGAACTCCCTGCCGTCTTCCTTGTTACCTGAGAACTACAATCTAGATATGTTCTAGGCTAGAAAGAATAGATTTTTTTCTATATTAACGTGTACCATCTTCGCCCATACCGTGGTTTACCACCAGGCGAGTTGGTGGCCAAACTTAGACCAATTTTATCTAAATAAAAAGTATAACAACCTTCCATAGGTTTGATCGTAGATTGTGAACACACCTCGAATAGAAGCTGGATTTCTACCGGAACATAACGATAGGTGCTTGGTGAAAGATTTTCAACTTAAAGGTTGCTATCCAGCTGAAGGTCAGAAAGTATTATCACCGTGCTGTTGGTTTCCTCACGATGTTTTCCTTCAGGTCAAGCTCATTGTTGAGATTTGAACCCACGCCTGTGGCATAGAAATCGAATACGCCGAACGGTGAAATATCATTGCTACAAAAGTTATTACCAAATATATATTATTACACTTATTCCCAAACACTTCCGGATATTCGATGGAGAGAAAAAGTATTAATCTCAACGGTAATTAGCATCGAATGACTCTTTTTATGTGGTGGGCTTTACTTCGGCAATTTATTACGATCGTCCGCTGAATTTTTCTTCCGCTTCAGTAATGTACGTAGTATGTAGGTACTTTTTTTATCCTATATCATAGTTGGTGAATAACCTAACGGGCTGCTTGAGTAAGCGGTCAGCTTCGCTTCTTGATACCTGTAACACCAGCACAGCTTTTTTGAATATTCCTACAAAATATTATAGTTCCTAAAAAATGGCGCAATATGCTCATTTCACATTATGCAGGTGTAAGTATATCGCAAAATATACACAGTGTGCAATTTCCACAGATCTATGATAATATTATGTCGATGAGCTTTCAGGCGGTGGCGGCTAGTGCGAAGATAAAACCGCAACACCGGCATCAGATCGAACAGTTTCAGAACACATCCCCTTTTTTTTAATTATTATAAATAGGCTTGCGCTTGGCCGCCAACTTGCCTGATGTTAAGCGATGATGCGGCCTACGATGGAGCACGCTTGCTTAGAAGAAACCTATTCACTCTCGACTTGAAGATAGCCAGATTGTAATTGCGATAAAAATTACAAATAGTTTCGCGATGTTTCCGAGAAACTACAACATGTTCTTCAAAAGGCGAGTCAATACAGTCTTAAATATTGTGGTATATAATAAGTGGGATATTTGACTAGGTAACTAGTCAAATAACCCACCCCTAACTACTTCCCAGTACTGTTTCTAGCACCCAAAACACTCGCTGCATTACCACGTTGGATAGCCATAATTATGGCTTAACTTACAACACATACTCGAAGGCCTTAGTACCTTCGTAAGTACTACTACTGCCACCGCCTTAAAATTTATTTTTACAATTAATCACAAAAATGGGGCCGATCTCTAACTCATCCCTTACTGGTCAAAAGGAACGAAAAAGGCGCAATACAGGATCAAAAAAAAGTGAAACGGACAGACAAACATAGACATCGATTGTATAAGGATTCATTGTACAACTGAACACTTCATATAATATACATATCAATTTTCATTGCACTGAATTGTACTGTAAACTGAATTGGTAAATGATAACAAAGTTGGATTTAGAACTAATCGAATGCATACCAAATCAAAAACCATTATCGTCACAATTGACACGATAATGAAAACAAATAAGCGATTATCAAAACAATTCAACTTAATAAATAGGGAGTCGCATAGGATTTGGCGCATATTCACAGTAGCCTCAGTGAAAATCATGAAGGGAGCATTGCTAGTCCTATTAGTAAGCGTGGGTGAGTCTAGGAATTAAACTATACTGGTCACATGTCATATCACCAGGAATTTCAAAATGTCTTTGTATTTTAAAGTAAACCAATTAATGAATAACTAAATATTTTGATTCAACGTTTCATATAATATTTATTTTGTCTAAGTGTAATTTTTCTGCAGTGATGAGAATGAACACCTCCTGATGTACGCTACTGGTTGGTCAGTAGCGTACCTTAAAAAAAAACCTCAATTTACTTAATCTAGTTTTTGCTCACCTATTTATGCAAGTCAAAATCCGGTTGCCATTTTCATATTTGTGCAAAGTAGATATGGTGAAATCGTATTAAGTTCTTAAATTAACTAAAGAGACTGACATGGATGTAACTTAAAATTTTATGCATCAAATTTTCAGCGTATCTCGCCTCCGCTGTCCCCGTAACCGAACCTGAGCTGTACAGCCTTGAGCACAGCTACCCTCGCTTCATCAAGTTCCCTGATGGTGAAGGCAATCTACATGATGTAGATCTTGAAGCCAAACCTGACATGGATATCATCGATGACGTCACCAGGAACCCTGCTAACAACTTGTACTTACTGTTTACGAGGTATACAATAGTTTGAGATATTCAATTATTTTCTAAAATAAATGACCCTGGTTTTCAGAAAATGTTTTCTATGTTTCTTGATATGTTTATGCCCATATTTTTATTTTTGTTTATAGGCGCAACCCGAGTTCTGGTCAGACCTTGGTCATCAATAACGCCAACTCCATAAACAACTCTAATTTCAACCGTAACGTCCCCACCGTCGTGATTGCCCATGGTTGGCTCAGCAACCAGGACACCGAACCTAACCCCAGTGTTCGTAAAGGTAAGAAAAACATAATTCTATGGTAGCTCATTTCATTCTTTTTAACCGACTTCTAAAAGGAGGAGGTTATCAATTCGACAGTATGTTTTTTTTTGTATGTATGTTACGCGATTACTCCGTCAATTTAGAATTATTTTAGATGATTCTTTTTTTGGTTGGTAGGAAATATCTCATAGGTGGTTCCATATGAATTTTATCGACATTGATTCAGCGCTTTTAGAAAAATCTACAAAAACATGACAATAAGCAATGAATTCAATGTACATTGTACAGTGCCACCAATTTAGCTGTTAAGGTGGGCAAAATTTGAACTACAGTTATTTCTTGGTGAATTTCATACTTTGTTCTCCACTGTACATTGTTTTTCATTAAATTTTTCATGACCATGGATACAAAGTATTTCAGTCGTAATATTAAACAATATTTTCTACTTTTTAGTTTCAGTTTGTAAATGTAGGTATAGACATGAAGTCGGTTATTTTTTTTTCTAATAAATTTCTTTACCTCGTTTAGCTATGATGTCATTGTCTCTCGTCCGATTGTAATTTTAAACTTTGATATTTGTGCTGGTGACCCCCATGCTGATGAATATTTCTGTGGTCTTCTGCGGAAGGATTGGCATGGGTAGCACTATATCTTTACTGATGTTTCAAAACTCTCTCCTATGGGTTGTGTTGGTTGTGGTATATTCCTTGAACAATTTAACATTGTACAAAAGGTTAAGTTTCCCCCTGAAATCTCAGTTTTTCTTGATCACATTATTGTCATTTACTTTCTTTATCCCACTGCTACACGCTGTCTCAGTCACGCACTATCCAGTTTCAGATTTAACTCAATTAACAAAACGATGACCACTTATAACAATCCACTTATCTTGCCTGAGGCACGACTGCTTTACTCTGTCACTGATATACTTCAGCTGTAATCACTTTGCTATTCATGTTATTAGCAATTAGTAAATAATTATAGTTCAAAAATAATAGTTACTATAACTCTAAATGTTTTGCAGCATACCTTGACAAAAGTGATGTCAACATTATCGTTATCGATTGGAGACGCCTCGCTCTTTCTGACTACGCTACCGCTGCTCTGGGAATCCCTGCCGTAGGCCGCGGCCTTGGCCAGTTCATGAACTTCCTACACTCCGTCACTGGCGCTCCTTACAACACCATGCACTTGGTTGGATTCAGCTTGGGCGCTCACTTAGTTGGTAACGCTGGACGAGAAATGGGAGGCAGAGCTGCCCGAGTTACTGGTAAAATTATAATGCAAACCTGTTAAAATATTTTTTAAACCTCGAAGTCATATGAGATTCCTGAATTCGATCACCTTATTTTAACTAATGTCACTCTAATATCTCACAGGTCTAGACCCCGCTGGTCCCCTATGGAACTACAATTCCAACCGTCTGGGCCCCAATGACGGTGTCTACGTTGAAGCTATCCACACCGATGGTGGTTACACAGTCGGTGGTCTCGGTATTGGATCAGCTATTGCCAACGCTGACTTCTTCCCCAACGGTGGCATCTCCCAACCTGGCTGCCTTACCAACATCTGCAACCACAACCGAGCCTGGGAGCTTTTTGCTTCCACTGTTACCAACAACCACCTGGTTGGCCAACAATGCTCCAGCAATCTGCAGATTACATGGAATACTTGCCGTGGAAGCAACTTCCACATGGGCAACGACATCTTAACCAAGTGGGGGTAAGTGCCAACTGTCAAAAATCAAATTAAATCACTAGTAATGAAGTTTGGCATGGTTGTATAAAAGCTCATTTATAAGGTTCCGTATCCTAAAAGTGCGGAACACGAAAAGAAAGTTTATGCATAGAAATAGGGCTCCGTGTACACAAAGAGCCCTATTACTAAGCATACGCAGTCTGTCTATCTGACCTTCTTTTAAAAGGCTGTATCATTCCATTAATTTCACAGAATATGTGTTATATTCTAAGGAAGTATAGAATTCTCGGAACACGAGTCCGACTCACACTTGGCGAGTTATTTTGGTCTTGTTCTTATAATTTGATAATACGATTTGATCTTCACCGCCTTCAATAATTTTAAAATACTGTTTAAAAAAAATTGTTCACAATTATTTCATCATCATCGTAATTAGCCTTTTAACAGTCCACTGCTGGACTTTTAGCCTAACCCCGAAAGGGTGATAATTAATTATAATTCATGGGTCATAATTATTTATTGGTCGTCAAAAACTCTGAGAGAGGTTAATTGTACTATATTAGAACTGTGTTATTTTTTTATTTTATTTAAACGTTTAATCCATTTTTCAGAACTGGCATGTACCGCTTGGACACCAGCTGGAGATACCCGTACTGATTTAGAAGTAAAGACTTACTGAACGACTGTGAATATGACATGTAAAGCATAATAAATCAATTGAATATATCAGAACATTAACAAAGTTGTTTATTTATTTAAAAAAACCCACTGCAACATTTCATACAAATGAAACCAAAAAAAAAAAAAACGAAATCGAAATGAATGAAATCGTAGTTTAGAAACCTAGCGGGATCACAGGTACGACACAGAAAAAGCTATAATTTGGGGCAGGGAGGGAGGAGTTGTGTTCAAGGGGTCAGTTATTTTTAATCCCCGGTTAAAACACAGATACTTATTATAAGTTTAAAGTGCGTATATGTGTATCTGTTATATTGTAGCTCCCAACGATTGAACTGATTTTGATTAAAAAAAATGTATAAAAGTGTTTCGAAAGTATTCTTAACTATGACTCAAGAAAATCAGTTCAACCGTTTGAAGATTACCAGCTCTTTTATCGGGGGGCTTTAAAATCTTCCATTTTTATACTTGTATTATCTACGGCAAAATCAGTTTTCACGTGACCGGTTGTGTTTTGTTGTTTGTTAACAAAACAATCAGAATATAAAATAAAAATGCCAGCCCAGCGCAAACATTTTAATAATTCCTTTGTTTAGAACATACATTACAGATAACCTATTATTATGATAAAGAACCATGTTATGTTGTTGTATTTGGGGGTAAGACAAACCGGACAAAACTAGACTAGAATCTGAAATTAAATTATTCGAACTACTAGATAAGAGAGTTGTCTACATAGCTAAAAAGTGATGGAGGTAATGTGCAAATTATAATAAAAAAAACACTGGCAGTAGGCAAAGGTTCTAGCTGGGTAGTAATTCGCGGGTAGTAAGTATAATATGGCATCACCAACACTTAGATTGGATACAAATACAGCTCAAGAATTTGGAGGCCAACAGGAGGGTGATGGTAGCTTAGAGCAAAGAGCGCTTGGGGTGGGTATATAGGGTATAACCGATGGCGCCGGTTCGAATCCTGCCGGTCGTCCAATTAAGGAATTGTTATTTCATTTACAGTTTACAGTATTTAACGTTTATGATCACCATACTCGAAAAAACGGTTTCGTACGTAGCGACGCTGAATGACGGGATGGTATGACTTTGATTCCTTAGAAGATGGGGCAGCATTTAGTATAGGACGCTACTTGCGTTGATACCCTTGCGCTGTCTCATCTTCCCGGTACGCAGTTCTTGGCTGGTGTGGTGGATGCATCCATATAAGGTCACAAAAAGAGCAAATACAGAATGGGAAAATGTTTCATAGTCAAGTCATAGTCAAGTCATAGTCGAGTCATAGTCGAGTCATAGTCGAGTCATAGTCGAGTCATAGTCGAGTCATAGTCGAGTCATAGTCGAGTCATAGTCGAGTCATAGTCGAGTCATAGTCGAGTCATAGTCGAGTCATAGTCGAGTCATAGTCGAGTCATAGTCGAGTCATAGTCGAGTCATAGTCGAGTCATAGTCGAGTCATAGTCGAGTCATAGTCGAGTCATAGTCGAGTCATAGTCGAGTCATAGTCGAGTCATAGTCGAGTCATAGTCGAGTCATAGTCGAGTCATAGTCGAGTCATAGTCAAGTCATAGTCACTACAGACGTCACGACAGAACTACTGTGAGAGCGGGTGGAAAACCAGTGGAACCGGTGGTGGTGGTTAATTCCGTCATTCTCGAAGGTACTGCGCCTGAAGCATAATAAAGGAGTATGGTGGTGCTCTTCTTCAAAAAATGTGATAACACCTTATTGAATAATTATAGACCCATCTCACTCCTGAGCCATGTGTACAAGCTGTTCTCAAGAGTCATTACGAACCGTCTCGAAAGCAAGTTTGATGCCAAACAAGCCGGTTTCCGTAAAAGCTGGAGCACCGTAGACCACATTCACACGCTCCGCCAGATTATACAGAAGATGATAATCGACCAGTATGCCTAGCGTTTGTGGACTACGAAAAAGTTTACGATTCAATCAAGATCTAGGCAGTATTGCAGTCTCTCCAGCGTTGTCATATCGACTATAGGTATATCGAAGTGTTTGTATAGAAACGCCACCAAGTCGATCCGATTACAGGACGAGAGCACGGAACCAATTCAATTGCATAAAGGCATGAGATACGGACATACGTACTTAGGTAAATGTATCGCCGTTAACATAATAATAAAAAAACTTATCAAGACAAAGCATTGACGTACTGCTTTAATAATAATTCTATGCGACAATAATAAATCAATTGTTAAAACTATTAATTTAAAATAACTTGCCAAGAGTGGATCGAAAGACGTAAATAATAGGGTTCCGTAAATACATTTCCAAAATTCTCGTTAAATATATATTATTATATTACTCATTAAATTTCGCTAAAAATTGAGGAATATTATCACAACACTACATACAAAATATGTACCGAAAACGGAGAAAATTGGGACAATTTCAAAGTTAACTAATATATCCGCTAGAATGTGATCTGACACTAACTAAAAATATATTTTAAGGCTTAAACTTTTATAGGGTACCAGTTTCACTGGAATTTTACTAGGATAATTTTACTAGAAAAACACAACAATGTGGTCAATCCTTATTCATCATTGCTCAATTAGACCATAATGTAAAGGAGTAGAAACAGAGGGACGGATAGACATATCGGCTTTATTAGGATTTATTGTTGTAATGCGGAACTCTAGAAACTGGATTAGTAAATGATAACAAACCACGATTAAAATTTAATCAATTAAGAACCAAATCAAAAATCATTATCGTGTCAATAAGCTATTATCATAACAATTCAACTTAATAAATAGAGAGTCGCATAGAATTCGGCGCATATTCACAGGAGCCATTGTGAACATCATGAAGGGTGCACTACTAGTCTTGTTATTTGGCGTGGGTGAGTCTAAGAATTAAAATATACTATTCATAGTAATTTTAAAACATTCGCGATTTGAACACGTTTAAAAAAAAACGTGATAAGTCCCGATAAACATTTAAACCACACTATTCATAATATGCCATATCACCAGAAAACTCTAAACATTTTCTATCAAAGTAAACTATAGAAAATAGAATAACCAATTATTTTGAATCATATAGCCAGGCCCAA
Source organism: Agriopis marginaria (assembly GCA_932305915.1). Lineage (NCBI taxonomy): Eukaryota > Metazoa > Arthropoda > Insecta > Lepidoptera > Geometridae > Agriopis > Agriopis marginaria. The sequence continues at coordinate 11,721,129 of OW029930.1, forward strand.
ATGACACGCCAACTTTTTATACATTATAAACGTATTATTATGTTTACTGGTGGGCACGAGCATACATTTTATGTAATTTAGTACGGTAGTGACCTAAGTCTTTAGTTTTCTGAATCTAGAATATTCGAAACCAAATTTTTTATAATAGAATTCTCCATTTTCAAATGTTTGTATTTATATTCAAATATTTTTATAGATAGATACGGTATTTAGTTCTAAAGTCAATAAAAAGACTGACATGACTGTAACTTAAAAAAATATGCGTCAAATTTTCAGCGTATCTCGCCTCCGCTGTCCCCGTAACCGAGCCTGAGCTGTATAGCCTTGAGCACAGCTACCCTCGCTTCATCAAGTTCCCGGACAGTGAAGGCAACCTACATGATGTAGATCTTGAAGCTAAACCTGACATGGATATCATCGATGACGTCACCAGGAACCCTGCTAATAACTTGTACTTGCTGTACACAAGGTATGCAATATTCAATTATTATTTTCTTAAATAAATGACCCTGATTTTTAGAAACCGTGTTTATGTTTCTTGATATCTTTATGCACAGTGTTTTATTTTTATTTATAGGCGCAACCAGAACTCTGCTCAGACTTTGGTCATCAATAACGCCAACTCCATCAACAACTCTAACTTCAACCGTAACGTCCCCACCGTCGTGATTGTCCATGGTTGGCTCAGCAACCAAAACACCGAACCTAACCCCAGTGTTCGTGGTGGTAAGAAAAATATGATTCTACGGAAGCTCATTCCATTCATTTTTTGATCATCATTATTGTCATAGCCACCATATGTATATGGTCCTCTATTCCACTGCTAGGTGCTGTCTCAGGCATGCACCATAATCGTTTTCAGATTAAACTCAATGACCAAAATGATAATTAATAAACAATCCACTCATTTTGCCTGGAGCACCACTGCTTTACTCTGTCACTGTGTTACTTCATCTGTAATCACTTAGCCAATAATTTTATTAGCAATTAATTAATACATAAATAAATAAACATACATAAATAATTATAATACCTATAACTTCGAACGTTTTGCAGCTTACCTTGCCAAAAGCGATGTCAACGTTATCGTCATGGATTGGAGACGCCTTGCTCTTTCTGACTACGCTACCGCTGCTCTTGGAGCCCCTGCCGTAGGCCGCGGCCTTGGCCAGTTCATGAACTTCCTACACTCCGTCACTGGCGCTCCTTATAACACCATGCACTTGGTTGGATTCAGCTTGGGTGCTCACATCGTCGGTAACGCTGGACGAGAAATGGGAGGCAGAGCTGCTCGAGTCACTGGTAAAATAATAAGCAAAACACATTTAAATATTTATGAATAGAGTCGAATAAGATTCCAGAATTCATTCGCTTTATTTATTTAATGTAACTAATATCTCACAGGTCTAGATCCCGCTGGTCCTCTATGGAACTACAATTCCAACCGTCTGGGCCCCAATGATGGTGTCTACGTTGAAGCTATCCACACCGATGGTGGTTACACACTTGGTGGTCTCGGAATCGGATCTGCTGTTGCCAACGCTGACTTCTTCCCCAACGGTGGTATCTCGCAGCCTGGCTGCCTCACAAACCTCTGCAACCACAACCGTGCCTGGGAGCTTTTTGCTTCAACTGTTACCAACAACCACCTGGTTGGCCAACAATGCTCCAGCAATCTGCAGATTACATGGAATACTTGCCGTGGAAGCAACTTCCACATGGGCAACGACATCTTAACCAAGTGGGGGTAAGTGCCAACTGTCAAGCACCAAACTAATTGATAAAAAGTAATGTAAGAAACTAAGTCTTCTTTTTAAGATTTATTCAACAATATTCCACATGATACCCATAACAGCCCAGCAAAAAAAAATCTACCCATTTCACATGTGTCAAACCCGACCCTAAAATACAAAATTTTATACTTAGAAACAGGGCTCCGTGTACATAAAGAGCCCTATTACTAAACAAACGCAGTCTATCTGTCCTTCTTTTAAAAGGCTGGGTCATTCAATTTTCGAATAATATGTGTTATATTCTAAGTATAGGATTCTCGGAATACGATTCCGACTTACACTTAAGCAGTTAATTTTGTCTAGGTCTTATAATTTGATAATACGACTTGCTCTTCACAACCTTCAAAAATTCTACAATACTGTTTAAAAAAAATATTGTTCATAATTATTTATTGGACTTCTTGAACTCGGAAGATGTTTATTGTATTATATTATTACAGCTATGAATTTTTATTTTTATTTAACCATGTTATCTATTTTTCAGAACTGGGATGTACCGCTTGGACACCAGCTGGAGATACCCATACTGATTTAGAAGATACTTACTGAGCGACTGTGAATATGAATAATCATAAGTAAACATAATAAATTAATTGCTTATATAAGAACATAAACAAAATTGTTTCTTCAATTAAAAACCCACAACGACATTTCATACAAATGTATTACGTAGTTAAGAAACCCAGGGGGACCACGGGTACGGCACATAGAAAAATCTATAATATAGGGAGGGAGATGCGTTCAAGGGGTCAGTTATTTTTAATCCCCGATGAAAACACAAAGAGCTATTATTATAACTTTAAAGTGTGTATATGTGTCTGTCTGTGTCAAACGGCTGCATTTGATTTTAAAAAGTTTGAAAAGTGACTTGATCAAATTTTTACTTAACTCATTTGAATCAATAAAATCTGATTAGCTGTTTGAAGATTACTAACTCTTTTATCGGGGGGTTTAAGAATGTCTATTTATACTTGTATTACCAATGTCAAAATAAGTTTTCGTGTTTGTTGTTGATTGTTATTAATAAAGCACTCAGAAAATAAAATAAAAATATCAACCCAGCAAGCGGAAACATTTTGATAATTTCTTGGTTTAGAACATACTTAATACAGATAACCTATTATTATGTTATAAAACCATGTTATCTTGTTGTTATGAGATGAGTAACCTATTATTAGGTGGAGAAAATTAAACGAGACAATACTAGACTAGAATTAGAAATTAAATTATAGGAACTACTAGAGTAGTCTACATAGCTAAAAATATGAGGTAGGTAATTATGCAAATTAGTAAAACAAAAACAATAAAAAAACACCACTAGCAGTATTCAAAGGTTCTAGCTGGGTAGTAGTTCGCGAGTAGCAAGTATTATAGACGGCATCACCAACGCTCAGATTGGTTGCAAATACAGCTTAAGAATTTGGAGGCCAACAGGAGGGTAACCGTAGTTTAGAGCTAAGAGCTACTTGGGGGGGTATAACGGATGGTGCCGGTTCGAATCCTGCCGGTCGTCAAAATTTGGAAATGTCTATTTACAGAATTTTACGTTTACGATCACCGCACTCGAACAAAGCGGTTTGGAAAATGGGGCTGCTAATAGTATAGGATGCTTTTTGTGTTGATATCTTTGCGCTATCTCATCTTCCCGGTACGCAAACCAGGCTGGTGTGGTGGATGAATTCATATAAAGCCACAAAAAGCGCAAATACAGAGTGATATGATAGAAATAAAGTATGTTTGAGCCTTTTGGGGTTGAAAGTTTTGGGGTTGGGGTTTAAGACCAAAGGGCCGCGCGTCATAAATATTTAAAAAAATATATCTGATCGTCTGGCCAAAGCATCGTTTTGACCAAAATGCTGGACGCAAAGATTTTGCGTAACGCAGTAATGCAATCCAACGTGGTAATGTGACCAGCATTTTGAAACGATGCATAACGGTTTAATAAATGAGTATTTAAGTATCTATTGTAAATTAGTTTGTTATCATTCAAAATATGTATTTAATCTCTTGTTTCGATAATTATATTATAACTGTATTGACTTTTTAGTCAGTTTATTGTGTAGTTTAGAAAACCACAGTGATGCACAGAAATATTGTCCTTATGATGGGTCGCTCGCGTAGCTATAATTTTGGGGGAAAGTATGTCTCTTGATGTAACTATCCTCTGTTAGTTATTTCGATTAATGTAGAATCATTTAATACGTGACTGGTGGTTTATAAAACATGCAAAACAGAACACAAGCGTGAGCTAAGCAAACGCATTTTTTTTATACCGTTCTCTCTCTAATAAGCTAAATTTATTCACTGAAAACAGTAAATAAAAAGCAACAAGAACACCAATATATTTGACCTCCTCTCAATGCTATACAACCTCCTTGCACAAACTTAAATCTTTCTTTTTCTTGTGGTCATGGTACAAAATATAGTACGCATGTCTTGAATAAAACTGATTTATATGGAGGGCCATGAATTACTCGCGTCGCTCAGGATTCTAACACTTGAGTGTGATTATGACGATTACATTACATTTCATTTACACTAGTGATTCACGATTATTGAATCATCAATCATGAATCATCACGAATCACTCCCTACGATTGTAATTCAGTCGTTAGAATCCTTCATTTGCTCGTGATTTATCTATGGCCCTCGCTTTAAATCCGTCCTTTATTCACTAATTGCATAATACACTAAGGGTATACATTACATCGATTGATTGATTGATTAACTCTTTATTGTTCATACCATTAAATTTGATACTGAGGACAAAAAACTCACACATACATGACGGATTATACACGAGCAACAGACGTCACTACACTGAGGACATCAAGCTTGTACAAGATTAAAATAGCTCTGAAACAGCTTTAGAACAAAGTACAAGGCGGCGTGAGGTGAGAGCTCGGAGAAACGCTTTTCTAGTTCTAGTACGTCTCCAGAAGTTATTTTATTCCGTCATTCTCGAAGGTACTACACCTGAAGCATGGTCCAGGAGTGTAGTGGTGTTCTTCAAAAAAAGAGATAACACCATATTGAAGAATTATAGACCAGAATCCTGAGCATAATCTATAATCATCTCACTCCTGAGCCATGTGTACAAGCTGCGATACGAACCGATTACGATCCGTCTCGAAAGCAGGTTTGATGACTTTCAAACTCCCAAACAAGCCGGTTTCCGTAAAGGCTAGAGCACAGTAAGCTACATTTACACGCTCCGCCAGATTATACAGAAGACTGAAGAGTATAATCAACCATAATGCTAGCGTTTGTGAACTACGAAAAAGCCATTAATTCAATCGAGACCTAGGCAGTATTGCAGTCTCTCTAGCGTTGTCATATCGACTATAGGTATATCGAAGTGTTTGTATAAAAACGCCACCATATCGATGCGATTACAAGACGAGAGTACGGAACCAATCCAATTGTAGAAAGGCGTGAGACAGGGAGATCCTATCTCTCTGAAATTGTTCACGAACGCATTGGAGGACGTTTTTAAGCTATTGTACTGGAACGAATTCGGCATCAACATCAATGGCGAATACATCACTCATCTTCGTTTTGCCGATGATATAGTCATCATGGCAGAGTCGCTGGAGGACCTCAATATGATGCTCAGTGACCTCAGTAGCCTTTCCCAACAGGTGGGTCTTAAAATAAACATGGACAAGACAAAAATCATTTGTCCAATGTCCATATTGTACCCGTGCTGATAGTCGTTGGGAACAATACTCTCGAAGTTGTTGACTATTACACCTATCTTGGACAGATTGTTTAGATAGGCAAGTGCAACTTAGGCAAAGAGGTCGCTCGAAGAATCCAACTCGGATGGGCAGCGTTCGACAAACTGCGTGACATCTTCTCGTCCCATCATTATTTATACAGGTATGTTTAACGTTTTTTATCAATATAGGTGTATCGCCGTTATCATAATTATAGAAAACTTATCATTACAAAGCATTGATGTACTGCTTTTATAGTAATTCTATGCGAAAATCATAAATCACTTGTTAATACTATTGATTTAAAATAACTTAACAACAGTGGATCGAAAATCGTAAATAATAGGGATCCGTAAATATATTTCCAAAATGCTGCACAACACTACATCTATACTAATATTATAAAGAGGAAAGATTTGATTGTTTGTTTGTTTGTTTGTTTGCATTGAATAGGCTCCGAAACTACTGTACCGATTTGAAAAATTCTTTCACTGACGGGTAGCTACACTATCCCCGGGTGACATAGGCTATAATCTATACCCGTGCGAAGCTGGGGCGGATCGCTAGTACAAAATATGTACCGAAAACCTTTGACCAAAATAAAATTAATAACGGGCTTTAACCAATAAACTTGCTTAGTAAAAACGAGTCAAAACTGTCGGACTATACTTCAACACCTAATTATAACCATATTCAGTACATTTGTTGCAAATAATAGATAGCGGTTTTTTGTTGTGTATTTACACTTCGGGAAAGCACACGAAGGGATAATTTTGTCAGATCTTTCGTTATCATGTAACAATAGTCACGTGTTGCACTTCCTACGGCTAGTGAGTGATCAAAAAGAATTGAACGCTGGCGCTCATTTTGTAATCTTCAAAACTGCGCTTCTTCTGTGCCCGTCCGAATGGATTAAAAATTGGATTAAAAACGAAAACGGAGTAAATTGGGACAATTTCAACGTTCGGAGCAGATTAACTAATATATCCGCTAGAATGTTATCTGACACTACTTAAAATATATTTGGAGACTTAAACTTTATAGGGTACCAGTTTCACTGCCTTGAGTGATGATAATTTAACTAGAAAAACACAAAGATGTGGTCAACCCTTATTCACTCACTGAAACAGAGCGACGGATATACATATCGATTTTATTAGGATTTATTGTTTTACTGCGGAACTCTAGAAACTGGATTAAAAATGATAACAAAGCCCGAAAAAAAATAATCAATTAAGATCCAAATCAAAAACCATTATCTGTCAATAAGCGGGTATCACAACAATGCAACTTAATAAATAGAGAGTCGCATAGAATTTGGCGCATATTCACAGGAGCCATAGTGAACATCATGAAGGGTGCACTGCTAGTCTTTTTATTCGGCGTGGGTGAGTCTAGAAATTAAAACATACTATTCACTTGCCATAATATCACCAGAAAACTCTAAACATATTCTGTTAAAGTAAACTATAGAGAATATAATACTAATGATTTTGATTCATGTAGCCACTCCCAAATGACACGCCAACTTCTAATAAATTATGTTTACTGATGGGCATGAGCATACATATTATTCCAATGTACAGTAATTACCCAAACCTTTAGTTTTCTGAATCCAGAATATTGGAATATTGGAAGGTATTTTTTTTAAATAGCAATCTCCAATTGTATTAATAGATATTTGTATTGATGGTATTTATATTCGAATATTTGTATAGATAGGTATATTTGTATTTAGTTCTAAAGTCAACTAAAGAGACTACAATTTGAATTTTTTTAGTTACATGGCTGTAACTAAAAAAAATATGCAAATTTTCAGCGTATCTCGCCTCCGCTGTCCCCGTAGCCGAGCCTGAGCTGTATAGCCTTGAGCACAGCTACCCTCGATTCATCAAGTTTCCTGACAGTGAAGGCAACCTACATGATGTAGATCTTGAAGCCAAACCTGACATGGATATCATCGATGAAGTTACGAGGAACCCTGCTAACAACTTATACTTGCTGTACACGAGGTATGCAATAGTTTGGGATATTCAATAATTTTAATGATTCTAAAATAAATGACCCGGATTTTCAAAAAAACGTTTTATATGTTTCTTGATATCTTTATGCCCAGTGTTTTCTTTTTATTTATAGGCGCAACCAGAACTCGGCTCAGACCTTGGTCATTAATAACGCCAACTCCATCAACAACTCTAACTTTAACCGTAACGTCCCAACCGTCGTGATTGTCCATGGCTGGCTCAGCAACCAAAACACTGAACCTAACCCCTCTGTTCGTGCTGGTAAGAAAAATATGATTCTCGGAAGCTCATTCATTATAAAATATTTATTTTTTGATCATCATTATTGTCATACATCTCCTTTATCCCACTGCTAGGTGCTGTCTCGGTCATGCACCATAATCAGTTTCAGATTTAACTCAATGACCAAAATTATGATTAATATAAAATTTACTTATTTACTAAAGTGGTAAGGTTGTGGAATGAGCTCCCGATATAATCATAATTATATCATATAACTTTAGTGAACAACCGTGATAGTTTAAAACAGTGTTATACTTATTTACATTAATTTTCTTACCAATTAATTAATTATTATAGATAAATAATTATAATACATATAACTTTTATTTACCTTTTTGCAGCATACCTTGCCAAAAGCGACGTCAACGTTATTGTCATGGATTGGAGACGCCTTGCTCTTTCTGACTACGCTACCGCTGCTCTTGGAGCCCCTGCCGTAGGCCGCGGCCTTGGCCAGTTCATGAACTTCCTACACTCCGTCACTGGCGCTCCTTACAACACCATGCACTTGGTTGGATTCAGTTTGGGTGCTCACATCGTCGGTAACGCTGGACGAGAAATGGGAGGCAGAGCTGCTCGGGTCACCGGTAAAATAATATGCTAAACATATTTAAATAATTTTGAATGGAGTCAAATAAGATTCCAGAATTCATTCACTTTATTTATTTAATGTTACTCTAATATCTCACAGGTCTAGATCCCGCTGGTCCCCTATGGAACTACAATTCCAACCGTCTGGGCCCCAATGATGGTGTCTACGTTGAAGCTATCCACACCGATGGTGGTTACACACTTGGTGGTCTCGGTATCGGATCTGCTATTGCCAACGCTGACTTCTTCCCCAACGGTGGTATCTCGCAGCCTGGCTGCCTTACCAACATCTGCAACCACAACCGTGCCTGGGAGCTTTTTGCTTCGACTGTTACCAACAACCACCTGGTTGGCCAACAGTGCAGCAGCAATCTTCAGATTACATGGAATACTTGCCGTGGAAGCAACTTCCACATGGGCAACGACATCTTAACTAAGTGGGGGTAAGTGCCAACTGTCAAGCACCAAAGTAATTGATAAAAATTAATATATGAAACGTAGTCTTCTTTTAAGACTTATTCAATAATATTCTACATGATTCTGCACGCAAGCAAAAAAAAATATGTGTCCAACCCGGCCCTAACATACAAAATTATATTTATTTGAGATCTGTTACAAAATCATTTACTATAAAGTTTGCTGTATTTACCTTAATAACTTTAGAAAGTTCCCAAGGATTGTGATGAACGGATAGACGGAGGGACAGAACGAACTTATTAGGATTTTTGTAGTACTATGGAAACTTAAAAACTGAACTGGTGTGAGTTGAGGTCATGCTGCTTGAGTTTCTCAAGATAATTTCCTCTTCAATGTCCCTTTCAAAATGTCTATAATATTTTTCTCTTCAATGGTTTAATTTTTTTTATAATATTAATAAAACTGCAATCAATTGTATTGCACCAATACTGTATATATTGTACCTCTTTAATTTATTTAACCGCTTTTTTCAATTTATTTTTCAGAACTGGCATGTACCGCTTGGACACCGGCCGGAGATACCCATACTAATTTTGAAGATTGAGATTTCACCTAATGTACCTAGCTAAACTGAACTGAATAACTGTAAATATGTATGACGTAATAAAATAAGCTCTTTCATTTAAGACGTACACAAGTTTTTTTTCCTGCAAAACCCCGTAGTGATATTTCATAAAAGTTATGTTACACAATATTATGTAGTTTAGAAACCCATGGGGATGCACAAAGGCTTTGGCGGTGTTGGCTACAATTTTTTATCAGGATAGATGCTGCAAATTCTCCAACTTTGCGTGTTCGGGCCTCTCTTAAGTTGGATTGATGCTCCAACTTAATTCAGTTCAATCTCTGTCGTCTTGATTGCACATCAGACGTCAATACAAAAATTTCAAATTGCGCCATAGAAAACTATAAAATGTTTCGAAAGCCATGCAAAATGGAAGTAAACGACCACGTTTATATCTATTAAAGAGGTTCAAAGAGATGTTTGATTGTACACGAGCAACTTCTTCGTAATAATGCGCTAAAATTTAAAGTTATCATTATATATCTTTTGATTGCGTTGACTTACAACTTTTTTTTTACGGCCGGAAGAAACCGTTGACCCAAGTTTTACTATAGATTTCAACTTGATACCTTTACGCGTTCTTGAGAAAAAGGGTCTTGACATACGGACAGACAGACAGATGGACAGACAGACAGACGGACAACGAAGTGATCCTATAAGGGTTCCGTTTTTTTTTCTTTTGAAGTACGGAACCCTAAAAAATTACACATAGACAGTCCAATTAATTCGCCAGTCCAATAAGTTCGCCACCCATGTCATAAAGGATTGTGTAGAGCGGCTGACCATAGTGATGATGATGATGATGTTGCATAATGATATGTGTTTAGGCTTTGCTATAAAAATTAATTACTAATATTACAGGCTTATTACTTAATGCGGTAGTGTAGCAATATTTTTAGCTAATTTGTCTTATCACATAGCATAAAACCTAAGAACGCAACTTCATAGGTATATTTGAACGGCAATTACGTTGAGAGTGTGAAGTTCTGGTGTAAAAAATGCCTGCTGCCGAAGATTCGTCCACGCGCACGGCACTCACACCAGTTTTAGCAAACTTTGCCTCCACACACACCTGTTAGGAACGCAAATGTCTATCTGCTTTATTCAGTAAATCCGGATTGTGCACATGTGTACCCAACCTATCAGCACCTTCAAAATATAAGAAACAAGTTTGAGTTATCTCCTGACCACGCTATTGACAACTTGATATTACTTTTTTTTCGGTAGCATTAAATCACATTGACAAAGACGCAGCGTAGGTACTAGATGGACCGACGACATTGTGAGAGTCGCGGGCATCCAGTGGATGCAAAAGGCAGGCTGTTGTTCAGTGTGGAGGTTAAAGGGGGAGGCCTATGTTCAACAGTGGACGTCTTCTGGCTGATGATGAAATCACATTGGAATTAACGAAGACATTTATATTACACTAGCAGCCGCGGTTTTGTCCACTAAGTATTTTACAGGGACAGTTTATTTTTTCAGATTATAAAGTTGCCTATACCTGTAGTACCTATCTTAAAGGTCTGCACAAAGATTGCACTACCTCTATGCTAAATTTTATATAATTATTATTTATTCAGCCGCTACGGAGTAATCTGCGGATAAACATACACAATTGCGTTTGCATTTATTATATTATATTAATGTTATGATTATATCTACGCCTAGGAACATTTGTATACAATAAGGTGGGGTTGATAAATGTTCACCGACACCTTTCTATAAACTTTGAGCGTAGTTCAACATTGATAAGACCCATGCCGTATTAAATCTCCTTTACAACCAGTACATCATATAATTTTCATTCTAGGGCAGATAATATCAAATCTAAAATATTGATTTTGAATGTTTATGAATCATAATTTTTTATTTAAATTTAAAATGGCATGTGCGAAAAGCATTTTGATTATTCAATTAGAGGAACGCATAACAACTACAATTAAACCCACCAATATCAATATTGGAAATACTAAAACACAGTACCGCCACTGCCTGAAAGTTCATCCACACATCATAGATCAGTGGAAATCGCACACTGTGCGATTCACAGGATCCTTCTTGCCTCACACCTGCAAAATGTAGAATGAGCTACCTTCCGCGGTGTTTCCGAGAAGCTACAAGATGAGGTTTTTCAAAAGGTGAGTTAATAGAGTCCTAAAGGGTTGACAACGTATTTATGATACCTCTGGTGTTACAAGTAAGTATCCATAGGCGACGGTGACTCCTTACTATCAGGCAGTCCGTCTGCTTGATGGCCACCTATGGCATAAAAAAACAGATACCATAATAAAATAATTAATTTACCCGCAAACTCATATGAAAATACTGATTATTACAAATTGACATTATCAGCCCATCATGTACTGGGTCATTGGTTCTACTGGGATACAGGGCTTCTCTCAGAGAGAAGATGGGCTCTAATCCACCATGCTGACTGACCCTATGAATGTTGGTGAATGTCATGTGTTTGAACATTTAAGGTTCCTGAAACGTGTCGTGTATCGTAAGGTCGGCAACGTATTTATGATGCCTCTGATGTTACAAATATCCATTGGCGACGGTGACGGCTTACTATAAGGCAGGGCGCAAACGAAGACTTGTGTCGGACATAAGCTATCAATTATTATTTGATATCTATGTAATCAGTATGAAATCAGCCACTCCCTGCAGAGACTGTGTCCAGTTGCTTCCACTTGATTGGTACTTGGTGTGCCGTGTCGGCAACAAAAAGTGTCTACGTTTGCGCAGCGCCTTAGGCAGCTCGTCTGCTTGTATTCCACATGACAATGTATTCTTTCGTCGTTTTTGAGCGATGGCATCGAATTTAATTTATTAAATTAAATATTTTGTGCAGGACCGAGAATCATACAGGGTGTGTCAGATTATAAAATGCACATGCTACCGCTCAGCCACCATCGCTTGCTGGTGGTAGAACTGTTTCCTTCGCCGTATTGTGAATGCATCAAATCGGAAGGAACGGAAAATTCCCACACCCAACAATTTTATCAGACCAGTCATGTCATTACCACACGGATGGATGATCAATCTTTCCCCTGCATAATAAACTACTTAATCTACTGAAATTTTATCATTATCACATTAATTTATGATAAAAAAAAAACATAAAAACAGAAATCCAATAACCCTTTGGCATATTCACTTAAGTTTTAGTGCTAGTGAAAACCATGAAGGCAACACTAGTACTTTTACTCATCGGTGTGGGTAAGTAATGTTGAAAAAAAAATATTTCAATTAGAATTCTGGGGGGACATTTTATCACCTATAGTATAGGTGAAATGGTATGGTCTTATACCATTCCTCTGCTAAGAAAAGGTCTCTTCAATTTCCTTTCATAAATCCCAGTTTTCCACCACCTCCTGTTAACCTCTCTGAAATATCGCGCCAGCATTTCTTAGGCCTTCTTTGACTGTGTCTTCCATCAGGCACCAACTGTATTATGATTTTTATCTTATGGTCTGTATATAATTATACGTGCCATATGTCCTACCCAATTCTATTTTAACCTTGCGGCTTTTGCCCAACATTAATCACACCTGTAATGCAAGCGCTTTTGTGATTTGTCCATTCTCTTGATACCGAAAGCACGCTGCATTGGACTTCCTTTACAACATAAATATTCATAACAATTTCATTTTCTTAGCGTATCTCGCCTCCGCTGTCCCCGTAACTGAGCCTGAGCTGTATAGCCTTGAACACGACTACCCTCGCTTCATCAAGTTCCCTGACGGTGAAGGCAACCTACATGATGTAGACCTTGAAGCTGAACCTGACATGGATATCATCGATGACGTCACCAGGAACCCTGCTAACAACTTGTACTTACTGTTCACGAGGTAAATCAGTTTGATAAATTCAATTATTACCTTCAATCAATGATCCTAACTATTAAAATACAACGTGCCATCGAAATAACACGAAACCTGAAAATAGTTTGTTCAAAATCGGAATTACAACCAATATAAGGTTTTAATATAAATTTAATTTCCATAATGCCGTGCCTAAAACTCTTAACTCAATAGCACAACGACGTAGAGTTCGAATAAATACATACCTACTAAGTATTTATTTCTAAGAAAAGTGCTGCGTTAAAAAGAGACTTTTCTGTAGTCTCTTTTTAATGCAGCACTTTTCTGACACACATTTTCTTAGGAAATCACAACTATAAATTACAATTCATAACATAATCTTTTTTTAATTTATTTTAATGACTACATTTAAAAATATGGGGTATTTGAATTTTGCTTTATTTTGATGGCACGTAGTATAAGAAAATTGAAGAAAAAAAATGCTTCTACATAAGCTTTTTATTTAAATAATTGTTTTTATTATTTTTCAAATTAGTTATTTTATCTAAAACTGAGTAACAAGAGGAGAACGTTTCTTGCCTGATGGTAAGCGCCACGCTTACCCATAACATTTTAATGCCATCCAGAATTTAGAACACCAACAGTGGACATAGAGTAATCTCATATTGTCATTTTTTTACAGGCGCAACCAGATATCGGCTCAGACCTTAGTCATGAATAACGCCAACTCCATCAACAACTCTAACTTTAACCCTGCCCACCAAACGGTCGTGATTGTCCATGGTTGGCTCAGTAACCGATACACCGAACCTAACCCCACTGTTCGTTCTGGTAAGAAAAATATTAATCTACGGAAGCTCATTCCATGCACTTTCTTAAGCATTATCACTATCATCGTTTAGTTAATTGATGGGTGTAAGCCTAATAGTGCTAACAGACGTATGGATTTGGTTGAAGGATCGCCGTCCAACCGATGGGAGAGAAAGAGTGAGAATACCGTATTTCCTTCTCTTTCTCTCTAGTTGGTCAGATGGCGGTTGAGTTCAACCAAATCTATACTTCTGTTAGCACTATAAGGTTTCTCGTTTGCTGTGTCATCTGTGTCGACTTCGATTTTAATAATATTGTCGACCCATCTCGCTGCCAGATGACCAACGTTTTGTTTACTTTTCGTGGGAAACCACTACTTTACTCTGTCACTGCGTTATTTAATCTGTTATCACTTAACCAGTAATTTTTCAAATCAGTAAATATTATATTCAAAATAGAATAGAAATAAAACTCCAACCGTTTTGCAGCATACCTTGCCAAAGGGGACGTCAACGTAATCGTCATGGATTGGAGACGCCTTGCTCTTTCTGACTACGCTACCGCTGCTCGTGGAGTCCCTGCCGTAGGCCGCGGCCTTGGCCAGTTCATGAACTTCTTACACTCCGTCACTGGTGCTCCTTACAACACCATGCACTTAGTTGGATTCAGCTTGGGTGCTCACATCGTTGGTAACGCTGGACGAGAAATGGGAGGCAGAGCTGCTAGAGTCACTGGTAAAATAATGAAAAAAAAAATTGAAAATATATTTATTTACATAATCATCATCATCATCATCACCAGCAAGAAGACATCCACTGCTGAACATAGGTCTACCCTTTTAATCTCCACACTGAACGACAGCCTAACTTTTGCATCCACTGGACGCCAGCGACTCTCACAATGTCGTCGGTCTATCTAGTGGGAGGCCTAACTGCGCTGCGTCTTCCGGTTCGTGGTCTTCACTCAAGAACCTTTCTTCCCCATCGGTGGCCATTACTAATTTACATAAATTTACAATTTACATTACCATTTACAATAACATAGGCTTAAATAAGGTATGTACATTAAACTAACTGTAGCAAGAAGGCTTATGCTTATGAGTGAGTTGGGTAAGTATAAATGATTGAAATTGAATGTGAATTGGGGATGATAAATGCGATTCCCGCACTAGGCTAGGCCTGTATCGCGGAAATCTGGTCCGGTTTTTCTTCGATTTACACCTCTCGTTAAGATATTGATATAGAATTGCATAAAACAATTTTTTTAAATAATTTTGAATGGAGTCAAATAAGATTCCAGAATTCATTCACTTTATTTATTTAATGTTACTCTAATATCTCACAGGTCTAGATCCAGCTGGTCCCCTATGGAACTACAATTCCAACCGTCTGGGCCCCAATGATGGTGTCTACGTTGAAGCTATCCACACCGATGGTGGTTACACACTTGGTGGTCTCGGTATCGGATCTGCTATTGCCAACGCTGACTTCTTCCCCAACGGCGGAATCTCTCAACCTGGCTGCCTTACCAACATGTGCAACCACAACCGTGCCTGGGAGCTTTTTGCTGCCACTGTTACTAGGAATCACCTGGTTGGCCAACAGTGCTCCAGCACTCTGCAGATTACATGGAATACTTGCCGTGGAAGCAACCTGCACATGGGCAACGACATTTTAAACAAGAGGGGGTAAGTGTGTGCGAGAACATTGATAAAACTTGCTACCAAGAAATCTCATACTTTGCTGTCCTGTGAATTTATGAACATTATGAACCTACACATCCTTTCGAAATCATACAATGAGCGTTTTCTAGGTAGATGTACGTGTCTCATCTTTTATCCGATTGTCACTTGTCGAGTCGAGATTGACCATTGGTCGAGTTAGAATTTTATCTAATTCGGTAAAATCACATACCACGTACCTAGTAAAGTAAAAAATCAAATATTTTAAATTATTTATTATACGCTGCCAACTGGTAGTGGGCTTGAGCATTTGGATTGTCTTTAGTCGTTCAACGGTCTATGGGCAGTCTAACTGTTTTTAGTGCTAGTATTTATTAGCTTGTATTTTTTATTAATAAAGACACTTGCCCCAAAAAAAACATAAATTATTTATTTGGCAGATGCAATATTAAGCGCTTAGTCTGCCGTGGTAGCCTATTTGGGAGACCACTAGACTTGAAAGCGTTAGGTCGTGGGTTCAAACCCCGGGCCCGTACCAGTGAGCTCTTTGGAGTTTATGTACGGATTTTCATACCACTGGCTTTTCGGTGAAGGAAAACATCGTGAGGAAACTTGCATACGTACCTACTGAGAAGAAATTCAATGGCGTATGTGAATCCACCAACCTGCAACTAGGTCAGCGTGGTGGATATATCCCAATCACCCTTTCAGGGGAAGGCTAAAAGTCCAGCAGTGGGTTGTTAAAAGGCTGATTATGATGAATACTTCTGTCTTAGGAACATACTCTTTACAGTTAACAAATATTTAACAATAGATTCATTTTCTTCTTGGCATATTGATTTTACTTTGAACCCGTATTTTTGTCTGATTAATTATTTTCTTTTTTAGTACTGGTATGTACCGATTGGACACTGGCCGAAGATATCCCTACTAAATAAATGCTCCAAATACAAGAAATCAAGCCTGAAACTTTTTCTGAAGATGAATTGTTAAGACTGTTATTCTATTACAAAATTTAATTAAAATATAATTTATAATTGCATTATATTTGTTATTTTTTTAACATGATATTAATAAAATCCATATTATCTGAAAGAGCGGTAGTTTGGGATAGTTTTGAGATCGTTGTTTTGCTGAAATTAAGCAAAGCTGTATTTAATGCTATTAAAGATGGAAAAAGTGACTCGAAACTCTCTTTGTTGTATAAAAAATTTCGGCGTTGTTATTAAAACCATTAAAAATCAAGTCAAGTCGTGATACACCCATGATGACTCATGGTACCTACCATGACTGCGCTCCGTAGGATATTATACTTCTTTATTTATAAAAATCCATTCTAGAAAGTATAATTTTACTATATACCCTACTCTCAATAGAAGATCATGGAATTCAATTTACAAAAAAACACACTGTACATCTTAAAGTAATAAAGTAAATTTAAATGGTACCAATTCAAAGGGTTCACTCTATTCCTAAATAAAGCTCTATCTAATAATTCTAATCCAAAACCACATGAACTCTAATAACGGTAATTAATTTTCTAAAACAGGCTAAGCCGTAGTTCGAATCTACTTTAAACCGAATCACTTGATTTTTGGATGTACACATATAAGCGATGAAAAGATAATTAGTTCAAAGCTGCAGAGCCTTAGGCATCGGCATAAAGTAGCGTTCTTGGCATTTTTTTATTACATAGTACGCAGAACAGATGGCCGATGGGGCTGAAAGGTTGTTGAATGGAAACCACAAACCAATAAGCGCAGCGTAGGACGTCGACAACCTACAAGGTGGACAGATGACCTAAAAGAGACCGCAGTGAAACGCTGGATGTAGGCTGCTTCCAACCGGCCCTTTTAGAGATCGATGGGGGAGGCCTATGTCCTGCAGTGGACGTCCTATGGCTGGAATAATGATGATGATGATAACATAGTCGACATGCTACCGGCTCAAACTAGCTGGTTTGTCTCCACTTTTTTAATGCGAACCGCCAGGGAATGGAAGGCCTTGCCACCATCCTTGTTCCCTGAAAAATATAACCTGTCTTCAAAGCCAGAGTGAATAAGTACCTTTTTAGGTCTACGTGCGTCATCTTCGGCCACAACATCGCTTTCCATCGGGTGAGTAGGTGGCTAAAAGTAAACCTATTCTAAAAAACATGTATTCGAATAGATGTAGGTAAGTATGTTTGTCGTCCGTTCTTATATTGCCTCCCGTACCTATTGGTTACCAACGGCTTGGCAGGTTTTGGAGTATGAAGTATCGGTAGATTTGTCTTTACTAACACTATTATTATCTTCAATGGACAGTGGAGAGAGCTGTGCTCGGAGTTTCTTTGCGCGATTGAATCGGGAACATTTGGTCATTAGTTTGCGTAAAACAAAATATCAAGAAAATTGTCTGCAACCAACAATAAAAAATATCAAATTATCTAATTAAGTTACTCATTAAAATTATCTTTTAATATCAGTGTTATCGCATTTATCTGCTTTATTCCTAGGGAGGTAACTTATCAGTAATTAATTACCACATGCTACCTATGCAACACTGATTGTTACTTACTAATCATTTGCGCAAAACGTATTATCTAATCTATTGGTAAAAATTGCGTGCAAATCTTTATCGAAGAAAAACAATAATTATTTGTACGTACCTTACATTTAATTGTATCAGCTGAACAAAATACAAGCTAACACTTAATACTACTTATACTACTTGGCTAGGCCACGAGGCCTATACCCAGCAGTGGGTCACTCAAGGCTGATGATGATGATGATACTACTTGGTCCATTATACAAAAACAGTTGAACTATTCATAATAGACTACTGGCGGTCTAAAGACAATTCAAATGCTCAAACCTACTACCAGTTGGCAGCTACCCAGCATGCTGGAGGCATTACCACGCTGAATTGCAATGCTTATCCGTTGAGCCAGAAACATGCACCTTTTGGTCATGCGTCGCATTAATCAGCTACTCTGAAAGATTTTTGACAATTAAGTGAACTCTCAGTTCCCATAGGCCCAACGTCTCGATCCCAAACAGCTTAAGTTTGTAACCACTGCCCAGGTTAGCGTATTTACGCCGTTTATGCTAGTCCGTCCGTCGATTGTCCACCTAAAACAGTAATATTACGTTTTACCATTGATTTATATGTACTATTAAATTCTTTGTGTTTTACCGATTTCTAAAACCATTCTCTAGTAATGAAATAATGCTCACGTTAATTTCTATAGAAATACATTCACTCGAACACGAAATAATATTCGAGGTTCTTTAATAAAAATAATTACAATAAATAATAGGCTTGCGTTTGACCACCATCTCGCCTGATGTTAAGTGATGATGCGGTCTACGTTGGAGCACGCATAATAGTAAGTACTGAAATGGCAGGCCACAAAAGCATTAATGGAACAACGTAAAAATTAGTACCGAAGCGTAGCTAAGGGCAACATACGTCGTTTTGTACAATGTAGGTAGTTTGTTTGTTAAAATTGTTTGTTATCTGCAGATATAAAGCCATGGCAAATTGTCTAAGAAATAACAATAAAATCTAAAAGAAGGTAAATAATTTTAATGGGAGGTTCGCTATAAAAGTAACGTATTTTTTATGTTCTGGCGTAAAGATGGTAACAATTTATGAACAAACGTAAACATGAGAACCGAAGCGTAGCTAAGGCCAGCAGCATACGAGGCGTCGTTTTGTGCAATGTAAAATTATCTTAGAATTTTGATAGTTCGTTTGATAAAAGGCTTTTTTTTCCAGTGTGTATTGTTAAGTACAGAGAACCAATTGTCTGGATATATTTCTATGTAACATAGGTTTTAAGACAAGAAAGGTAACGTATTCTATGCATGAAATAAATAAACAAAAAAACGTGATAAGTTGAAATTTTCACGGTGAAATGAATAAGAAATAATAGTAAAAACGTTAAGGAGGAAACTAATAATAATGGGGAGGTTCGCGGAGAGGTGTTTTTCGAGTGTATGTATGGATGAGGTTTCTTTGGCACGCTCTACAGCTTAAACGGCTTAAGGTGCAACGTTTCACAAATGGCGGGAAATACAAATTTCATACAGTTTTCTTGTCCTTGTAGCTAGGCTGGGTAATTATTGTAAACGATTGTGATGTTTGCGACAATTGATTATTATTCTTTACAAAATTATGTAAAGTTATTTATCTCTAATGCACATTACTACTTACATTTGTCAATAAACAATGTTTTCCTGTTTCAAACGCTTTGTTGACAAATGTCACTTACATTTGTCAACGTATATGGTGCGTTACTAATAAATAACTGTACATTATAATGTAAAAAACACCCAAATATTGTCACAAATAATGCTGTGTCTTTTCAAAATAATTACCCGGCCTAGCTACAAGGACAAAAAAACTGTTTAAAATTTGAGTTTCCCGCCATAGGTAAAACGTTCCACCATAATGGTTTTCGATATGTGAAGTGTCATTTGAATTGTTTTAATGGTGGGGGTAACAATAGGGTACAAGAATTTCGAGAAGGCGTCTGTAAAAAAAAATAGAGAAAACAGGGAGGGATAAATAGTTAGTGAACTTTGCTAAATTGGTCAATATTACCATCACTCGGCAGATTTCAAAAATATATTACAAAAAAAAAGTTTACAATGAATTATTCAATAGGTATTTTACGAGAAGGCGTTATGAAAGAGCTCTGTATCAACTACGAGAAGATATTATAGATAGGTACACAGCGCGCCACTGTTACTTTTCAATTACCTACTATTAAAACAATGCAGTTGGGTTATATTTTTTTATTCGTCAATTGTACTTTATAAAGTGCGACCACCTGGCGAATACAAATACCAACCTTGATTGAGATAAGTCGGATAAAATAGTTCTTATCATTTTTGTTGATAATCACATACGTCAATACGATATAGGCATTCTTGCTAACAAGTCAGCAAAACAATACCTAAAATAGATTCATGTTAAGGTAGTTCTCCCTGGCGGCATCTCTCTCGCTTGAAAATTATCACATTATTGAAAATGTTGAATCACTGAGTTCGAGTTTCCAAAAAGCCACAAAACCATGTTTGTGTGGTGTTTATCACAACATATAACAAGCGTTGAACTATTGCATTTTTAACAGTCTTCAAGAAAAGGAGTGGGTTTTCAATTTGGATGTATATATATATATATTTTTTATTATTCGTTACCACAGAACTCCGTCTTACATAAACCGATTTAAAAAAAAAGTTTTTATTTCTATTTAAAAAATATACTTTTAGATTGTACCCATAAATTGTATCAAAATCAGTTCAGAAGTTTGGTTTAAAAAATCAAAATAACTGGAAAAAATAAGTCATCCAAATAACCGAAATTGGGTAATTAATAAATTGAAGTCGGTTTTTAAATTGATAATTATGGTTATTCTGAGTTCAGTGACTATCACTGGTGTGACGTCATAAGAAACACAAGATGCTCTCCGGTCATTCACTCCAGTCAAGTTTGTCCACTTTCAAACTTGTCCATTTCAATCATTTTCAACTTCCTTACTAGTCTTCTTCCTAATTCATCCATTTCCAAAACCACCACCTCCTGAAAGATGACTCCCTGTAAAGTGTGGATGATTGCAGCTCAAATGGGTTTTCCCCGTCAGTTACAATCTGGGTGTCTTTAAGTCGAGAGTAAATCGGTTTCTTCTAGGCAAGCGTGGTCCATCGTAGATCGCATCGTCGCTTAACAACAAGCGAGATGGCGGCCAAGCGCAAGCCTATCTATACTAATATTATAAAGAGGAAAGATTTGATTGTTTGTTTGTTTGTTTGTTTGCATTGAATAGGCTCCGAAACTACTGAACCGATTTGAAAAATTCTTTCACTAACGGGAAGCTACACTATCCCCGGGTGACATAGGCTATAATCTATACCTGTGCAAAGCTGGGGCGGACCGCTAGTATACTATAAAGGGAGATCCAGATGGCGAGCGAGATGGATGCCCATGCACGACTCTTACGATGTCGATGTCATCTAGTGGGAATTGGGAGGCCTACCTACGTTGCGTCTTCCAGTTCGTGGTTTCTAGTCAAAAACCTTTATTATGGATATATGTAAATTAACAATGGTTGTTTTTGGAAAAATAAAGTATTAGATGTAAGAGACGATGACTACATCGTCTCTTACATCGTTTTTGCAGTGGTGAAGTAAAAACAGCTGCCACACGGCAGTTTGATCTCACCTGGTTCTTTTAACAAGTATATTACTTAAAGACAAACAAAACCTGAAAAAAGTTACCTATGAAATTCTGCACATAATGATTGTCGGCCTTTCATGTTCCTACAATAAGAATCTTTCTTCGCGCGATGTGGCCTGCCCAGTGCTCATTGCCCCTTCAACTTGAAAATTTAATAGCTATTTTGGTTACTCTGGCAAATATCCACCTCAGGATTCTATTGCGCAAAGAAACTCCGAGCATAGCTCTCTCCATTGCCTGCTTTGTACTATTATAATTGCCAATATATTATGTGTACAAACTAAAGCCCCTAAAAGATCCCCGGCTTTAATCTAATCTATCAATAGTTAGAGATATAAAATAATAAATAAATACCGGGGATTAGCACAACTGAAGTGTTTTCATTCAGTGATTTAAGACTTACAGATATGAAGGAGACGCTCGTGGTATTACTGCTTTGCACTGGTTAGTATAACTGCCGTAATATTATTTCTTACGTTTAAAATAACTAGCACCCATGGTTGCACCCGTTCTCCCCGTTCTTCTACAGAATTGTTTTTTGCGATAAAATGGAACGAAATGCGAAAGTTTGTACGTAAAAACGTACAAAACGTTACGTTAACTTTTGTGAGGCACTTAAAGTAGGATACACTGGGTTTGTGACAGCTAGTTCCTTCTGGGGTGCTTGATGTGTGCTAGCTGATTAAAAGCTATATGACGAGTTCGGCTGCGCTCAACGGCAGAATAACTCTTTCGCACGTTGTCAACATTTTTGAAGATAAAAACATGCCAAAAGAGTTTTTTTACTATCTGCTCCTCCATCCTATAAGTGTCAACACAAAAATCACATACGAGTACTATTTACGATGTTATTGTTAAATTCCCTTCGGCTTTTCATTTTCATTCAGTGATTTTTAGCTAGATAATCATTAATCATTGAAATGCATGAGTGAGATAGCTGCCCCTAAATGTACTCGTATTTGTGGATTAGATCGTGTATGTTATATTAGTACATGCCTATGTAAATTATAGAGACATCCCTGCATAGCACAAGCCTCGAAAAGTGGAGTCGTGGCAGGTTCGCGGATACTCATGGGTGTAAAAAAACTCACGACGATATAATGCTGAGTTTTTTCTCATAAAGACCAGGATTACTTACTATCACTTTTTACGTTTTAGCATATACTGCATTTGCGGTGCCACTCGAAGAATTGTCCCGTAATCCATACCCGAGGTTCATCCAGTTCCCTGATGGTGAAGGCGTAATGCACGATGTTGATCTTGAGGAGTCACCTGATGTAGAGTTGCTGACTGAGATCGCCAGAAACCCTGCTAACAACTTGTATCTTCTCTACACCAAGTAAAAATCTACTTACCTATTTTGTAGTAAGCTTCTTCTACGTTGGGATAGAGCCAGGTTGTGTAGGCACCTTAAAAATCCCTGGGTGGCCTACCTTTGTGCCTGATGGAGGAAACTGAGGTCTTCAAAGAAGAGCATCGATAACCTCCAATCAACCTACTACAATTCCTGAGCCAAAGCTCTCGGGAAATCTTCCGTTGTCTTCTCTGAGCTCGCTTGAATGGGAAGTCATGTCCCAAAATCTGACTACCCACAAGCCCAAAGACTTTGTCGTTTCTTACGATAGGCAGGGAATACCGAAGCCGTATTGTAAGACCTCGGCTCCAGGGTCAAAGAAACTGCCACTTACATCGGCGTTCGTAGAAAACGGATTATTTCAGTTTACTTCACCAAGATTACTCCAACATGGGTTGCTGGACACTGTTATTACTATCATTTTGCTTCACTAGCCTATCAATAGCCATTATAAATTTTGCTGCTGAAGCCTCATAAATTGCGAAAAAGTAAATATGCGCGCTATCGCGATAACAAGAGCCACTTCGTCGTGTAGCTTTCTCATACATCACGATGACATTTGAGCAAAATTTCATATAAATGTCGCAATAAGAAGATTATTGTGTTCTTATGCTTATAAGAACACAATAATAACTTGGTCGGACGTCGTGCTGTAGGCTCCCTAGGGTGATACTTTAAACTTAATGAAAATACTCCTACGGTTTTAACAACTGGTATGACGAAGTATATGGACACCGTAAAGAGTCCACTGCGTGGTGATAGCGCTTTCTCGAACCACTTTATTATAAAACGCACCTTGGAGTAGATAGTTAATGGGTGTTTTGTCTTTTTCGCTCTTAACATTTTTGAACTCGAAAAGAACAAAAAAAGGAGTAATTGTTCCATGGCAACTCCTAATTTATTAAAAAGGAGTATAAGTAAAAAAAAATGGATCCTTCTTCTACATCGATCGTACATTCGTCGGCAAACCAACATAAACATTTTTTTCTTATTCATAATTTTTTCAGACGTAACCCAGGGTCAGCCCAAACATTGGTTATCAATGACCGCAGCTCTATCACTTCGTCGAATTTCAACCCCCACGTGCCCACCGCAGTGATCGTCCACGGTTGGCTAAGCAACCAGAATACCAACCTCAACCCCATCATCAGAGATGGTTAGTATCAAAATATTCAAATTTTCAAAGTACACGTAGCCCAGAGCATATTGATGAAAAGCGAAAAACAATATACAACCCGTATTCTACGGGGAGTATTGTTTATATTATATTTGTGCCTTATTCATGTGATAAAACAATTGTCACGTTTTTTTTTTGTAGAATATGTTAAACTTCAAAGGCAAGAATACATAATTCAACATAAATGGAATATTAATTGGCATAATATAGTTCATCATCAGCATCATCATCAACCCATATCTGTACTCATTTTAGATGTTTAATTTTGGACACATATTTTCTTCTCATCATCAGCTTACAATGTTCCTATTGCTGGGACAGAGTATTCTTTCAGAGAGAGGGCCTCTATATTAGTAGATTAAAATGTTTCTCGTTGAGTCCACGCAAAATAATAATGTATTTTGTTGTGGGAATCAACTATGATTGAAAAAATATAACGCTTACAAATTTATTGTTTCAGCTTTCCTTGGCAAGAGTGACGTGAACATCATCGTCTTAGATTGGCGTAGATTAGCTCTTTCTGGATACGTTACAGCTGTCCGTGGAGTACCGGATGTCGGCCGTGGTCTTGGACAGTTCTTGACCTTCCTCAACTCTGTGACTGGTGCACCTTTCGACTCCATGCATTTGATTGGCTTCAGTTTGGGGGCACACGTCGTTGGAAACGCTGGTCGTGAAGTAGGAGGCAGAGTTGCTCGTATCACTGGTAAGCATAAATAGCATAAATCATCATTGGCATTGAAGAAAAGTTATTATCTCCCATTAGAATTTAAGCTTATATAGTTTTCATTTTAATTAGGTTTGGATCCTGCCGGCCCTCTGTGGAACTTGAATTCCAACCGACTGCGCCTCAGCGATGGTGTCTACGTTGAAGCTATCCACACCGATGGTGGTTATACTGTTGGAGGTCTCGGTATTGGATCTGATGTTGGCAATGCTGACTTTTTCCCCAACGGTGGTATCTCCCAGCCTGGCTGCCTCACCAACATCTGCAACCACAATCGTGCCTGGGAGCTCTTCGCTGCTTCAGTTGAATTCAACCATTTGGTCGCGACGGAGTGCTCTAACTCTCTTCAAATATCTTTAAACACATGTCGTGGAGAACAGTTCCGAATGGGAAACGATGATCTGAAAAAATGGGGGTGAGCAGATTTAATCTTAATTTTATACTGTTTTTATGTAACAAAGAAAGAAGAAGTTTTTTTTCTGTGGTTTTTGGCAAAGATGGTTGTGGTCGTTGCTCTATTATCACTGCGTCAAACAAAGAAACCCCAAAAAACACATTAAAAGAAAACATAACAAAAAATTCGCATTTCTTTATTAGTATGTATTTTGTTCTTCAAACGAAAACTTTAAATGTTGTGTAGAAATCGGTAACATTAACCTTGCGCTCGTAATTAAAATCATAAAATAACTCACACGCGTGTTTTGAAAAAGGTGGTGTTAGTGAAATTGCATAATCGCGGTTTCTATCGACATCTCCCGAAAGTGGCTGCAGCCACAAATTTCACTTCTTCCTGCCACGGGACTGCCTGAAATTCATACAAGTCTTCCTGGAGGAAGACGTGGTCGTGGAATCCAGCAGTACCTGAGCCCACCTGGTCGTCGACCTTCTTTTATTTCTAGTCAATACTACAGTTTTTAATTTATTTTCTTTTTCTTTTTGCAGAACGGGCTTGTATCGTGTGAACACAGACAGAAAATACCCATTTTAAATACCAATATGACCTATATTCACTATCATTATGGCCCAGATCTTATTAAAATAATTATAACCTATTTTTCTTTTCTTTCTTGCACTATCCTAAAAATATTCAGTTTGTAAAAAAACAGGTATTGAGATAAAGACGAAATTGAAAAGAAATATGTTGGCGACTTTTATTTTAACCTTTAAGAGCTAAGTCAAAATTCCTGAAAAAACTCTCTTAACTGCGCACAGTTGCTGCAGGTTCCTCAGTAGCTTCGAATTTTGTTGTGCTGGCGCTATCAGGAGTGTTTACTTGTGTTTTGACGTTATTGTTGGCGAAAACAAAATCAGTGAGTACGATCAGTTTGAAAATCTGTCGCGGTCTGTTAGACCGTACATCAGTATTTACGTCAGCTTAAAATGTTGTCCAAAATAAAGAGTGCAGAGAGCTTCTCCACGTCTAGTAATAAGCGGAGATGTTTTGGTAATGTTTTGAAGATAATATAAGCTTGTGCTTTAATGTGTGAAGCAAATCTGCCCAGATTGAGTCTAATTTTATGAAACTTAGTTAACTGTGTTTTTTTTTTTGTAACGTGTGAATTTTTATTGTTGTAAATTTTTAAAGTATGTTGCTAATTCATCTTGAAGAAATCTCTTATTTTTGTTCATTTTGTACTTATTTGTTTTGATTTAGTTCTAATAAGGTAACTTACATAAAATTGATCTTGAAAGTATGTCTGATTTTTTTATTTAATTAAAAACTAAATTTATGAATTTATTTAAAAAAATTGTAGGTATTATTATTACCTACCTAACCAAAACCTGATTATATAGATTAAAGTCATATCAATACTAACCACGATTTTTGCCCTCTGTGAGTATTTTAACTTCGCGGTCTGAGAGACCGCTCGTCAGTTTTTGTTACAAAAATTGCACGTCAGCTATTAAAGGTTAAACAACAATGACGTTCAATTAATTAAAGGAAAAACAATATAAATCGATATTGATTCTATCGCTAATTTAGTAATCCGATAGTAGGAATTGCAAGAGGATTAAAATAACCTAAGTGATCAACTTCAAATCAGTATCAATCACCTTGATAAGATTACAATTGAGGGGTACCTAGGATTATTTACATAATAGTGATAAGTAGATATACGAGTAACTGATATGAGAATTCAGACATAAAAAGTTGCTAATTGACAAGACTTACTATTCCATTACCGAGTTTTAAAATGACAAATTGTTGATAAGAATTATTTTGATGTTAAATTTTATAATTTTTTTTATAAAATAAAGATGTTCAATATCTATAATAATGTTAAACATATTATGCATGTTAACAATCTTATCAAAATAAATATTCATCGTCATCATCATCAGCCAGAAGACGTCCACTGCTGAACATAGGCCTCCCCCTTTAACCTCCGCACTGAACGACAGCCTGCATTTTGCATCCACTGGATGCCCGCGACTCTTACAGTGTCGTCGGTCCATCTAGTGGGAGGCCTCCCTACGCTGCGTCTTCCGGTTCGTGGTCTCCACTCCAGAACCTTTCTTCCCCATCGGTTATCGGTTCTTTGAGCGATGTGGCCTGCCCATTGCCACTTCAACTTGCAAATTTTAACAGCTTTGTCGGTGACTCTGGTTCTTTGGCGAATATCCACGTTTCGGATTCGTGCAAAGAAACTCCGAACATAGCTCTCTCCATTGCCCGCTGAGCGATAAAAATAAAAATAAATGTTATGAACTTGATTTAGAATTTATATTTTTACTTTTGTACCTAATGCATATGTGGATTTCACTCGTATTTTTCATATCATTATTTTCTTTTCTTGCTCTAGCTATGGCATCATAAGGGATAGCAGCCACATTAATAACTAGTGGTAAAACTTTACACGCCATGTTTAAAATATCCATACACTTACTCATCACTGGAATACCTGTTTGTGATATCTCGCGAAATAGCGATAATTTTAAAAGAAATTGTTCTCTAATTATACAGAATGAATGTACTATGGCTGATGCAGAATATCCAGCAAAACAAAAGACCTTTAAGAGGCATTACAATATTGTTTTGTAGTGACTTCAGGCAAACACTGCCTATTTTATTTATTTGTTTAATACTTTATTGCATACTTACAAATTAATTATACATGTACAAATGGAGGACTTTATGCTAAAGATTTTCTACTAGTCATCTACCAGGTTGGAACAGATGGTTAGTAGGCGTGTATCAAAAACAAATAAACAAAAAGACTAAAGTTTTACAAGATATACAATAACCTAGACTAGATAGTTAAAACAAATATAAATCTAACTTAAATTATATATCAATACAAAATTATATAAGAACATGATTTTACTGCATATTATTACACAAATTATAATAAATATTAGACATATAAATAAAAATTATAAGTGATTGATTACATACATAGTTAGACCATAGACACTTTAAGATAAATAGTGTTCACGTAAAAGTCGCTTAAAAACAGCTTTTGAAGCCTATAATATCCACTCTACGTCATTACCTCTAGCTTTATTTTTCCACAACACCCGTCACATAATTCGTTATACGTTGAACTAAATTATCAAGTTTATAATCTGCAACCAAACATAATTAAAGACGAAAGATATCAAAATATTTTTTATCGTATTAATGACATTCTAATGCTATGACTAGTTTTCTTAGTAAACAAGTCATTGCATGCCACGGCAAGCAATAGAGGCAATTATGGACAAAGGGGAATATGAGCATCGCTGCTTGGCTGAGGTAAGCATTCGTGATTCCTTATATAAATGTCTAATTGCCACCAATTAACATAAATAAACACGTATTTTTTTCGTAAATAATAATAATAAATAATAATTTTAGTGGGCCCATTTAGTGGGTGGCAAGTCATCGCCCGCCAAAATATCTTGAAATGAGGCATAATTGGCGGGTGCCGTACCTCATACCATATACCAGGAACATACCATCAAGAATTCACCACAATAGCCTAGATTTTTTTATCCAATACTGTACAATAGTTTTATATTCCATTTTATACCCATAATTGTAAATTTTGTACTCAACGGGGCCTCTTGGTGTTGGCTTTGGTCTCACCAATGCTTACCAAATGTCCGGGCTAGACCCGAGAATTTTAAGAAATAAATAATAATATAAAAAAATTGTCACTATTAATATTCAGTACAATATTTAGTTTTAACATTAATGAAAATTTAATGAACAAAAATTTTATGGATTATAATTAAAATTAACATGCTTACTATAAATATTACATTAAATACTACATTTTCACAGGACAGCAGGACCAATATACCAACTCTACCTTATTTGCCAACTCTATACCCATCGCAAATTTTAAGTACAATAAGTCTTACAATTTCCAATTCGTATTATATTTTTGGGGAAGAAAGGTTCTTGAGTGGAGACCACGAACCGGAAGACGCAGCGTAGGTAGGCCTCCCACTAGATGGACCGACGACATAGTGAGAGTCGCTGGCATCCAGTGGATGCAAAAGGCAGGCTGTCGTTCAGTGTGGAGGTTAAAGGGGGAGGCCTATGTTCAGCAGTGGACGTCTTCTGGCTGATGATGATGATTATATTTTATCTAGCCCGTTTCTAGAGAATATCTTTGAACATCACCAATATTGAATTTGTACTAAAATCATGTTTTATTATGTTAATTTCTGTTGTTATTGACATAAAATAAATTAAATTCTATACGCCGTGCTGCTACATCTACACTAATATTATAAAGATGTATTGTATAATTGTATGTATAATATATGTGTATGTTTGAGATAAACTCCGAAACTAATAATTCGATAATAAAAAAATTGATAGAGAAAGTTACACTATGGTTGACATAGGATATGTTTGGATCACAACGCAGGTTAAACCACGTGCAAAAACTAGTTGTATTATAATCTTTACGAGATCTACGTAAGTATTTTTACTTTAAGTATTATAGTATTTTACTGCGATTTTATTCTATTGGTTTTGGAGAAAACTGTGAAAATTGTAGAATGCTTCTTATTCGTTTCGGCGGTTTAGAACCACAATTATAAAAGACCACTTCTTCAAATGACCACTTCTACAAATGACCACTTCTACAAACGACCACTCTTAAAATGACCACTCCTTGAAATGACCACTTCTTTAAATGACCCCTTTTTTAAATGACCACTTTTTCAAATGACATTTTATTCCATATCATTATCAAAGCAAGGAGAATGTTTTTTACCCAACTACGGAAAACCCATGCGAAGGAGGAAATAGAAAAGTATGATTTCGTGATGGACAATTAATTGCAATTTTTGCATAAAGAAAATATCCGACAGGCATTTTTTCGAAAAGATGCGATAAAAAGAGCTTCCACACACCGACTTCACTATGTACAATGTGTTATTTATTGTACGGTTTGGTTACAAGGAATTAAGTTTCCTCGTGGCCATATCATATATGTGACCATATCAGCCTATCAAGATCCCACTGCTGGGACACAGGTCTTCTCCCAAGAGAAAGAGAGAGGATGGGCTCTAATCCACCTTGCTGGTCCAGTGAATATTGATAAATATCATGTCTTTGAGTTTTTGAGGTGACACATTCAGATATCCTCACTATGTTTTCCTTCACCGTTATTGAGCGATGGCTTCTAAACTGCATATAAATTTCTTAGATACTAAATAAGTCATTGGTGCAGAGCCAAAGACCGAACCTGGTGCCGTCAGATTGTAAACTCACATGCTACTGCTTAGCCATCATCGCTACGAGAGTCGATGAGTGCTTAATGCTATCAAAAGTTTATGTTTAGACAATTTTTTCGATTTTTTACCGAATAGATACGTTTTTCTGAATCGTAGATTTGGACGTAGACGTAGATTTAAACGATACAATAAAAAAAAACTATGTTCAATTGATTGACTACTTAAAATCCGTAGATTCATATTTGATTGACTGTACTGGAAACAATGAACTTTGTTCATGGTAAGTAGCGGAAATAAGATAACATAATTATGTGAAATTTCATCATAACAATTTTAATGAGGTATTTTTAGTAGATAATTGAAAGAACAGATAAAATATGATAGTAACGTTATAAATACTGGATTACAAAGGTTCCAAAGTGTATTCTTTCTTAAAAGAAATTGGATAATGAAGGTTTCATTAGTGATACTGCTTTTCGGCACTGGTGAGTTTTATTCTCAACAACAATAACCACTGTTTTATTATTAAGTGTTTTTTACAAAAAAAACATCTGCTTGTGTGCGCTCCGTACCACCAACTCGAGCGTATAGTTACGTCACTATATAGATGGTGCCAACGGAAAAACAGCGCTGGTTCATTAGAACCAGTCGTTTAATTAACATAAGACCACATACATCATCATTCTCTACCAATAATACCAACATCAATGTAGTAAGTCGGTATTAACAAGTTTTTTTTTCCTTCTAGCCTATCTGGCATCCGCAGTGCCTGTAACAGAACCCCAAGAATACAGCCTTGAGCATGAATATCCTCGTTTCATCAAATTCCCTGATGGTGATGGCAACCTGCACGATGTAGACCTCCAAGCTGAACCTGACATGGAACTTATTGACGAAATCACCAGGAACCCCGCTAACAACCAGTATCTGTTGTTTACTAGGTAACTATATTTTTTGATGTTGTATCAAACCACTAAAACAAATAAAGTTGATATTGTAATTGATCTAATTACATCAATGACTTATTTTACAGGAGCAACCCTCGTTTATCGCAAACCTTGACCATGAACAACGCTCTATCTATTACTCGTTCCAATTTCAATGCCAACCATCCCACCGTAGTGGTTGTTCATGGTTGGCTCAGCAGTCAGTATACCAGTATCAACCCGACCATCCGTAACGGTAAGTTACATGCGGATACTCGTACTAATTTTACAGCAAATAAACTTTAGCGGACAATATAGACCAATATATTGGACCCGGGTATGTCCTAAAACTGCGACCAGAACCACCGGAGGATAGGCAGCAACATCCTGTTAGTACACGGTGAACGTACTGCGAACTCCAAGCCGCCTGCCAAGCGTGGGGATTATGGCAACACCCCTCTCTAAGAGGGAGGCCTTGTTCAGCAGTGGACATTTAATGGCTGATGATGTGATGTGGACAATATAGAAACAAAGACTACCAAGCTAAAACGAGAATCTTTTATGCCTGTCTAATGCATTTATTTTGATCGGAAAGTGAGCTAAGATTCACACACAATGGATGTCTCTAGAAACTGAGGAAGGCCATGCGGGTACAACATAAAGCATCAAAAAGGTTTTCAAATAAAGCTGCTAACGTATCGACAACACCTCTATTATTGCGGTCCTCCAAAGGTGGTGGTTGACTTACCATCAGATAGGCAGTTAAATTGTTGACCGTTTAAAAAACGTTACAATATGACTAAGACGCGTTTTAACGTAACTGATCAAACTCAACAATGACTGTTAAAAATAAAATAAAATGGTCCTTTCTCAACAGTTTCTTATTCGGTGGCAAATTAAAAATCAACTAAACAACCAAATTCATTAAAGTATTTTACAATGTTTTAGCGTACCTCGGCAAGGGTGAAGCTAACGTCATCGTAATGGACTGGAGACGCCTTGCTGCTTCTGACTATGCCACAGCAGCTCGTGGTGTCCCTGCAGTTGGACAAGGCTTGGGCCAGTTCATGAACTTCTTGAATCAAGTGACTGGCGCTCCTTTCACCTCAATGCACTTGGTTGGATTCAGTCTGGGTGCTCACATAGTTGGTAACGCTGGACGTGCTATGGGTGGCAGAGCTGTTCGTGTAACTGGTATGTCTTATTTTTACCAAACGACGATAATTATTCTGAATTAAAGGGTATATTATTAAGATGCTATATTTGGTTATAGGTCTGGACCCAGCTGGTCCTCTATGGAACTACAACTCCAACCGTCTCCAACCCAGAGATGGTGTCTACGTAGAAGCTATCCATACCGATGGTGGTTACACAATTGGAGGCCTCGGTATCGGAACTGCTGTTGCCAACGCTGACTTCTTCCCCAACGGCGGTATTTCTCAGCCTGGCTGCCTCACAAACCTATGTAACCACGACCGTGCTTGGGAACTCTTTGCTGCCACCGTCACTCATGATCATTTGGTTGGACAGCAGTGTAGCTCTACTCTGCAGATCACATGGAACACTTGCCGTGGATCAAGACTCAATATGGGCAATGACGATTTGAGGAAAACCGGGTATGTGAATATGCAGGTTTTATCTGTATATATAACAATGAATCCCTATTTGTTTTAAATGTTGATCGGGATTTATTACTTATTATTTAATTTAGGTAAAAAAATATATACCTTTCGCTCGACGTTTCGACCATGTTACAATGGCTCGTGACCACGTCACGAGCTGACTGAAAACTGTGGGCGAGTCTGGCGAGAAGAGCGGATGTTTTGTTCTCCTACCCTCACTTGATCTTGAAAAATCGCAGGGTTGTCACTACGACACACAACACCGACTGTATCGGTAAATGTCCTAGTACCTACACCGCGGTTGCGGGGTTGAATCCCTATTTGCCTTAGTCTTGCCATAACTTGAGAACGATTTTACCGATTTGATTAATTTTTTTTGACGCTTTCTAATATTCTGTAGACGGTTTTTACGGAAAGAAAAATTTAGAATATTGCGCAGAAAATTGGAAAAAATTAGTAAATGTAATGATGATTTTACCTTCGCGCGTTTGACAGTTCTAAGACAGGACAACACCTGTCGGGTCAGCTAGTAAATAATAGATTTAAGTTAACAGTTTTATTAAAACTTCGTATTATTCCTAGCAATATTCATCCCAGTTTCGTCTGGGATCGATATTGAAGTTCTTTATGAGACTAGCAGGATATGTTTTTGTTCACAGGTCCGGGTTATATCGTTTGGACACTGGCCGGAGATATCCCTATTAAGTTAAGCAAAATTAATGAATGAATCTAATAATGGCGGCTTATATGGAATGCAAAATCAATCACATTGTCATCCTCCTTGAGACATATGGACTGAAAATGGCTTACTTTGATACTCACAAGATGTGTGTAGATAATGCAATAAAAAATGATCTAACAAGTCTGTTTGATTTATTTATTTAATCCGTATTTTTATATCCTGATAAGTAGTGGACAATAATAATGATAAGACATATCAAATATAAATCTTAACGCTGACTGATAGCAACCTAAACATAAGCAACACAAGGTTGTAAAGGTATCGAACTTACTGTTTTCCAGTATTTTTAACTGACTTGCAAAATAAGGGAAATTTTCTCAAATCAATCCATAAATTTACCAGAGTACGGCAAAAAGAGAGATTATTAGAGATTAGAGATGATTATGACTTTGACAGTTTATGTATGTACGAGTATATTCATGCGTAGTTATGTCCTGAACTACTTTATTTATTTTGACTAATAATGATAAGTTTTGTGCAAATCAATGCGTCTTAAAAGTTGTGCTTCGTGTCTTCTCTACGTCGCTTGCGCATTTTAACATTTTTTAATATATAAAATGTATTATGAAATTTATGCAGAAAGATAGAGAAAATAACATTACAAAATTAAATATTCAATAAAACTTCCATTGTATTTTGCTAATTTTGGTATTTATACAAATTTTATAAGAAACTAGAAAACCCGGCGAACTCCGTTTCGCCACCAGATGACTTCTATAAACCTCACGGAGCCCGAGACCTTTCCAACGAATGCAAAACCGTGGAAATCGGTTCGTGCGTTCTGGAGTTATAGCGTCAGGAAGGAAAACCCGACTTATTTTTATATAGTAGATTAACCGATCCTGTGATAAAATTTATATGCAATATTTATCTATAAAACAAGATAATACGATTCGAGTTGATAGTGGTGTGCAAGTGGAGTGCTACATAATGACACACTTCAATATTGGGCGGCACATAACTGCAAACGAGATGATCAAAATGTCATCAAATGGAGGACCTTTGTAAGAGCTAGAGGTGAGACTGTAGGTATGACACTTCCTTTTACGTTTTCTGAGTACGAGGTATAGTACAGGTTCTCGGTGCAAACATTTCAAAGTATTTTTTTCACATTAAAAAGTTTGTATTAGATTTCATAAAAGTAGCTAACACAATTTGGCAGTTCGTTTAAAATCGTCATTCCAATCACGTCCTTTGAAAACGACAACTCTAAAATGAAAATGAAAAAGTTCTGCTTTAATCAGAGAGTCTTTTGACCGATAGTTTCGGAATGAGCTATGTCTGCCATTGGAGTTTTGTAGCCACGGGTCACCGGCTTCCTATATAAATAGGTACACAATTTCATTTTTAGGGTTCCGTCAGTTTTGATGGAAATATAATTATTATGGTTAAAGAACATATCGTGAGGACTTAACTACTGTACCTATAGCATGACTTTATCATAGTTTTTATTTATTTAGAGAATGTAAATGACAAAATTCCCATGATAAAGGTACTAGGATTTTTGGCACCACCGTGAGAAAAAAAATTTTGCCCTATTGTATTATTTTCGTAAGTTTTTGTATTTTCGAGCGTTATTGTGTGTCATTCATTAAGTGTTCGTAAACGTGTTTGAGTGCGGGAAAACGAGGTGAAACATGGTTTTTCCGTGTTCTTTCCAAGAGTCCATAATAAGCCTCTTTTCAAGTCTCCACCACTTTACTAGGGCATGACTTTGCTTGACTCTCGACTGCTTTGAGAAAGGCAGACTCTCGACTGTGACGATGGCTTGTTAGACAATGTCTTGAACATTCTTTTAATAATAGACACTCGCAAATGAATAAGACGTGCGATGTAAAAAAATGCACGTACTAGATACGCTAGCGCTACTTTGACAGTTCGTTTCTGATCCTACTAATTATCTCTAGTGATTTTAGCGAATACTTATTTACGGAAAATTATAGCGAAGTTCTTAGACTCCCCGGTAACAAATCGGCGTTTGTGAGTTTGTATGTTTATATGTTCGTTCGACAATAATTTAAGTACCTACTTACCACGACTTTAGTTGGAGTAACAAAAACGCAAAATACCGATTTTGCTCCAGGGTTTGCGAGGATATAGGGGTCGAGATATAGGGGTCAGGCCGCTTCCAACCGGCCCTTTTGGAGATCGATGGGGGAGGCCTATGTCCACGTCCAGCAGTGGATGTCCTATGGCAAAAAAAAAATGATGATGATGATGAGGGGTCGAAGGTTTGGCAAGCAACTACTAAGAGCATTATCCCAAATGCGGAGTAAATTTGGAGTAGTTATTTCGTGTTTCACCTTATTATACTTACTCGCTTACTCCTCTGGCACAGTGACCTGAAGTAGGTCTTGACCTCCGACAAGAGAAAACCATCGGTCTTGGCCTTGCACTATCTCTCCAAGCCTCTTTGTTGACAACTACTACAAGTGCGACCTTTTTTGTACTAGTTCAAAAATTGTATGATTGAATAAGACC
Source organism: Agriopis marginaria (assembly GCA_932305915.1). NCBI lineage: Eukaryota > Metazoa > Arthropoda > Insecta > Lepidoptera > Geometridae > Agriopis > Agriopis marginaria. The sequence continues at coordinate 11,757,828 of OW029930.1, forward strand.
AAACTCTGCTTAACTATTCCAAACATTTATTAACAAGGGGGTAAATGTGATAATCAATGAGAATCTGAGTTGCCTAGAGGCATAGATTTTTTTATTCCTGTTCTTTTCTGTACTACAAGTTTGGCACTCTAAAAGAAACTTGTATGTTTTATACATAAAAAAAATTTGATAAAAATTTAATGTCTGAAATGTTTATCGGGACTTATCACGTGTTATTTTATTTAGGTAAAAATAGGTACCTTTCGCTCGACGCTATAACATGTGTTCAAATCGCTAAAGTTTAAAAATTACAAAAAAAAAATGTTCTTACATAAGCATATATAATTATGTATATACTTAACAAGGTAGTCATCTAAATTATTTTTGCAAACATAATTTCTAAGTATTTTTTCATTTTATAAGTTTTTAAAGAGCCTGCATGCATGATTAAATTTTCATAACACATTGCACTGAGTACAGTACACTGGTAGTAACCAGGATCCATGTACACTCACGAAGCGGTTTTCACCCACGCCCGCCGCGGTTGCGGGCCCGCAGCCTTTGTAGAATACAGATATTTATGTGAAAAATTAAAGCACATTTCACGACGCGTTTTACGCCCGTGGCGTGTGCGATTGTTTGCGGGTCCTGCTGCACCGGCGGTCATCTTGTACCGGCAGGCGCGGGTCGCGGTCTCGCAGCCGCGGCGGGTTGCTCCCGCCGCGGCTTCGGTTGGGGGGCGTCCGCAGTGGGCAGCGGAGGGCAGAGCGTCTTGCAACCGCCCGTCTTGCGATAATCAACCGCCAAGAAGCGATAATCGCAACCGCGACGGCTGCGTAACCGCACAAAACTCTGGTCTCGTGAGTTTTGAAAATAAAACTCCATTCCGCCACCGCAGCGGGCTCGGGTAAAAATCGCTCCGTGAGTCCTTAGCCTAAATGTGATAGAAATATATTTTGAAATAGACAATATTGTAGTTTTTTTAAATTGTTTATTTTCTTCTCCACGGTCTCCTGAGTCCATGCCTTTTGTCAACTTTTACAATTTATTATATTCACTATTTCTGATAGGTACAACATAAAACTAATGACTATAAAAAAATTTGTTTAATAAAAAAATCAATAGGACTAAAATGTAATGTACAGACGTGTCAAAAGTGTCCCTCGAACCTTTCCCTGCAGTCACAGTACTTCAACTACGAGCAGAATACGAATCGTCCCAAATGAGCCCGTGAAAAACACTTGCTCATGACATCTACAAACCATCTACTACGAAACGAACGGAAATATTTCAACGAATACGCAATTGCAGCCTCTAAATCAAGGGAGGTAAAGAATATTCTGGTGTGCGAGTAATACAATACTTTGCTTGCCATTTGATTTGATATCCGGGTTACATTTTTGTGAAAATGATACGCAATGTGCCGGCTCATAACTGAAGAAGCGTTCCAAGCAGACAGAATTTGAAGAGTTGTTCGGAGACAAAATTTAAAGACATTTTTAAGATTGAGCACCTATAAGGTAAAGGTGCTTTTGAAATTTTGAGGTTCTTATACATACCGGTTTCTTTATGGGGTTTTCCTAGTAAAGGTGCTTTGATTGCTCTTACAACTACGTCGATGTTTTGGCACCTACCCACCTAATTGTACAACGAAAAGCAAAGCATCACAATAAATACTAAAACCAGTGACTCGTAAACACGCCTAGCCTGGAATGGGAACTACCTCTCTAGTAATGTTGCCAGAATAAACCGTTAAGTGCTTGTTAACAGATTTTTTACTTGAGGGTATGGATATGCATTAGAAAGTGCCCTACCATCATGCAAAACTGTTTCTTAAGTAATGTTTTGGCCTCTTGTGCAAGATTCAGCTTTAAATATATTGCTTCCAGTAAATATTCCCGATGCGAGCGTGTAACTCAGTGACTGTATAATATTTGATCACAGAAAGTCGAATATTACATTTCATGGCGGGAGGAAGAATTGCGAGGAATGTAAAACGTTCTACAACATCGATTGCCCTTAATGTATAGACTGCCGACATTTGATGAAAATGACACTGCAATGAAGACCAGTTTGGTTCTATAGTGGCTTGTCTGTTTCATAAGCAGGAAGGCTTCATAACCGAAACCCGGGTTCAATCCCCGGCTAAGCAGATGTGAATGAAGAACTTAAATTTTTGGTTCTGCCTCAAGTCATCCATGTCTTCATGTGTGTTCTATGGTATCACCGACACAAATAATCTTTGTGCTACCTTTGAGTTTATTTAAAACAAAACGTCTGAAAATGTTGATGAAATTAACTTAGTCATGTTCATGATCATCTTGTTCCCACTTGTGGGACACTAGCCTCCTCTCAGAGAGAAAAGTTGGGCGTTAATACCCTATGTTGATTGGTTGTCATGTTGGTTTTTTGTACTTAGGCCGAATTAGAGTTTTTTTTTTTTTAGTTTTCTTTGCTAAAATAAAAAATATCAACATGCTTTAAAAATTTTGCACATATTAATTGCAGTAATTTTTAAATCTTATCTTATCTTTTTTTTTTGTTTAAAACATGTGACGAGATAGTGGAAAGCGGAGCTGAACACAGTGGTCTGATTTCCAGTGACGTAACATTTTCGAACGTCCACCAAGATTCGGTCTGAAAACTGTATTTTCTCTAAGCCATATTCGATGCATCGCAATAAATATTCATGAACGCTGTGCAGTTCGGTCACGACTATATTATACTTGATCGTATAAGAAAAGAGGTTGGTGAATGCAAAGTGCGCCTTGGCGACTATCGCAGATTAGAAAAGGAGAGAATAGACTTAAAATCAAAGTCTTCAAATAGGCATCTCATACGACATAGATTTTAATTACTAGTTGTTTGCCTCGTACTCTAGAGCACGTTGTAGTCACGACCTTATATCTTCACAACACATTGACCAATTTTACTCATATTCGATATTTTATTTATTTCAATGATTGGGTGATTTGTAAAAAATCGCTGACGTTGGAGAAAAAGCCGGCAAACTGAAGTGAGACTGGGCTGACTACATCAGTTGAGCTGCGCTCTATAACAACTGGATGGCTCCCACAAGTCATAAGACTACCTGGCAGGCCCAAGCGTAGATGGCGTAATGCAATTGACGCACACAAAAGACTGGTCTACTATAGCACAAGATAGAGAGAAGTTGAAGAAAAGTAGGGAGGCCTTTGCCCAGCATTGGGACTGTTGTGGGACTGTAACGGCTGAAATATAAAATTACGATCACGAAGATACCGTCTTCGCTATACGTGAAACCATTTTAATAATAATAATTATTTTTATATTGACCTAGCTGCGCCCCGTCGTTTAACCCGCGAGATCTCCATAAAACATAAGCTATCTGCTAGTGAAAGTCCCGTCAAAATCAGTCTAGCTGTTTCAGAGTCCATAAGAAACATACATTCATACATACACACATCGCCTTTTATTTAAATATATATAGATAGATGGACATGGAATATTTTTTTTAAACTTTGTGTCGTTGGTATTTTTTGTTTGTAAAAATGTATTATCTTTTCCAAAGTTGTCAATCTGTTATTTTTAGTCTGTGTCTAGTTTTCTATCGAGTGGCATCGCCGATGCTAGAGTGCGTACGCTGCTGGTTCAGCTTTTATCCTACCTTTAATGTCCTTTTTTAAACATGATGCACAAAGGCAAAAACTTTTTAACTTATAGAATTTTACAATATAGAAAATTATCCTATATATATAATTAGCGCTAGGTATACTCAATCTTTTTTTTTGTTTCTCAGTCAGCTAATAATAACAGTGTAATAAGCTGAAGTAAAACATTTCACTGTAGAATTTCTACTAACAGTTACACCTTTCGTAACTTTTAAACTTTTGGAATTAAAACACTTCATTGTGTTAATTCGAATATTGTGCGTTGCCAGGGCCAGATTTTGTTGGGGGTGGTAGCGGGGCAACTGCCGGAGATTTCTAGCACCCCCTAATCCACCGTTACCTGGCCCGCTACCTGGGCCAGGGATAGAGGAGCTGCCGGGGACTGGGGGCCGTTGCAATCGCAGGAGGGTCCACCATTCAAGTAAGAGGATACTGCTGCCCATCCTCTGGTGGTTCTGCCTGCCTAACATGCACACCGACAAAATCTTGTCGCCACTTTTTAGAGCGAGAACGCGATAAGGCGCCTACGGTTTCGTATATGCCTGTCACGCTTTGGCATGATAAAAAGAGTCGACAACATTTTATCACGACGCGCATGTTAGCACGGCTGGTCGTAGTTTTAGGACATACCCGGGTCCATCCTATTTTGGATCTTATATCCGGGATAGTATCTATCTTGGACAGATTGTTCAGGTAGGTAAGTCCAACGTAGGCAAAGAGGTAGCCCGAAGAATCCAACTCGGATGGGCAGCGTTCGGGAAATTGCCGGACATCTTCTCGTCCAAGATACCACAGTGACTCAAGAAGAGGGTCTTTGACCAGTGTGTGTTGCCAGTGATGACATATGGTACTGAGACGTGGTCCTTAACTGTTGGCCTTTTGGAAAAACTCAGAGTCACTCAGCGGCCAATGGAGAGAGCTATGCTCGGAGTTTCTTTGCGCGATAAAATTCGAAACGTGGATATTCGCCAAAGAACCAGAGTCACCGACATAGCTGTTAAAATTTGCAAGTTGAAGTGGCAATGGGCAGGCCACATCGCTCGAGGAACCGATGACCGATGGGGAAGAAAGGTTCTGGAGTGGAGACCACGAACCGGAAAACGCAGCGTAGGGAGGCCTCCCACTAGATGGACGAACGACATTGTGAGAGTCGTGGGCATTCAGTGGATGCAAAAGGCAGGCTGTCGTTCAGTGTGGAGGTTAAAGGGGGAGGCCTATGTTCAGCAGTGGACGTCTTCTGGCTGATGATGATGATTGTGTTAGTTGCAGTTGTGCAATTGATAACATTCAATCTTAAAACATTGCAAATGTTTGCGGAATAGCGGAAATATTTTTTGCGGTTTTTAGATAAAAAAAATAATTATCTCCTATGGCTGTGCTGGCGTTCGTTTCACTGGCAGATAGCTGATGTTATTGTTAATCGGGATGTGAAATCAAACTCGCTTTAATCGCGATATGTTTTAATGGATAATCAAGGTGGTACCAGTTGACGGTTATACCAGTTGACGGTTATACCGGTTGACGGTTATACCAGTTGATGGTTTACCAGGTAACAGTGATAAAAGTTTACCCGCATATTAAATACACTACAGTTATAAGGAGTAACCCACGCGAGTGAAATTGCGGGGTGCAGCTAGTATTCAATAAAACTTGAAATCCACAGTGAAAACCTTTCAATACTTGACAGTGGTAAATGCACAAGACGTGCGAAAAATATTTTAGCTGTCAAACCAGTAAAAACTTAGATTTTGTAGTTTTTGTTTTTGTTTTTTTGTGACTATGGATAAAGAGTATTTCAGTCGTAATATTAAACAAGTTTACATAGACAAGATACAAACAAGTCATAGTCAGAGTCAAGCAAAATAAGTCACGGTCAAGTCAAACTTATTCCCCAGTAAAGTGGTGAAGGCTTTACAAGAGGCTTCTATGGAGCTTTAGAAACAACACGAAAATACATGTTTCACCTCACTATATCATTTCTGCACACTCGAGTATGTTAACTTAATAAATAATAATGGTTGTCTGGAATAGATCGCTTTTAGCGATAAGGCCGCCACTTGTGGCGCTCGTATTTTCTGTTTTTAATTTTTATTTCTGTGTACACAATAAAGAGTTTCTATCTATCTATAATCCACCATTATTACACACTAGCTGAATCCTGCGGTGCTACCTGCGATTTTCCAATTTTCCTCATTTTCTGGGAGAATACGTACCCTATGTCCGTCCATATAATGTACACTATCATCCTGACAAAATTCGTTAAGATCGGCTTAGCGGTTTAGTCATGAAAAGCGAACAAACATTCAGACAGAGAGACAGAGTTACTTTCGCTTTTATAATATTAGTGAGGATTAATACTCGAAAATACACAAACTAAGGAAAATAATACAGCGAGCCGACATGTTTTTTTCCACGTTGGCGCCAAAACCCACTTAGATTTTGTGTAAAAAGGTTTATTGCCACATCAATTTTAACTTAATCCTGCGTGCCATGACTTGTACATTTTAACCTCACGATCTCCCAAGTGAAAAATAGGCCACAGGCGTCGTAGTAATAGACAAGGATGTGCATCACGTACCGTAACCAAACACCAAATGGCCTCACAAGGCTCGGCAATAGGCCTGGGAGTCACGTCGCGGAAGTTATCGTCCGTGATTAGATAGCACCAACTTTGAGAAGTTAAACTGGGAACTGTTGTTTCCTAACCGACGCTTTTTGGAACGTTTGCTGCAATAAATAGATACAAGCCAAATCCGGTCTTTTTGAGTTTCAGAGCCCGCTCGGTCAGACCAAATCAACCAAAAAAAAGAAAAGGGGTTTTTTTTCTACTGATTTTCAATGAACGGTAAGCCACCCGACATAGCCCACCGGATTAGCAAGTTAAAGTGGCAGCGAGCAGGGAACATAGCACGCAGAACAGTTGGCCGATAAGGACGAAAGGTTCTCGAATGGAGACCACGCAGTAGTAAGCATAGGACGTCCACCCACAAGATGGACAAACGACCTAAAAGAGACCGCAGGGAAACGCTGGACGCAGGCTGCTTCCAACCCTTTTGGAGATCGATGAGGGAGGCCTATGTCCAGGAATGGACGTCCTACGGCTGAAATGATGATGATGATGAATGGACGGTAAGTATGTCCTTAGAAGTTATGTGAAACTGAACTCGGTCCAAGCATTTATTTTCTCTGATAACTGCAATTACATTGTAAAAATCTGAATAAACACCATGAATTCTGATCACTTTCGCTAGGTCTTTAAACATAAGACTAGCTGGTTCCCGATATACTGCTGTGAAATATTAAATGAAAATGTTTTTATAAAAGTATTTGCAGCTGCCAGAGTAAAAAATATTTTGGCCTAAGTTTTGTATGATAAGAAATAAAAAAATGTACCAACTACTTTTTCAGTTTTGCCGATTAAAGTTTTTGTAAAAATTAGATGTTGCTTTAAGCCCTTAAATTACAAATATTTTGCCAAATGGGAAAGTTTGATCCACACTTCAGCGCCTAAAACATTGTACCCAAATATCTAACGCTGAAAGAACTAATTATGCAAGAAATTATCATCTGTACTAAATAATGAACTAACGATAGAACTTAAGTTTCTTGTCAAACAACGTTGTCTTTGGGACTTAAAGTTAGCGTTGACAAAGTTCCACAAAGAACGCCACCTCTTATTAAGTTTCAAAGACTAGCTAAAATAACTTTGATGTAAGAGTCTACTTAGACTCATTATATTGGGTAATTTAATTATGTTTCACTTATTGAACCAACTTCAGCCCAGACAAACAAGGGAGATAATATATACCTTGGTACAATTATCGTTTGTGTTGAAATTAACTGTCAGAATTCTATAAAAAATATTTGTAAAGATTGCTCGTCTAATAAACCGGTCAAATGCGAGTCGGGCTCACGTACTGAGGGTTCCGTACAACAACAAAATTCAAAAACGAAATTACCAGTTATAACTTGGTAATGAATAGAAACTTGTCACTAACTCACACTTGGCCATTATTTAATATTTTGTTGTTATACTTTAGAGTATGTACCTACTATAATCATGCCAAGTTTGACGCTTGTAAGTATTACCTTATTTACATTAGAGCTAATACGTAAATATGTAAAAAAATACGTTAGTTGTATGCCCCCCCCCCCCTTTCATATTTAATTTTTGACTTTTTTATTATATCTTAGTTAATCCGCTGTAACATTACATACTCTGTGAAAATTTCAACTGAGTATCTATTACAGTTCGAAAGAGACAGCTGTTTAAAGGTAGGACAGACAGGCATACAGATAGACAGACGGACAGACAGTCAATGTAGGCTTAGTAATAGGGTCCCGTTTTTACCCTTTGGGTACGGAACCCTAAAAATACAGTCATGTCAAAATGTATTGAAAAGGCCTACTACAATATACAAGACTATATTGAAGATAAGAGGTAGAAAATAGGAATATAGCAATAGGTACTTAATTTATTTCATTTTTATGAATAGGAACTTTAGTTTTTAACCAACTTCGAAAAAGGAGGAAGGTCTCAATTCGGTCCGTATTTTTTATATTAATTTTTATTAATTTTTTTAATTGAAAAAATTTGAAATTGAAATTATATGATTGAAGGTCTAAAGACAATCCATATTACACACACTTATTATTTGTTTATGGGAACTCTAACTGTTTTTGTAGTGTTATTGCTAGCTTGTATTTTGTTTAGTCAATAAAAGCACATGCCTAAAAGCCTATGAATCAGTGATTGTAAAAACCCTATATTAGTTTTTTTTTTCGGATTTAATTACGTTTTGTTTTGTAGTCAACAAAGTTTAACTCAAATCCGGAAAAAACAAATCACTGATTCATAATATAATCAGCCTTTTAATAGTCCAATGCTGGACTTTGGCCTCACCACGACAGGACGAGTGGGCCATATCCACCACGCACAATATGCATTATTATAATAAAATCATGTACCAAACCTTACATAATTAAGGGGTGTAGTCAAATAAATTTTTCATCCCCACTTTACATACCTAATTATCATTTTGTACTTATGATGATGTCACATAAGTACAAAATGTATGATGATGATGTCAAATAAGTACATGTCTGAGCCTTTAGGGTGTAGGTTTATCGAAATTATATTTGAGGAGAAAATATAAAAATAAATCTCTATAAATTAAAGGCATTCGTTCTCAAATGTATTGTAATTTAGAAGTGTCAGCCGAAGGGATACGGGCTGTTACACTGGCAAGTGTGTGGAGCTCTGGCGTGAGAATAGCGAACGAGTTTTCACGAAGATTGAACGCGGGGCCAGCAGTTTAGATTAGAAAAGTTCACGGAAAGCGGACCCAGACTCTGGACAAATTGCTTTACTAATACAACAGATTTCCGGACTTTGCCGGAATCCAACAAAAACTCGAATACGCGATAGTTCTCGGCGAAAGGGACGCGGCCAAATTGTAATTGCAATAACTTTAGATTCGTAATGGTTTTTGTTTAGCAGCCTAATAGGCGGTTACGTTGTTTAGGTCTATTACCATTTTCGAGAACTAGCTACATAATAATAAGTTCGAGTGTTTTTTTTTTTGATATTTTAAACGTGTGCTGCTAAGTGATTCCATCACTAAAATTTATGAAATTTGTATCAATATAAGAGGATTTTCATGTATTCAGAGTTGTTAAGAGAAAATTAGGTTTCGTTGCTTATATATCGATAAATATGTCTGATATAATTATGATTTATGAAATAAGTCAATTATTGACGTTTGACGCGTGCGACCTTGCATAACTGCTTTACTTTTGCTTAGCCAAATGTGACTCTATATTATTATCATTGGTATAATTTTTCGAATAACATTGAAAATGATATAAAACTATTTTCACGTTGAAATATTATAAAAAATGACGGTGATGGAAAAAAACTCGAAAATTGTTTCTCCGTCTCAAATTAAACATATAATCTAGATGAAAATATTTTTAAGATAATACAAAATCGATTTTCTTTGAATAAACTTTTAATTTGAATATGTATAAAATTTGGGCGTGAGATAGCTTCGTCGGCGAGAGAGCTCTTTTGGCGACATTGCTGTGGGATGAATACAGATTCTAGTATAGTATATTTCTCTATGATACAGAATAGAAGTGAATCGTTCAACTATACTAAAAAAAAACTCCACTTAGTGATTTTTTTATCTTCAAAAATGTTATAAAAGGCTCTGAAGTTGACTTAACTTAGACCGACGACCCTGAGACTGACGCAATCACTATCATGTTATTAAATTATGAAAACGTATTTGCACACTTGTTTCCATCCCCGATCAAGATTGTTCTCTCGAACCCCGGGTCCACTGACACCTATCCTTGAAAATGTGAAGAAGTTGGAATTGCATCGCGTCGAGATCCTAGTCTTTGTCATGATGGCTACCAATTTACTCGCGAGCACAGAAACACTTGTAAAAATGAGAATTCTTGTTATGGGATGTTTTATGGACATAGAAAATGAGAATAAATTTGCTAAAACTCTAAAATACATACTGTTTGCAAAGTGTTATTATAGAGTACCTAAAATCCAAATCAATTACATCCACTCCGCACTTTAGTGCCATACCCAATAATGGCCATTATGTAATACTTATTACCTTAAACATAAACAATAATAAACATGCTACCTAAAATATGTATGTGAATTTCATAATCTATATATGTATATAAATGAATCCCTATTTACCTCAGTCACGCCATAACTTGAGAACGACTTCAAATACTTTGTGGAATGTTGTTACGGAAAGAAAAATTAAGAAAATTATGCAGGATAATAGAAAATTTCAGAAAAATTATCGATGATTTTAATTTCGCGCGTTTGACAGTTCTAAGACATGACAACGTTTGTCTGGTTAGCTAGTATGCAATAAATTACTGAGTATTGAGTATAATATCCCGAAAAGCCTTTAACCAGTGCCTTATACATGACTTACGGTGATGAAACGTTGACACTTACAGTTGGAGCGGTCTACAAATTCAAGGTCACTCAGCGGGTTATGGAGAGGGCTAAGCTCAGCGATTCTCTGAAAGATCATATTATCTGAAACAAAGTTATTCAGAGAACCAAAGTAACCGACATAGCTCAGCGTGTTAGCAAGCTGAAGTGGCAGTGGGCCGGTCATATCTGTCGCAGAACCGATAACACGGTTACGCATTTGAAAAAAAATATTATATAGCAATAGCTTACACCCTAAATAAGCTATTTTTTTTATCTAATAAATGATAATACATTTAGGTTTAGGGTGAGAACAATATTTGTTTGTTTAAATGTTCGGATAGGTCTTGTGACTCCTCTGAGCTCAGCTCCTCATATACATAATCTTCAGCTGTATACTCCACGGTAAGAAACAAATTATCGTAGAAACTCCTTCTTTATTTGTACTTTAATAATCTTAACCGCAACTATTCGTTAAATGTTGACCTACTTATGAAGAGGCAAAACACTTTAAAAAAATAATTTCTAAACAATTCTTTCTCACAACAAAAGTGAAATTTAATAATACTAAAAATAGGCATTATTGGCAGGTGCCGTACCTCATACCATAGATCTGTTAACCCATCCACAAGTTGTTCACCTCAATAGCCCAGACTTTTAATATCCTATACTGTACAATAGTTTTATATTTCATTTTATACACATTCTATAATTGTATTTTTATATTTAACGGGCCTCTTGGTGTTGGCTTCGGCCCCACCAATGCCTACCAAATGTCCGGGCTAGACCCGAGAAGTATAACAACTAAAAATATCTAGAATTGCAAAAAAAACAAAAATAAAAATAATCTGTGATTTTGTATGCGGTTTTATAATCATAATTTGGTTGTTATCTCTTCCTTTATCTTTCTGTTAATTCAATATAATATAAAAAAAACTTAATATGTCAATACTACTTATCAACTGTTTAACCTACTGTCTAAATTCTATTATATATCCATGCCCAAGTTGGCGTTGCAACGGGGCATTTACACTATGATTTATAGGTATTAGGTATTTAAGTTTGTATTAGAAAAAAAAGTTTTTTGGCTTTTGTGTTACTATTTATCGCGTATCTACCATGTTTGTTAGCAGCTGTTTATTTTTTATGTAAAATAAAATAAAATCAATGATGGTATAAATGAATTGGGGCGCCCTGTAACTGAACACCCAAAGGCATTATGAGTTACGGTATGAAATATGAAACAGTCGGAGTAGCAACTACTTCTTTTAATCGAAATGAACTGAGACATGGCTGGCTGCTTTGCTGGCTGGTTTATAATTAATCATACACTATCCCCCTCCAAAGGCTTGGCAAACTTGGCAGTGGCATGGCGTGATATACAGATAAACAATTTTATTGATAACAGTGTGAATAATTATAAGTCAGTCAAGAATTTCATGTTAAAAATAATAATAATCATAATTATCAATAATATCCAATAATTTAATTAATTCATCTATACTAGTATTATAAAGAGCAAAGATTTGATTGTTTGTTTGTTTGTGTGCATTGAATAAGCTACGAAACTACTGAACCGATTTGAAAAATTCTTTCACTGTTGGAAAGCTACATTATCCCCGGGTGACATAGGTATTTTTTTAATAGGGATCCTTACTAAAACTCCAATAATGTAACCCAAGGTGTAAAAAAAATAAGACTTACACCCGTGCGAAGCTGGGGTGCGTTGGTAGTAAATTATATAAAGAATTAAAAAAGATTAATAATTGCTAATTATTAATAATTGATAATTGATAAAGCTTGAGGGGGAATTATCATGGCGGCAGGCTGGCTGGCTGGCAGGTTGGCATTGGTGGATTTGCAGGCAGACGTCACGTTCGTTAATTTACAAAAAAAAAAAAACATTATTATTATTTTTGTTAATATGTAAAGCAACTACTTGCAAAAGGTTGTGTATAAGCGTGTTTTTCCTCAATCAACTGCGTAAACGCTGAACGAATTTAGACCTTTTTTAACTCGAAAACAGAATGGTTCCTGTAGTATAGCGGGTGAAACCACGAAACACTGTTTGTTTATTATAATATTTACATCATGAGAGAAAATCAGGTAATTTGATTTCCCATGGTATTCTGAAAATGCTCCGGCTGCAGGAATTATAATGCTAACTCATTCCAAACATGTCAAAAGCAAATCTTGCCAGAGACAGAAAATAGAAATGAAAAGTTTGATTAAAATATAACTTTGCGAAGCAAGTCGTTTGATATCCTCAAGAATACTCGACACAGTGCTTGTTTTTTGTACAGCAGAGAATTTCACAGCATCCGAGCTATGGTTTCAAGTTCTTTTATTCGTTTTGGGAGTTGTATCAATAGGTATCACTTTAGGGTTCCAAGCACTCTAAACTAAACCACTTCTGTTGGTTGATCGTACTTCGTCGGTCAGTTTATCTGTTAAGTAACTTTTATTTATACATTTAATAACTTGAATGCTATTAAATCTCGAAAATACAAAATAACGGATTAGGAGTAGAATAAATATGTAGATTTGTGTACGATGTCATAATAACACTTTTTATTGCATATTTTGACACTAAAATAGTTGTCTCAAAATTAATAATTATCCATATAAAAGACCGACTCAAAATTAGTAAGTGCTCAAGAAAAAAATATTTGATTATTGGACCTGTTCTCTCTCTCTCTCTCTCTCTTTCACTCTTTCTCTCATTTTTACTTTTCACTGTGCAGGGATGAGTTTTCTTTCATCTTTCCCTTCTTTTTTCCTTCACTTCGTTCTATTATCGACGTATTCTATGCCATTATATATTTTAACTTGACGATGTTTTTATTTCAACTATCCGTTTATCTATACTAATATTATAAAGAGGAAAGATTCGATTGTTTGTTTGTTTGCATCGAATAGGCTCCGAAACTACTGAACCGATTTGAAAAATTCTTTCACTGACGGGAAGCTACACTATCCCCGGGTGACATAGGCTATAATCTATACCCATGCGAAGCTGGGGCGGACCGCTAGTAATATTATAAAGAGGAAAGATTTGATTGTTTGTTTGTTTGCATTGAATAGTCTCCGCAACTACTGAACCGATTTGAAAAATTCTTTCACTGTTGGGATGCTGCACTATCCCCGGTTGACATAGGCTATATATCCCGGCTTCGCCCGTGCGAAGCAGGGGTGGCCTATTAGTTAAAAATAAAATAGATGGAACCTTCCGAGTCTTTCTCTATAATTTTATTTTATTTATCCCCTTGAGCAAGTACTCAAGCAAGTACAACAAGTCTGCCAAAAACTGAATGGGCCAGGTAAACACGTATTGCACACACTGATAATTATTATACTTACTGTTTGTACAAACGCACACTTTAATATTGAGCGGCACATAACTGCAAACAAGATGATCAAACGGATGACCAAGAGGGATCTTAAACACGACGACCATGACGGGGCAGACCAAGAGGGGGCTATACCTGTTTTCGTTTGCAGTTGTGTGAGCGCTAAGAGGAAAACTAGGTATAACACCTTTTTATTTATTCTGAGATTCATCCTTGCTCCTAGATTTGTATGGCTCACTTTTGCAAATAACCTGGTAAAGGGAAATAGGAACCGGCGAAACACAATTGCTTGCTCAAATTAGAGTTGTGGCTAACGAGCGTTTTTTTAGCGCTTACTTTTGCAGTGCTATTGAGACGCGTGTTCAAAACAGTTTGTTAAATTGGCGAATCTTTTTAATATACGGTTAACATGAAGCGAGATTTTTGTCTTTTTTGTACAATGGGCAGTGGAAAACTCAGAAGTAGATTTATTTAAATGTTTTACTACATAAACCGTACATATTTATAGGGTTTTGTACTGTAAAAACCCCCCCTTTTTTAGTTAATTTATTTAACCTTTATTAAATTATTTTTAACTTTTATTATTTAACTGTTTTATTAAATGTTTTATATTTGATTGCCTACATATTAGCTGCGTATATTAAACCTATATTGGAGTATGACTATTATGTTATTCGTATCTTTAAAGTATTACAGTATAACTGCTACTCCCGATCGAGAAATCTAGAATCGTAAAAGTCCTACTAACACAGAACAAGTTACTTTATCTAATGTATGCCTACCTACTCGCGTTTTTAATATTTACCTACAAGTTTCGTTTTGGCCAGGTGATCGTCTAGTGGAAGAACCCTACTTTGTGATCATAGAACCCAAGTATACGAATAGGTATGAGCTGTGTGACGAGGTCCTAATCTAATATTATGATTAAAATGTTATTAGGTTTACAATATCCGTACTACTGAATAAATTAATGAAGATGTAAGAATGTTGTGGAAAATGACCTAAAACGAAGGTAAGTAGATAATATTAGAAATAGAAGTAAAATAGATTATGTGTATATTAAATGCGGATACTAAGCATATCGCTAAGATATTTGTTAAGTGAACTTTTGGTTAGTATTTTATGTAACGTATATATTAATTGAAACAAACTCGTATGGGGCTAAGGATCGGCGCCCCTCCTCCGCGTCGACCGATTGATTTCGTCATCCTTACTGGTCATCACCTCCCCCATACGAGTATAAATACTCGTTTAAATAAAGAACTCTAATAGTCAAAATTCGGAGTCAGTCTGTGTGTCTAACAAAAGGTGGGACAAGAGGGCATAATCTTTTAGCAACCCCAGCGAACCCCAGCAAAAGGGTCAAATAATGAGTTCCCAAGATTAGGAAATCAAGGTACTCTTTAGGCACACGCCCAACCCTACCTAAACCTGAAACAGAAGATCATCCTGAATAATGTTATCTTATTCTTATGTGACCGCATAACTTTATCATAATTAGATGATGCAGACCTCGGAATAATTTACCGAATACTGATGAACTAGACAATCAAGTCATACACATTCTTAGTGTAATGAAGTTAATAACTTTTCCCGTTATCTCTTCAAATTGGCCATCTCAAACAGGACCTTCCTTCAAGTGAGATTATATTAATTAGGCCAGTATCACTAAATTCAGTGACATTAGTAAAAGGCGCCCTTTGTTGTTTTTTATAACTAAAGGGGTAACCCAGAGACAATCGCTCCATGTATATTTCAGCTATACTTAGCCTAAGGTTCCTTCTATGGAAGCCATAATAAAGTGTGATGTTGAAGTAAGCCCATTATATTGACTTTCAACTCGAAGAGACAAATCAACTTCTTTCGTCATCGTCTCGGTTCTGAGAACTATATTTTCTCTTGATAGAACCTGTATGACCTGGCAGCCCAGCACAATCAGCTCAAAGCAGTTAAAGGACTTTAATAATTAGTTACGGAACCTCTTTGTCCATTCGAACCTTTATTTATAAAACAAGTTGACCTTTGCAACTGAATTTACTTTATGTTAATATAAGAAAATAGCAATGACTATCGTCTGTAATTCAATTAGGAACATTTATCCATTCGAACTATAACCTCCTCTTTTTTAGAAGTCGGTTAACAATTACTTTATGTAAGTAAATAATATCAAATAATAAAATGATTACATTGTCTTCAATTCGATTAGGAACATTTATCCATTCGAACTATAACCTCCTCTTTTTTAGAAGTCGGTTAACAATTACTTTATGTAAGTATTCGAACTATAACCTCCTCTTTTTTAGAAGTCGGTTAACAATTACTTTATGTAAGTAAATAATATCAAATAATAAAATGATTACATTGTCTTCAATTCGATTAGGAACATTTATCCATTCGAACTATAACCTCCTCTTTTTTAGAAGTCGGTTAACAATTACTTTATGTAAGTAAATAATATCAAATAATAAAATGATTACATTGTCTTCATTTCGATTAGGAACATTTATCCATTCGAACTATAACCTCCTCTTTTTTAGAAGTCGGTTAACAATTACTTTATGTAAGTAAATAATATCAAATAATAAAATGATTACATTGTCTTCAATTCGATTAGGAACATTTATCCATTCGAACTATAACCTCCTCTTTTTTAGAAGTCGGTTAACAATTACTTTATGTAAGTAAATAATATCAAATAATAAAATGATTACATTGTCTTCATTTCGATTAGGAACATTTATCCATTCGAACTATAACCTCCTCTTTTTTAGAAGTCGGTTAACAATTACTCTATGCAAGTAAATAATATCAAATATCAAAATAATTATAAGGCTTACAATTGGTCCTCGCGCCGGCTTCCACAGACATCGCCCCACTCCGCCCGGGACAACTGAAGCAACTCTGAATCCAGATACGATGGTGACACAATGCATAAAGTACCTTCCCGCAGCTCCAGGTAGATCGTCCCATCGCCATAGGAAAAGGAGTATACCCCCGAAGGTGACGAAGGCCAAAAACCCACAACGGAGTGAGCACATCGACCCCGGTGGCGTCACAATCCACCGACATTTAAAACCCACGGGAAAAAACGCAACACCACTCGGAGAGTGACTTTACGCCGGAATTTGGTTGCTTTGGGAACCACCATTCCTTAAACTGCAGATGTTGTGTTCCCTAAGCCCTCCCTTCGCGATAAAGGTATCGTTTCAAATCCATTCCCCCGCAAAAGCCGGGACGGTGGCACTAGTCTACCACTAGGGGTATGACCACCATCCCAATGGGTGAATACGTCCAAGCGCATACCCAAACTTTTAACGGAAAAAAGGATTCGAATCAACACTATAATCCAAAACGAGTTAAATGACTCTATAATCAAATACGGTTCCGTTCCCAGACATGCAACATGAGAATCGAACCGATGCTCACATAAATTCACACTAAATCACTATTTACCCACAAAAAGATCCTAAAACGTATTTAATTCGTTGTGTTCTCTA
Organism: Agriopis marginaria; assembly: GCA_932305915.1. Taxonomy (NCBI): domain Eukaryota; kingdom Metazoa; phylum Arthropoda; class Insecta; order Lepidoptera; family Geometridae; genus Agriopis; species Agriopis marginaria. The sequence continues at coordinate 11,775,277 of OW029930.1, forward strand.
AGCCCTCTCCTCCTTCTAGCCTTCCCCTCGCGATAAAGGTATCGTTTCAAATCCATTCCCCCGCAAAAGCCGGGACGGTGGCACTAGTCTACCACTAGGGGTATGACCACCATCCCAATGGGTGAATACGTCCAAGCGCATACCCAAACTTTTAACGGAAAAAGGATCCGAATCAACACTATAATCCAAAACGAGTTAAATGACTCTATAATCAAATACGGTTCCGTTCCCAGACATGCAACATGAGAATCGAACCGATGCTCACATAAATTCACACTAAATCACTATTTACCCACAAAAAGATCCTAAAACGTTAAATTATTTCAGAGTTATTTGGTAGTACAAATTGACTGTCGAATAACTCCTTATAAAATTAAAACACGCGTGAATTTAAATCGCGGACATACAAAGGTACTCGAACGACACCGAAATTCGTAGACGCGTAACCATCTACAAATCTAGGCTAGTCCAGGCACTAAAATTTTATAAAATAAAATCAATTTTAATTTTAAAACGATTGAGCAAATATATGAACACAAGTCACTGAATTTACCTATCCAAAGTACTCGTCCGCTCTCGACCGGTCCCTGAGAACGAATGCCCCTCCGTATGACCTGGCAGCCCAGCACAAAGCCTTCCCTCTCCAACATGAATTTTCCGAGAAATTTGTCGTCTGATCTCTTCTAATTTTCTACCTACCTCCAACTTATTATTATTCGTGCGCGTATTTGTTTTAGATAACCAATAAAATTACCGGTTGATGTAGGTACTTATTTGCAGTCTAACAAACTAAATCTAGAAAACCCCAGTCAAGCAATTAAGTGTTGAACCATTTGTCTTTAGTGATTTTGTTTATGAGATGAATTTCGCTGATATTTCCGATTAGTTCGATACAAAAGTATTACCTTAGATGTAGAAAATTCCGGGTTTTATTTTTATAATATTTAGAACTAATTTATAGTAGTAAAGTTGTTTTAAAGCATTCTTTCTTAACGCCTGACTCAATGCAAACATCGGACAATGTGCATAACTTGCTGTACTGAAGGTTAACTAAAAGAATCCCTGTTCTCCATTTAGCTAGGCATGGAGTAAGGATACTATTAATCCTATTTTATTATCATGTAGTTATCAAAATCCTTTATAATATGAGACAGCATTTGATACTCAGTCTTTATTTTAATTCCTGACCCTCTTTTCATTGCAAAACTTTGTTTTTATTTTTCCTTGGTTTTTTTTTTTTTGATTCGCGTGATTTAGGTATTTGCCATGCACCATGTACAAATTAATAATGTGTTAGAATTTTAAACGAAACATCTATTTATTTAATTATTTATTTATGAACGATGAACTTGGTTCTGTTACATTCGACCCCATTAAATTTAAGAAGATGACCTAAATCGGAGTAAATTTAATAATATTAAATGAGTTCCCAAATAAATAATTTAATAAAGAAATTAAGAATTGAAATTTAACAACCCCAATGATATGTCTAATGTGCAAGATCTTTGTTGTCCACTTTCAAGTTTCAACAATAAAATTAAACGTGTAATAGAACTGTTTGTGTATGTGCCCTAATTATTATATGTGTAGTTTGTTTAAACCGGTCATGAAATAATCATCTTAGAAACTCAATCCGACAGCAAACCCGTGTATCATAAAAGAACTTTTTTCGTCCACATAGTATATTGACTTCTACGAGGAACCCGGTTGTGAGTCGAGTCGTTAGAAGAACAGAAAGATTGCTTTCCCCGCCAAATTCAACCTTTCAATCGAGGGGGTTTGCATTCATATCTCCTCGGTCCGCTCTCAACGTCCTGTGAACTACAAAAATCCACCTATGACCTCTCAGGGTCCTATAAGCTCTCGAAACCGAATTAAAAATCTGACTACCTCCGATCGGTGAATGTGAGTGTAGGAAATATTGCGGTTTACCCTTCGCATGAAGGCTGCGTGTGAGTATGAGCTCAATATAAACTCAATGTTTAATATTGACAGGGATAAGTGTCCTCCTGACTTAACCTAGCTCCAAGTTCCCCTTTTATATTGAGCCGGTTGTGTAGTGTTTTGCTAAACCTTGAAATCGACAACTCGCCTCTAGCCTTGGTGTCGCTACAACCCTGAAACCTCTAAACATACTTATAACTCAAAATTTCCAACATCCTTCCACAATTCATTCCTCATTCGTTTATTCTTATTATTCAGATACAGAGCATATCTTTCATTGCTGTTCAATCCATCCCAAGGAAGTATCGACACCTTTAAGAACTATTGGCGACCAAGTTTCTGCACGCCTATCCCTAGGTTCATAATCTCAAATAAAAGCAGTAACTTCTATCAAGATCAGATACTACTAACTTAGGAAACACTAAAACCCCCCAGCTACTAATGAACTACAACCCACCAAAATACTAAATATCTAGAAAACAGTATCAAAACCCGTTCACGTTCACATTGATATATAATTACATTGTTCACGTTAATATTTTTTTTTTTTTTTTTTTATCAAATATATATTTTTCCAAATTAATGACTGTTAAATAAATTTTTAATATAGTAAAATTTTATTGCTATACATTTTCCGAAGTGATTATTAAATACAATTACATTTTCCGAATAGTTAAACTATAAATAACCTAAACTTTTAACTACTCTGCATGAATTTATTCCGATTGCTTTTTATCCTTCAACATCTATTTATCGCGCCTATGATTAGATCTATTTAGCCGTTCTAAATCTTGCTATTTTACCAACTAATAATAAGTACCGTAGTTAGCTAGCTGTTATGGATTATTCAAGACTGTGAATCGACCCCAAAGTTTTAATTTACAGTTACTTCGCTATCAAATATTTAGAAACAAGAAAGTCAAATACTTAATTAGATGAAGTAATATCATTAGAATACCTTCTTCTAAAACGCACTACATTTTTTTTCATCCAAAAACGTTCTATTAATTTACTACATCCTTCTACTAGTCAAATTAATTGCCGTATCATTTAACAAATTAAATAAGTTTATTTTTACTATATGAGCTATATAATTATTTACGGGATAAGATAAGATAAGATAAGATAAGATAAGATAAGATAATTTATTCAGATAACGAACACTCCCACAATACCATTGCCTAAAAGCAATAATACCCATGTGGTGCACGCTATGTCTCGTCAAAAACAAAATACAATTCACTCAAATTCATATTAAAAATTGTTTCATATTCAAATTAATATGAAAAACTCAACACATTATATAATTATTAAACAACATAACAAAATTATATGTGTGCAAAATTATACTACTACGTCATAATAATATAACCCTACACACAAATATTTCTTTAGTAAACAACCGCGACAGCTTGAAACAGTGTTTTATTTTTTACTAGTTTAGTTTTTAAAATACCTGGAAATAGAGAGTTTATTATGTGTTCTTTCAATTCTACCTTAAACAACCCGAACCCGTTTTAGTAAGCAATCATAACCCTTTTCCCAATTAAATAAACACCTTAACAATAGTAACAAAGTGAAAGTAAGTATAGTTGAAACTGATAGTTACAAAGCTTAAGAAATAATAATAATTATAAATTAATTGTTTTAAGATTTGACATGCGCGTCGTTTTCCCCCAAAGAATTATAGCACCTAAAAATATAATACACAAAATGATCGTAGGTGGCATTTTGTAGATTTAATTGTTACCCAAATACATTAGCAGTCATAAATTTCATGCCCCAATAACAACGACAAAAATTTACATAAATATAACAAATACTAAATTGTGAGAATCATAAACATAGATAGTATTTCACTAGCTACGCCTATGCACTTCATCAACTGTCTCCGTCTTATACACAGGTGCCTTACTTCCCGCTTACTATGTGAAGTAACTCAACCAACAAAAGATTATATCTGTACCATGTCTATGTTTGAATTAGAAACATTAATAGTTGCGCGTCTTACTTCACAGAACACTAAATTTAAAGCTACCGTCCCTATATTTTTAAACCGGCCTTATTCGTGAAAACCAAACCAGAATTATAATCGTAATTTTTTAAACTTTCGCGATTTGAACACATGTTTTAAATGCTTATCGGGACTTATCACGTATTATTACAGAATTATAATTTCGGTAACATCTGTCCTGGCGGTAAGACCAAAACAGACGTCACAATCGCCCACCTAAAACTACCCCAATGAACCTTAGTAAAATGTATATGCAACCTTTTCATCAATAATACTACCAAATCCGATAAATTCAAAATTCGAGCCTATTTAAGATAAACCTACACTTTTATTCGCGAAATGTCACATCAAAGTTAATGATTTTATAAATGACACATCATAGAACGGCAGTAAGTCAAACTGCTTACTTTGCAACTATAGACGTGTTCATCGATTAATTAATTAGATTAAAACCATTTTCATTAATTATTGAAATTGTTTCGAGTATTTAGTTTAATTCAAAAATATTTACATAAACAATACCAACGGTATTTTTATGTCACCTCTATTATATCATTACTATTTTTATGTACACTTACTAACCGGGCTAACAAGACACAAAGTGACCAATATATCAACCGACCTATTGTGCAAATAAATTATCTTTGAAATTTCATAGATAAGACTTGGCATAAACTTAACATTTGTAGCAGTAGCATTCCAATGAAGATTTCTTTTCTTCTAAGAAATGCTTGTTCTAGCGTAAAGACATCAACGAGATACCACGTGCCACAATCCCTATTTTAAAACCTATTGAGAACCTACTTAACCCTGATTTGTGACATGCTAACACACAATATTTTTAGTTGGCTATAGTGATAGGTTTTTAGACCTTACTTGTACGAAATTCACAAATTTAACACACTGTTTAATTTTACAACGTCATTTAACATCATTACAATACCCTACTAGAAAGATGTGTACAAAGATAAATAGCTACCTGTTAATTTAAGAGTATTTAAGAAATTTACTATAATTTAGATCAATCCGATTGTAACTTTAAATATTGCAGTTCCTAAAACCATTATGACTTTTGATTAGACTAAATATTGCATTATCAGGGTCAAAATTATGTCCTAGTTATAAAATAGTTTAAGATTTTACATTCCCTTTAATTTAACTTATTTGTTCATAATTATTCCTACTAATCATTATATTAAAGTATTTCACACTGTGTGTTCAATTTTTAATTTACCGATTACTTTTAAATATGCATATCCCTATCCAAGCTAATAATTTAGTTCCCTAGTCAGCCCATTCATATTTTAGTAATAATATTTATTATATTTGACATTTATTTAGAGCAAAATTTTCTAAAGTTTCTTACGACCTCGCTCATTACGACTCCGTTTCTTACGACCCCGATTATTACGACCCCATTTCTTACGACCCCAATTCTTATGAGTATTTTTCAACCCCAGTGAAAACCCATAATATGAAACAATATTTCACAACAATGGAAACACACGGATTATATACATTAGGTTTTCCCATTTTTATAAATATTTTCAAGCCAGCGTTAGCAATTTTTAGAACAAATTTGGAATCTATGATAAAGGATGTAATATATAAGATTAAATTCACATTTTCTATTATTTTTGAACCCATTTACCTTACCACATGCGTTACCCAACCTATTAACCTACTACGTTAGTACCGAATGTAAGAAATTCTAATGATTTAACCTTGATATTTTTGATGATGGTGATGAATATTTTTGCACAGCTCATACCAATTCTCGTCTCCTTTGCACGAACAACAAATTGTGTTCAAGCGAACTTGAACACTCTTAAATATAATCCCTTTCTAATAACTAATTTAATTCTAAACGACCCCATTTCTTATGACGGTTCTACGCGTTTAAGCAAAACAAATACTATACATAAATTCTAGTGAGAGTATTAAGAAACATCGATCCTGCATTGACCTATATGTACTAATGTAGTTAATCCTAACTGTTATCTACATAAACATCCTATTAGAAATTACCATCGTTGTACGCGTTTTTAATTACAAAGTCACTACAAAGTTAAAATCTTGGCTGATGATGATGATGATGATGATGATAATGATCCTGGTCACTACGGCATACCATATTGTAAAAACCCCCCCTTTTTTAGTTAATTTATTTAACCTTTATTAAATTATTTTTAACTTTTATTATTTAACTGTTTTATTAAATGTTTTATATTTGATTGCCTACATATTAGCTGCGTATATTAAACCTATATTGGAGTATGACTATTATGTTATTCGTATCTTTAAAGTATTACAGTATAACTGCTACTCCCGATCGAGAAATCTAGAATCGTAAAAGTCCTACTAACACAGAACAAGTTACTTTATCTAATGTATGCCTACCTACTCGCGTTTTTAATATTTACCTACAAGTTTCGTTTTGGCCAGGTGATCGTCTAGTGGAAGAACCCTACTTTGTGATCATAGAACCCAAGTATACGAATAGGTATGAGCTGTGTGACGAGGTCCTAATCTAATATTATGATTAAAATGTTATTAGGTTTACAATATCCGTACTACTGAATAAATTAATGAAGATGTAAGAATGTTGTGGAAAATGACCTAAAACGAAGGTAAGTAGATAATATTAGAAATAGAAGTAAAATAGATTATGTGTATATTAAATGCGGATACTAAGCATATCGCTAAGATATTTGTTAAGTGAACTTTTGGTTAGTATTTTATGTAACGTATATATTAATTGAAACAAACTCGTATGGGGCTAAGGATCGGCGCCCCTCCTCCGCGTCGACCGATTGATTTCGTCATCCTTACTGGTCATCACCTCCCCCATACGAGTATAAATACTCGTTTAAATAAAGAACTCTAATAGTCAAAATTCGGAGTCAGTCTGTGTGTCTAACAAAAGGTGGGACAAGAGGGCATAATCTTTTAGCAACCCCAGCGAACCCCAGCAAAAGGGTCAAATAATGAGTTCCCAAGATTAGGAAATCAAGGTACTCTTTAGGCACACGCCCAACCCTACCTAAACCTGAAACAGAAGATCATCCTGAATAATGTTATCTTATTCTTATGTGACCGCATAACTTTATCATAATTAGATGATGCAGACCTCGGAATAATTTACCGAATACTGATGAACTAGACAATCAAGTCATACACATTCTTAGTGTAATGAAGTTAATAACTTTTCCCGTTATCTCTTCAAATTGGCCATCTCAAACAGGACCTTCCTTCAAGTGAGATTATATTAATTAGGCCAGTATCACTAAATTCAGTGACATTAGTAAAAGGCGCCCTTTGTTGTTTTTTATAACTAAAGGGGTAACCCAGAGACAATCGCTCCATGTATATTTCAGCTATACTTAGCCTAAGGTTCCTTCTATGGAAGCCATAATAAAGTGTGATGTTGAAGTAAGCCCATTATATTGACTTTCAACTCGAAGAGACAAATCAACTTCTTTCGTCATCGTCTCGGTTCTGAGAACTATATTTTCTCTTGATAGAACCTGTATGACCTGGCAGCCCAGCACAATCAGCTCAAAGCAGTTAAAGGACTTTAATAATTAGTTACGGAACCTCTTTGTCCATTCGAACCTTTATTTATAAAACAAGTTGACCTTTGCAACTGAATTTACTTTATGTTAATATAAGAAAATAGCAATGACTATCGTCTGTAATTCAATTAGGAACATTTATCCATTCGAACTATAACCTCCTCTTTTTTAGAAGTCGGTTAACAATTACTTTATGTAAGTAAATAATATCAAATAATAAAATGATTACATTGTCTTCAATTCGATTAGGAACATTTATCCATTCGAACTATAACCTCCTCTTTTTTAGAAGTCGGTTAACAATTACTTTATGTAAGTATTCGAACTATAACCTCCTCTTTTTTAGAAGTCGGTTAACAATTACTTTATGTAAGTAAATAATATCAAATAATAAAATGATTACATTGTCTTCAATTCGATTAGGAACATTTATCCATTCGAACTATAACCTCCTCTTTTTTAGAAGTCGGTTAACAATTACTTTATGTAAGTAAATAATATCAAATAATAAAATGATTACATTGTCTTCATTTCGATTAGGAACATTTATCCATTCGAACTATAACCTCCTCTTTTTTAGAAGTCGGTTAACAATTACTTTATGTAAGTAAATAATATCAAATAATAAAATGATTACATTGTCTTCAATTCGATTAGGAACATTTATCCATTCGAACTATAACCTCCTCTTTTTTAGAAGTCGGTTAACAATTACTTTATGTAAGTAAATAATATCAAATAATAAAATGATTACATTGTCTTCATTTCGATTAGGAACATTTATCCATTCGAACTATAACCTCCTCTTTTTTAGAAGTCGGTTAACAATTACTCTATGCAAGTAAATAATATCAAATATCAAAATAATTATAAGGCTTACAATTGGTCCTCGCGCCGGCTTCCACAGACATCGCCCCACTCCGCCCGGGACAACTGAAGCAACTCTGAATCCAGATACGATGGTGACACAATGCATAAAGTACCTTCCCGCAGCTCCAGGTAGATCGTCCCATCGCCATAGGAAAAGGAGTATACCCCCGAAGGTGACGAAGGCCAAAAACCCACAACGGAGTGAGCACATCGACCCCGGTGGCGTCACAATCCACCGACATTTAAAACCCACGGGAAAAAACGCAACACCACTCGGAGAGTGACTTTACGCCGGAATTTGGTTGCTTTGGGAACCACCATTCCTTAAACTGCAGATGTTGTGTTCCCTAAGCCCTCCCTTCGCGATAAAGGTATCGTTTCAAATCCATTCCCCCGCAAAAGCCGGGACGGTGGCACTAGTCTACCACTAGGGGTATGACCACCATCCCAATGGGTGAATACGTCCAAGCGCATACCCAAACTTTTAACGGAAAAAAGGATCCGAATCAACACTATAATCCAAAACGAGTTAAATGACTCTATAATCAAATACGGTTCCGTTCCCAGACATGCAACATGAGAATCGAACCGATGCTCACATAAATTCACACTAAATCACTATTTACCCACAAAAAGATCCTAAAACGTATTTAATTCGTTGTGTTCTCTAAGCCCTCTCCTCCTTCTAGCCTTCCCCTCGCGATAAAGGTATCGTTTCAAATCCATTCCCCCGCAAAAGCCGGGACGGTGGCACTAGTCTACCACTAGGGGTATGACCACCATCCCAATGGGTGAATACGTCCAAGCGCATACCCAAACTTTTAACGGAAAAAGGATCCGAATCAACACTATAATCCAAAACGAGTTAAATGACTCTATAATCAAATACGGTTCCGTTCCCAGACATGCAACATGAGAATCGAACCGATGCTCACATAAATTCACACTAAATCACTATTTACCCACAAAAAGATCCTAAAACGTTAAATTATTTCAGAGTTATTTGGTAGTACAAATTGACTGTCGAATAACTCCTTATAAAATTAAAACACGCGTGAATTTAAATCGCGGACATACAAAGGTACTCGAACGACACCGAAATTCGTAGACGCGTAACCATCTACAAATCTAGGCTAGTCCAGGCACTAAAATTTTATAAAATAAAATCAATTTTAATTTTAAAACGATTGAGCAAATATATGAACACAAGTCACTGAATTTACCTATCCAAAGTACTCGTCCGCTCTCGACCGGTCCCTGAGAACGAATGCCCCTCCGTATGACCTGGCAGCCCAGCACAAAGCCTTCCCTCTCCAACATGAATTTTCCGAGAAATTTGTCGTCTGATCTCTTCTAATTTTCTACCTACCTCCAACTTATTATTATTCGTGCGCGTATTTGTTTTAGATAACCAATAAAATTACCGGTTGATGTAGGTACTTATTTGCAGTCTAACAAACTAAATCTAGAAAACCCCAGTCAAGCAATTAAGTGTTGAACCATTTGTCTTTAGTGATTTTGTTTATGAGATGAATTTCGCTGATATTTCCGATTAGTTCGATACAAAAGTATTACCTTAGATGTAGAAAATTCCGGGTTTTATTTTTATAATATTTAGAACTAATTTATAGTAGTAAAGTTGTTTTAAAGCATTCTTTCTTAACGCCTGACTCAATGCAAACATCGGACAATGTGCATAACTTGCTGTACTGAAGGTTAACTAAAAGAATCCCTGTTCTCCATTTAGCTAGGCATGGAGTAAGGATACTATTAATCCTATTTTATTATCATGTAGTTATCAAAATCCTTTATAATATGAGACAGCATTTGATACTCAGTCTTTATTTTAATTCCTGACCCTCTTTTCATTGCAAAACTTTGTTTTTATTTTTCCTTGGTTTTTTTTTTTTTGATTCGCGTGATTTAGGTATTTGCCATGCACCATGTACAAATTAATAATGTGTTAGAATTTTAAACGAAACATCTATTTATTTAATTATTTATTTATGAACGATGAACTTGGTTCTGTTACAGTACCCACAGGGTAAAAACGGGATGCTATTACTAAGCCTACGATGTCTGTCTGTCTGTCCGCCCGTCTGTCCGTCTGTCCTATAAACGGCTGTATCTTTCGAACCATAATAGCGAGTTGAAATTTTCATAGAATATGTTGTGTTACGGCGGATTAACTACGAAATAATAAAAACATTAAAAAAAATGGGGGTCCCCATACAACAAACGTATTTTTGTATTAACTCTAATGTAAAAACGGTAATATATACAAGCGTTAAACTTAGCATGATTATATATATATATATATAGTATAGTATACACTTTAAGGTATAACAAAAAGTAATTAAGGCCAAGTGCGAGTCGGTGTCAAATTTATATTCGTTACCAAGTTATAACTGGTAATTTCTTTATTGAGATGACCTTATTATTCAAACCTAAACTGAATCCAAATGCCATATTTTACCATTTTGAAGTCAGTTTTGTAAATTGATAATTATTGTATTTTGTGGTGGTACGGAACCCTCAGTGAGCGAGCTCGACTCGCACTTGGCCAGTTTATTTATGTCGTTAGGTACGAATTTATTGTCATTTTTGTTAAGTGTGCTTTTATACCTAAACGATAATGAACCTTAGTATTTCTAACCTATCACTATAGTAAACTACGTCCTACAAAAATAATGATTGATGATTGATGTCATTGTTTGATTGTGATTGTTGTTTAATACTAGCGGTCCACCCCAGCTCCACATGGGTTAAGTTATAATTATAGGCTATTTTAATAGGCTTAATCAGTATCATAATCAGTAATTAATCAGTATCATAATGTAGCATACAAATGGTGAAAGAATTTTTAAAATCGGTCCAGGACTTTTTGAGCCAATTCGTTACAAACATACATACAAATCTTTCCTCTTTATAATATTGTATGTATAGAATAGACTGATAGCTTATTTCTGTTGTAATGCATCAAAACAATCAAATCAATTCTCGTACCGATCGTCATATGTTTGGCAACACAATAAAAGTTGGAAGCGCTGTTTCTGTCACGCTCCGATGATATACGACACATCTTGTTTGTTGGGATATAACAGCCCTTAAGTTGTCTCAAATGACGGGAGGGTCCTTCTGTTGTGTACGTACATACCTATGGACAATGCTTTCATCGAAAATTTTGTATCCAACTAGCTGTGCACCGCTGTTTCACCCGCGTAGACACTGCCTTAGTAACTGTAAAATTTTCAGGATAAAAAGTATCTTATAACCGGCCTCCTCTATGCTAAAACTCACGTTAATCCGTTACTCTGTAACTTTTTTTTTTACGCGGATATGTCCACATTTGACCACCAACTCGCCTGTTGGTAACGGACGATGTGGTCGAAGATGAAGCACGCAGACTTAGAAGATACCTATTCACTCTGAACTTGAAAAGGCCCAGATTATATCTCTCAGGAAATAAGGAAGCTGGCAGATTGCTCCAATCTTTGGCCGTACGGATTAGAAACGTAGAATCGAAACGTTTGGTACGTATCCAAGGAAAATCCACAATGTATGGGTGGTAGTGGACCGTTTGGTGTTACTTTGTGAAACAGAAAGAAAATAACACACATTAACACTAATATTATTAATATAAGTATTAGCTAGTGATGGTGGTCCAATAGCATGTGACGGCACCCGGTTCGGAATCGGATTTTGGAATCACTATAATTCAGAATATGGGTGGTGGGGTCGGGTGGTACAAAAAAAAACTAAAGAAAGAATTTCTGTGGACTTAATCAAATCTGAGAGGTGCATCATACCTACATAACATATACTTTTTATGGTTTAGCGAAAAAGAAAACTACTTGAGAAACATTCTTTGTTTAGGCAATTTTACCAAAAAAGTCAATGACCTTTGAGCTAGAACGTCTTGAATTTATTTACAGTTTTATCGCTATAACTCAAAAAGTTATAATCAGAAAATGTTTGGAATAATTTTGAATAAAGATTTTTTATATTGTCTATCAGCATGGCAAGTTACAAGTTTCTGTATCTAACAGTTTAGAAATACTGTTTTAAACTATCACGGTTGTTCACTAAAGTTATATGATTATTTACGGACCACGGACCACGGTAAATATCCTGTAAATAATCATATAACTTTAGTTTAGAAATGCAGGGGGAGAGCAACTTTTCGCCACTTTGGGGGCCATATTTCTCAAAACGTAAACTTGAAAAAAAGTGATGAAAGAAATGTTCCTTTCATTTTAAAAGACTGATATCCCACACGATGGGCTACAGTGAAATTAAATATTTCATCCCCATTTCTTAGTACCAGAGCCACCCCTAAAATGCAAAACTAGAATTTTCTAGATTACTCTTGAAATTTAGATCTATACTTATACTGTAATTGTGCAAAGTTTCAAGGACCTTTCAAGTTGCCTTAATAACTATAAAAGTAAGATAGTTCTAAAAAATTAGGACGGACGGACAGACGGACGGACAGAACGAACTTATAACGGTTCCTTGTCGAGCTACGGAACCCTAAAAATGAGTACTATGACCTTATTTCGGCTTAGAACGAAACTTCCGTGGTTCCCTGTAGATATCAAAATAAATGTCGTTTTAATAAACTCGTGCAAAGCTACGAAGGAATACTAGTCTCAGCGTAGACAACAGATTGGCACTTGCGGCTGCCCTATAGCCCAATACAAACGAGCTTTAAGATGATCGAGGGTTCAGTACACGCCGCTAAATGCGACACAGGTGCGCCAGACGACCCTTCCTCGCTAATTGTTCCTTGTTTATGTAAACAAATTGGTTGTACGCATAACTTCCGTCATTCGAATTAGTTTGTAAGGGCGAATGGGGCGAACTTGGATAAGCTTGGGCGCAACTTGCGGCGCCTTAATTGCGCCACATGTTTCCGCTGATGGTTAGTGATGGTTAGGGTGGTAAGTTATTAGGTGAGTTCAAAGATCTTAAAAGTAAGGATGTACTCACCCGATCCTTTACATCTATAAAGGCCTATTCAAACCTGAGCGTTATTCACTACCGCTGTGGGTAGCGGAAAATACCTAGAAAAATACGGAGATATATTCTCAACCATAATCATCATCATCACCCTCATTCCACCTTGTATTGATACTTACAACTTCGCTACAAGTCATTTCAAATAATTTGAATTTAGAGCTTTTTTTAATCACCAACACAAAAAGAGGGGTGCTATATATTTAACGTCTATATTTGTGAATATGTGTGTCTGTCTATGGCTTCGTAGCTCCGAAACGGCTAAACCAATTTTGATTTAGTATTTTTTTTTCAAGACACTTAATTAAATGTTTAATTAGCTATGAATCAAGAAAATCTGTTCAGCCGTTTGAAGATTATCAGATCTTTTATCGGGAGTTTAAATCTTAAATTTATATAACTATTGTAAACGGGATGAGACAAATATGAAACCCTCAGAGTGGCGACTACTTCATTTATTCTAATACGTCACCGTAGATTCTTCTCAAGCAGTAACTTCGCCGTTATAGACAGGACTGCAGTCTTCTTCGAGGTTCAGGATCGATTTAAGGCCAAGCGTCAGGAAGCCGCAGTGTGCGTAGGTATTAATTTTCTCTGCTTCATCTCTCTTCGGATTGTAAACGGGATGAGATAAATTTGAAACACTCAGAGTGGCGAACTACTTAAGAGGGGGCCTCCGAAATTTTATGCTAATTTGCCATGATATTCTAACTAAACCAAATATCCTATCAACGTAATAATTGATATATGTGATTTTTCAATTCATTTTCTTTCCGGCACTAAGACAGAAACATAATAGCAAGATATTTACTCGATACTCTATTGTTTTCAAAATGGTGTCTTTTTGCTGATTTTTTTGATTTTTTCTTGGATAGAACTTCAGTCACATATCTAAAATAAATACTCATCGAAGGAAAATATAGTTTGTTTTCCAGTGCTAAGACAAAATTTACCTAGAATAATTAGTACTCTCATAATAAATTATATTCGATTTGAGACTTACGTCCTTTAGTTCTAAGCAACTATTCGGTCAAACGGCAAGTCCGATATTCAACCTTATTCTGTTGCGCTTTGTATCTAAATGGCGAAACACGCTCCGTTCAACCTCAGTACCGCACTATGCTCCAACGGGGAAGGACGCACGCGCTTGCTATTCGCCTAGATTTATCTTCCGAGTGCGATTATATCAACACCTACTGTATTTTCAAACAATGGATAACATAAAAAATCTATGGCTCGAACGCGACCATTTGATGCGGCAACCAAGTGTTGCCAATGACCTTGAGCACAGACTAGGTAAAG